>JARQOC010000001.1:112472000-112653703 GCA_033576535.1 Allobates femoralis
AACCACTGTATTGGTTTTTGTCATGCAACATAGTTGAGATTAAACCTCAAATAGCGGGATCAAGTAAAAACATCCAGTGAAAGAGGGTCCTGTGGATGTAATCAACTTGACAGTGGAAGAGGTGAATAAAGGATGTCGAGAATTGTTCTGATCAGTGGCATAACCAGAGTCCAAATTTGCCTGGGGAACAATTTGAATCTCAGCTCCCACCTACATGTTGTTCAGATGTATGGGTCCTTGTAGTGGCACTTATAATATATATATATGACCCCATTTAATGATATCCCCCATCTTAGCGCCTTCCAGTAATTATGATCCTATCCTGGCCTCTATCTGTAATTATGTCCTCCATCCTGTGCCACTTCATGACCTAAGATTCCTCATATCAGGCCTCTTCCTAATATAACGTTGCTCATCCTAAACTCCATTCTATAATAATGTCTCCAATCCTGAGCTCCTTCCTGGTATCATATTCCTCGTCCGGTGCTCTTTCATAGTTTAATATGCCCCATACTGAGCCCCTTACTGGTATAATGTTCCCCATCCTAGGCCCATTCCCATAATGATGTCCCCAACCCTGAGATTCTCCAAGTAATAATGTTCTCATCTTGAGCCCCTTCCTGGTATAATGTGTCTCATATCAGGCCCCTTCCTATTATAATATCCCCCAACCTCTTCTGTAGTAGATGCAGGATCTGGCAGCTGTTTTCAGCTTCACCGCCATGGCACAAGACGATAGCTACATATTATGCTCCAAAGGTTATTTTTTTTTACATTTGTAGAGATTTTAAACGATAAAATATTTCTATTGCTATGACTATAATTGTCCCTCTTTTTTCCATACAAGTAATTGTGAAATATGTTGAGAATGCATTGCTTTCTTACCACACCATGATATGTTAAAGTTCCTGTTGAGATCTGTACCATAACAGGCTTCATTTGGTGCTGGAGAGCGATTCTTTCTCCACATACGATCCTATAAAATGGATTTTACATGACTTATTTTACATTACTGCTGTTCAAGGGCCATTATATGTGATCTTTATATTAGTTATGAATATAAGTCATTACCTTTGTCCAGGTGTAACTATAACCATCTATGTTAAAGACAGGGAGTATGTAGAAGTTCAGGTTTGTCAATAATTTCTTAATTTCTTCATCTTTGGAATAACCTGTTACAAGCTTAAAAGGAATGATTTATACAATCATGAGTTTGCAAAGATTTTTTTCCTGAATATTTAACCACAACTTAATATACTGTATTTACTAAACCTACCTACATACATGACACATGCTAGGAAAACTTCACAATGAGGTGGATTGGAGGTGAATGATCACAAATTGGCTTTACAATGTTCTGATTGATTAGAAGGTTCAAAAATATTTGTGAAAGATATAACTTTAGTATCTCACTTTTGACCAGCAGGACAAGAAAAATATCAGGAATTAAAGAGAACCTGGCATGAAATATACTGCCCTTCTCTTGCCACCATACTGATAGGGAGAATAGGGGTAGCCTTATCAAGTTGTCTCTCTCTGAAAAAAGCCCTTGAGCACAAAGGAAAAAAGCTTTTGATGGCTGTACCCCTAAAGAGTCAAGAGGGTTATCCCAATCTGCTCCATATTCATTATTTTTGGGCATCACAAGCCAGCTCCTGCATTTTATTTCCAATACACAGTGGGTAAAGCTAACGATGTACATTTTGCTTTAATATTCATATGCCAATTGCCACTTGAGCTGGCTTGGAGATACACTAATTTGGCCAGCAGCTGTTGATCTGGACTGACTATACACAGTGCATGAATTTGTTCTCAAGAGGGAGGAGATAATTTGCTACCAGACATTATGGGTTTGAATTATCCCCTATCTGTTGGCTGCACAGTGGCTCAGTGTTAGCACTATTTTCTTCAGCAATTTGATCCTGGGCTCAAATCCCACAAAGGACAACATCTGGAAGGAGTTGGTATGTTCTCCCTGTGTTTGTGTGGGTTCCCTCCAGTTGTCTACCACATGCCAAAGAAGAGACAAATGGAATGCACTCTTAAGTCCTTAGTCCATTAAAGGGATCTAAGTGATCCTATAACCTTAAAAAGTATATAATCTCTACACTCTATAGTCAGTTTAGTCAAGTGGGAAAAGTCTTTATTTGATTTGTTTTGACTGTATACATGGCAATAACAGGTAGCTGATGTTTCGACCACAGTCTATGGTCTTGGTCTTAGTATCGCTGTTAGGCAAGAAATTCCAAGGTAGAGGTGGGCAGTAACTTTCTTAGGTAAGCCGCGCTGTGGGAGGGTGCTAGCAAATATATCACAGCCACAGCATAGGAGTGCAGGATAAACCCCATAACCTAGGGACTCTTTTGCATTCACATAAACATCTGACTGTACCATTTATGCTTCCCTGTTTCCCTGAAAATTAGACATTGTCTTAGAACATCTTTGGGAGCAAAAATTAATATACCGTATATACTCGTGTATAAGCCGACCCGTGTATGAGCCGACCCCCCTACTTTTGCCCCCAAAATCTGGGAAAACCTATTGACTCGTGTATAAGCCGAGGGTGGACCCCAGCACAGGTATACAGCCCCCAGCAGTGTGGTGTACAGGCCCCCCCAGTGGTATACAGGCCTCCCAGTGGTAGTATACAGCCCCCAGCAGTGTGGTATACAGCAGCCTCCCCAGTGGTATATACAGGCCCCAGCAGTGTTACAGCAGCCTTCCCAGTGGTATATACATCAGCAGCCCCAGTGGTAGTATACAGCAGCCCCAGTGGTAGTATACAGCAGCCCCAGAGGTATATACAGCCCCAGTGGTAGTATACAGCAGCCCCAGTGGTATATACAGCCCCAGTGGTAGTATACAGCAGCCCCAGTGGTAGTATACAGCAGCCCCAGTGGTAGTATACAGCAGCCCCAGTGGTAGTATACAGCTGCCCCAGAGGTATATACAGCCCCAGTGGTAGTATACAGCAGCCCCAGAGGTATATACAGCCCCAGTGGTAGTATACAGCAGCCCCAGTGGTAGTATACAGCAGCCCCAGAGGTATATACAGCCCCAGTGGTAGTATACAGCAGCCCCAGTGGTAGTATACAGCAGCCCCAGAGGTATATACACCCCCAGTGGTAGTATACAGCAGCCCCAGTGGTAGTATACAGCAGCCCGCCCGCCACCCCCATCTGTATACAGGCCCCCTCATCAGTATCCAGGGCCCCCCCCTTGCTCCGCAAAACCTGCAAAGTAAAATCATTATACTTATCACTGTCCTGTCGCCACCGTCCCCGCCGCTGCCATCGCGCTCCTCCGTCTTCATCCAGCGTCTTCCGGCTTCCTGTGGCCGGCGCAGGCAATGACGTCATTGCCAGCACCGACCACAGGAAGCCGGAAGAAGACGGATGAAGCCAGGGAGTGCGATGGCAGCGGCGGGGACGGCGGCAACAGGACAGTGATAAGTATAATGATTTTACTTTGCAGGTTTTGCGGAGCAAGGGGGGGGGCCCTGGATACTGATGGGTGGGCCTGTATACTGATGGGGGTGGCGGGCGGGCGGCTGTATACTACCACTGGGGCTGTATATGACTCGCGTATAAGCCGAGGGGGGGACTTTTCAGCCCAATTTTTGGGCTGAAAAACTCGGCTTATACGCGAGTATATACGGTATGTCTCATTTTCAGGGTATGTCTTATTTTTCCATGATCCTCATCATCCCCATGCAGCCCCTAATATCCCCATTATCCCCATGCAGCCACCAATATTTCCATTCAGTCCCCAATATCCCCATCATCCCCATGCAGATCCCAATATCCCCATCAGCTCCATGCGCATCCAGTATCCCTATGCAACCCCCAAAATCTCCATGTAGCTCCCAATATCCTCCCATCATCCTCTTGCAGCACCCAATATCCCCATGCAACCCCCAATATCCCCTTGCAGCCCCCAATATTCCCATCATCTACTTGCAGCCCCTAATCCTCTTGCAGCCTCCAATATTCAAATGCAACCCCTCACACACACAAACACATGCATTCACACATAACCTCCCTCTCTCACCAATCCACAGCTGCATGTATTCCAAGCCAGGACAACCCCTCATACCCAATTTTATTTGTATATAGAGACATAAAAACCCACACATTCAGCATTATACCGCTAGAGAAGCACACGGCTAAGACCCGATAAGACGAGAAACACCTTGGCGTAGTTACCGGGCACTTTTGTAGTGGCCACTGCTAAAGCTAACTTTTCTCAAGTTTTTTTTTCGCATATCTTTATTAGCTGTGCATAGAGCCCTGCCATTCACTGTTAGCCATTATGCTATATCAAATGCTTATAGAGTGGAGTGTTGCAGCAAATTTGCACTTTAAATTATTTTCAGAGGATGTCTTATTTTTCCATGATCCCCATCATCCCCATGCATCCCCAAATATCTCCATCATCCCCTTGCAGCCCCCATCATTCCCTTGAACCCCCAATATCCCCATCATCCCCATGCAGCCCTCAATATCCAATCAACCCCATGCAACCCCCAATATCCCCATGCAGTCCCTATATCCCCATGCAGCTACCAATATTCTCATCGTCCCATGCAGCCCCCAATATCACCATGCAGCCCCCACTATCCCCTTGCAGCTTCCCCCCACACATTCACACACACACTCTCACACCGATCCGCCGCTGCATGTATTCCAGGACGCCGGGCGCCGCACTGAACTCTGTCAGCCACTGTACATGTACGAGAAGCCGGCAGCCAATCAGATGCTGGTGGCTGCTGGTGTCTGATTGGCTGGTGGTTTCTTGTAAATTGCTTTTCATTGTGGTTTCTTGTAAATGTATGCTCAGAGCATATCCGGAATAAATACAGCGGCAGTGACAGATAGTGGTAGCGGAGCGGTGGTGAGCAGATGGACAGCGGTGGAAGTGCTGGCTGTGGTGCGCGAGTTTGGACAGTGGCAGTGGTCAGCCAATAAATACGGTATCTAGAATCTTAGCTGCATGCCCTATTAGGCGGGCATGCTTAAAAAGAATAATGTTTGACATGTCTTATTTTTGGTGGGTGCCTTATATTTAGCAGTTCTGCAAATCCCCCTACTATGTCTTATTTTCGGGGAAACATGGTAGCACCCTCCCACAGAGCAGCTTAACTGAGGCTATGTTCACACACAATTTGCGTCTTTTTTAGCACTCTTAAAAGCACTTGCGTTTTTTTTAACAGCCCAAAAACGCAGAGATGGTCAAAAAAACGTATGTGTGTGAACATGGCCTGAGAAACATGTGAATATAACAACAATAAATCCCAAGAGCCTGACAGCAGTCTACACCCCACTACCTGGGAAATATTTGAATGTAATAAAGACTTTTCATAATAAGATGACCATTTCCCACAGCAGTGATGTCCAAGGGTATCCACCGGGAATCCATCAGCTGCTATCTACCTTTATCCGGTTACAGTAGAAGAAGCAAATGGAGAACTGCATGTGTTAGATATCCAGGTACTCCCAGTATTATAGAGTGAATTGCTCAGACCATGTCTGCCCTTAAGACATGTGAAACAGCATAAGGATTTAAAGAAAGTCGGCACTCCAAATGGATGGCAAATTAAAATCTTTATTTAAGCATGTTTAAAAGCAAGGCATGTACATGTGAATGTGGCATCCTTGCTGGGGATTGCCACAGGACCCACCGGTGCAAGGAGCACACAGGTACACGCAGCACACAACGCCTTCCACCCCAGACCTGGAGGGGGAGCTCTACTTGCTGCCTTAAGCAAGTTCCCCTATAAGGATCCAGGCCTGAGGGGAGGAGTCAGTTAGTCGGCCCTGAGCAGTGAAGGGAGCAGTAAGTTCCAGTCAGAGAGCCAAGGAGAAGGGACTGGAAGGAGCTGGTTGCTGGGATCAAGCCGGGCCCAGGACCAGGGAGCACTGCCCAGCTGTGCAGCACCCTAGGGAGAGGGACAGAGGCCAGTGGAGGAAGTAGGAGAAAGGAAGAAGGGAACATACCAGATTTCCCTTTAGCCCACCCGGACACCGGAGTCTGATTCTGCTAATAATTTATTGTAGCAGGAAAAGCCCAGACAGACCAGGAGGATCTAGTCTCACTGAAGCTACAGCAAGTGAGACACCAAAAGCTGACCAAGCATAGGACCAGGGGCCCAAGAGGAGAATAGGGATCCCACAGCAAGGTCCTCATTGTCGGTTATGGAGTAGTACCCTGAAAGGGAGAAAGAGTGGCAAGTTCAGTTACAGGCAGAGCTTACCCCAACCACCGCACACAGTGACAGAGGAGGCCCCACAACTCTCCAAGGTGTAAGTCCCAAAGTGCACCGAGAACCTGGTTACTCTTCTGGACTATACCTGTTACTGGACATCAGTAAAAAAGTACCGAAACAGAGACTATTGTGTGTGTGTGCCTACTTCACCGCCACAGCCTGCTGCGTTCACCGCAGAACCGCCACTACTACTCCCATCATCCACCCAGCTGCCCTGAGGTAAAGCTCTACCTGTGGGGAGCTGTACTACTCTGAGCTGCACCTCCATCACCTCAGCGGCTGGCCGCAGCGCTGGTATCCACGTTACCAGATACCACAGGTGGTGTCATGTTACCATTTCCCCATCCATCATCATCCTCATCCCCCACCATCCCCACCACTGAGGGTCCAGGGCACGGAACTGGGAACCGATCAGCCGTGATCCCGCACCGAGGTAACAACCCGTCCCAGTATCCGAGTACCTCCAACCCTGTCGACCGACTCATGAAGAATGCCTTGCTTTTAAACATACATAAAAAAAGATTATAATTTGCCATCCATTTGGAAGTGCCAACTTTCTTCAAATCTTAAAGTTTTATCCAGTTACTACATGTATTACATATATGTAAGGGCCACGTCACACACATAGATATCTGTGCAGATATTGTTGGCAGATCTCTGGTTGCAGTGAAATCATGGACACATTGCTCCATTTGTATACTGCCACAATATGGAACAATATGTCCATGATTTCATTGCAACCAGAGATCTGCGACCAATATCTGCACAGATATCTGTGTGTGTGACGTGGCTCTAATACATATCAGTGATATGTATTACGCCTGATCAGTGAAAAAACTGCACAGTGAAGCCAGCATTAGTATTGCCTAGATATTGGAATCATCACCTCTGCAGGTGATTAATTTATTGCTGAAAAATGCTAAGGAAATCCTGAAAATACACATTGTTGGTGGCTCTTGAGGACTGGGGTTGAGTAACACTGATCTAGACGTAGATGATGTTCCGTTAATTGAGCTCTTAGAGTACCTTTACACACGGCTACATTTGTAGCTTGTCACCAGGTAACTTACTGGTTGCAGTGAAATCATGGATACATGATTCCATTTGTACACAGCAACAAGATAGAACCATGTATCCATGATTTCACTGCAACCAGTAAGTTACCTGGTGACAAGCTACAAATGTAGCCGTGTGTAAAGGTACCCTTACAGCCACATCATTTTTTGCGGTGGATTGGGCAGGAGAAATACAATATTAAAGGTTGTTGTCCAGGCTTTTCACAACAGTCTGTAGTAACTCTACTGTATGTTCTTGCAGACTTGTGAATTCTCAAGTGAGTATTCTCCAGTGTGAGACCGAACGGTCCTGTGACTGCAAGTATGCATACTCCTGGTCACAATCTGACTACATGTGCCCGGTTTTGCTCAGTTCACTTGCATTATGTGCGGCCGCACACGTCTAGTCGGACTGTGGCTGGAAGTTTGCCTATTACACACTTATGTGACCGCTCAGTCTCCTCTCTGACACCAGAAGATGTGTGTGATGTGATGATTCACAAGTCTGCAGTCACATAGAGTGACATATTGAGTGACTCTGCAGACTTTCATGAAAATCCTGTACAATCCCTTTAGTATGGCTGGGGTCACATTTAAAACGTGAATTGCATTCACCGCATCCAGATCCGGATGCGGTGAACGCAATACCGGTCACACACATTTTTTTACAAAAATGTGTGCAGAATACCGCACTGCAGTAACCGGATGGCTCAGGATGTGTAATCCTGAGCAATCCGGCAACTGCATAGTTTGCTGATCCCGGCTATTGCCGGCATGAGCAAACTGTTCTTTCTCTTCTAAAGATTGTAGTTTGATAAATAAAAGAATGGTTGAGGTCTCTAGGGGGGGCTTAGTCCCCCCTAGAGACCGGATGCCCACTCAGGTGGGCTACACCTACAATACCCCCATGCCATGGGCTCCTCCAAGCTCCGTACATGTTCCCCAACCTCCCCCCCCCGTATCTCTATAGAGGGGTGCCTGCACCCCTCTGTTATAAGTATCCCTAATTTTGGCATAAACTAAGTTATTACAGTACAAATATAGTTGCATAGTTACGTGCTTCTTCATGATCTTTCAATATCCCTCCATGGGCGGGGCTGTGTGCTTCTGCCTCCGCCCACGAAATCATGATGCCCGCCCCCTGTGGCCTTCACCCTGTGTTTTCAGGGCGGCCGCGTCATGAAAGGGGCAGGGCTATCGGTATGACGTGAACTTGGCCCCGCCCCTTTCATCACGCGGCCGCCCTGAAAACACAGGGTGAAGGCCACAGGGGGCGGGCATCATGATTTCGTTGGCGGAGGCAGAAGCACACAGCCCCGCTCATGGAGGGATATTGAAAGATCATGAAGAAGACTAAGCCCCCCCTAGAGACCTCAACCATTCTTTTATTTATCAAATTACAATCTTTAGAAGAGAAAGAACAGTTTGCTCATGCTGGCAATAGCCGGGATCAAAAACTACTAGAAAAAAGCAGCATCAGAAAACTCACCATCCATGCCAAAAACAGAAACCAAATGCACTTACAGGACGCAGTCAGAGCCCAAATGTGAAGCAAGCCCAGCTGCAGGCGGATAAAATCACTTCTACCAACAAGATGTGGGAGGCGACCTGCCATGCATACACTAGGCCTGCATAGAGCACCATTCACACTGATGCATATGATGCAGAGTGTCTGAAAGCTACCCAACCGCTCCGCTGCCTGAGCATTGGGCCGCACAGTACGATGCTTCTGCACCACTAGATGAATGGCGCCCCTATGGGCCCAACTGCACCCTGGATGGATAAAAAAGTGCAAAAGTTTTTTATATGATAAATAAAAAACCTTTATAGATGGGATTTTGGTTCATGTGTTGGCCCAAGACATTTAAGCTGGTGACCCACGACAAGGGATCCCATGCTCACCAGTCCTAACAAAATTGTACAAAAACTACTAGAAAAAAGCAGCATCAGAAAACTCACCATCCATGCCAAAAACAGAAACCAAATGCACTTACAGGACGCAGTCAGAGCCCAAATGTGAAGCAAGCCCAGCTGCAGGCTGATAAAATCACTTCTATCAACAAGATGTGGGAGGCGACCTGCCATGCATACACTAGGCCTGCATAGAGCACCATTCACACTGATACATATGATGCAGAGTGTCTGAAAACTACCCAACCGCTCCGCTGCCTGGGCATTGGGCCGCACAGTACGATGCTTCTGCACCACTAGATGAATGGCGCCCCTATGGGCCCAACTGCACCCTGGATGGATAAAAAAGTGCAAAAGTTTTTTTATATGATAAATAAAAAACCTTTATAGATGGGATTTTGGTTCATGTGTTGGCCCAAGACATTTAAGCTGGTGACCCACGACAAGGGATCCCATGCTCACCAGTCCTAACAAAATTGTACAATCTACATCTAGTGGTGCAGAAGCATCGTACTGTGCGGCCCAATGCTCAGGCAGCGGAGCGGTTGGGTAGCTTTCAGACACTCTGCATCATATGTATCAGTGTGAATGGTGCTCTATGCAGGCCTAGTGTATGCATGGCAGGTCGCCTCCCACATCTTGTTGGTAGAAGTGATTTTATCAGCCTGCAGCTGGGCTTGCTTCACATTTGGGCTCTGACTGCGTCCTGTAAGTGCATTTGGTTTCTGTTTTTGGCATGGATGGTGAGTTTTCTGATGCTGCTTTTTTCTAGTAGTTTTTGTACAATTTTGTTAGGACTGGTGAGCATGGGATCCCTTGTCGTGGGTCACCAGCTTAAATGTCTTGGGCCAACACATGAACCAAAATCCCATCTATAAAGGTTTTTTATTTATCATATAAAAAACTTTTGCACTTTTTTATCCATCCAGGGTGCAGTTGGGCCCATAGGGGCGCCATTCATCTAGTGGTGCAGAAGCATCGTACTGTGCGGCCCAATGCTCAGGCAGCGGAGCGGTTGGGTAGCTTTCAGACACTCTGCATCATATGTATCAGTGTGAATGGTGCTCTATGCAGGCCTAGTGTATGCATGGCAGGTCGCCTCCCACATCTTGTTGGTAGAAGTGATTTTATCAGCCTGCAGCTGGGCTTGCTTCACATTTGGGCTCTGACTGCGTCCTGTAAGTGCATTTGGTTTCTGTTTTTGGCATGGATGGTGAATAGCCGGGATCAGCAAACTATGCAGTTGTCGGATTGCTCAGGATTACACATCCTGAGCCATCCGGTTACTGCAGAGCGGATCATAGAACCGCTCTGAAAACTGCTGCCTGCATGATTTTTAACGCAGGCTGCAGTGCCGGAGACGGACACCGAATTGCTTGTAAGCAATCCGGTGTTTTGCATTGGCTCCTATGAGGAGCGTTTCCTGGTCCGGTTTTGAGCTTTTTGAAAGCTCAAAACCGGATCAGGATTCTAAAAAAAAAACGTAGATGTGACCCTGGCCAAAGTCAGTGGGTCTCTTTGGGATCTTGAGTATGGAAACCTTTTCTGATGACTATGTATCCTAATAGGTTGTTGTGTTAAAACAATTTGTTAAAGGGATTGTCTAAGATGATTAAAAAGCCTTTTTTTATCATGAGACAGCACCACTTGCAATTGTGAACTGCATCTGATAGTATATGTTTATAACAGACACCGCCTATGAAAAAAAGCTGTTGTTTCTAGAAAATGGCCTTATTTTTATCAATCTTGGAAAATCACTTTGGAAAGCACCACATATGCTACAAGTATGTACTACCACTATATTTCAATGTATGAGCCATTGCTCCTATGAATACTTCTTTTACTACAGATAATACTGACCTCTCTAACAAACCATTGACAGAAGGCAGGTGAGATCCATTCTCTGGCATGTATACCACAATCCATGAAGATGGCTGGGCCGGCGATGTTTGACTTCCCAACCTTTCCAGTATAAGAAAAAGACATTGTAAGGCTAGGGTCACACATGCCATGCGTTTTTTTGGTGCCTTAAAAATAAGCATACTTTTTTCCATGCTTTTTTACATTTCTGCATGTGTTTTTTAAGGTGTTTTATGACACCCTGCGTTTTTGCATGCGTTTTTGAATCGGCACCAAAAAATACTGCAAGCTGCATTTTTTGGTGCGTTTTTAAAAGCGCATGCGTTTTTTTAACATGGGGCCCTATGGGAAACGCATGCGTTTTTTTAACATGGGCCCCTATGGGAAAGACATGCGTTTTTCTATGGAACTAAATGGTACCATGCGTTTTTGCATGCGTTTTTCAAGGTAGCTCCTCACTTAAGTGCACTTTAGGCACACGTTTTTGCTATTGGGGCATGCGTTTTTTGCATGGGGACCTATGGGTGCATTTTTAAATGCGTTTTTAGAAAATGCAGATCTTAAAAAAAGCATGAAAAATCTGCAAGAGTGACCCTAGCCTTAGTGTTGTATTGCACAGAACATGACATTCATTTTCTGTTGTCTCGCCTTAATCTTTGTTTGAGGGTGTATAAAATACCGTAAGAGTTATCTAATAATCAGATGTTGAAATTTTATAGCATCATTGGACTGATTACATAGCACAAAAGCTGTCGGTTATCTTATCAATCTCTTGATTTTTTCCATACTTTCAGATACACAGTTTGCATACTTTCGATTATTTCCATGATCAAAAATGTAATAATAGTGTCTTGCATAATACAGAAACTGAAGTAGCTGTGCATTAAGTGTGGTCGGAAAATGATGGCGCCAATTTGTGTCTTGGAAGTCACTTTATTGATTTGGAAGGAAAAATATTGAATAAATAAAAAAGGTCAGTATTCCTGTAATGAGTACATGGTTCTGATATAGTTAACCATAAAATGTCACTCATATTTTGGAGCTTAAAGTGACCTTGACAATCTATACATCCAGGGTAAGCAAAGTATCAAGTCTGGATGTGCGAACTCTGCCAGGTATGTTAGACCCTGAAACGCTGCAGGATTTCAGAGAAAAACCTACTTTATAAGCCATCAGTGATTGAGCAGTGCTGTAGACTATTCTGACTGGCTGGTCCCTGGGAGTTTCTCACTGCTCACAGTTCTGGATTCACAGGTCACCCCCCCGCCAGTGTGATCTCTCTCTCCCCCATGTGTGCTCTTTCTGCCCCACTTTGTGCTCTCTTTGTGCCCCCAGTGCAGTCTCTTTGCCCCATGTGCAGCTACTGTACCCCCCTGTGGGCTCCCTCTGCCGCCCGAGTGGCAGGTCTGTTATGCAGGCCGCCACCATCTTAGTAAGTCCTTGTGTCCGAAAATGGTGGTAAATGGGAGTAACTGGGCATGCGCACCGAGTACTTGCATGCCCAATTACTGAGACGGCATTGTGTGCAGTAAGGAGGTGGCAATGTGGCTGCCGCCAGTTTGTGATTGGATGACACCATGATAGATGCCACAAGGTAAGTATATAATATATATACGAGAGCCATTCATTAAAGTTTTCTCCTGACCCACTTCTATTTATTGCAGAACGCTGAAACTGCATAAGTGTAATGATATAAGTCTCTATAGGTTACATGCCAATTTGAAACTCTTTCTTTTACAGATGCTGAAGTGGTGTGCGGTGTGATAAAGGACCCAAAGGAATACAGAGCAGTCATCAAGTGCCTTCACTTGAAAGGCAGCACACCAAGGGAGATGAGATGAAAGACTTTTATGGTGACGATTCGCCATCATATATTGTAGTCAAGAACTGACATCATCATTTCAACTTCGAACTTCGGTGGAAATGGCTCCAATTCCAAGGCAATCCCATTGCGCTATCGATGAACACACCTTTCAAGTAAAGGAACTTGAAGACTGCACTGTATTCCACTGGATCCCTTATCACATCTCACACTACTTCAGAACCTTGAAAGAAAGACCGTTATTAGTTCAGAGTTGCAAATTGGCCTATAGAGACATATCATTTACACATGGGCAGTTTCAGCATCCTGTGATAAATAGAAGTGAGTCATGGGAAATTAATGAACGCCCCTCGTGTGTGTTTGTGTGTGTATATATATATATATATATATATAATATGTATATATCTATTCAAAAGACTAGTCAGCGGCACTCACTGTTGAAGATCTTTGTGCTTTTACTTTATATATGGACCCGTCGAAGCGGTACTGACCGCGAAACGGCAGGCCATCGTCAGCCGTCCCTGCACTCCCCCTCCCCTATTTGAACTGTCCATGAACTTTGTTTTTGGACTCTGAATTAAAGCACAAAGATCTTCCTCGGTGAGTGCCGCTGACTAGTCTTTTGAATACATATGATTATTTGTGGGAACAGCGTGCAACACCTTGAGACTGCACTGAAAAGGTCACAACAATAGTGGCTAAACCTATATACACCATATAGTGCCCAGTAACCTCTAATATTGGACATATATATATATATATATATATTAATTTAACTCCCCTAGTTTTATACTTTTGGAATTTTCTACTTTAATAGCAAATGTGTAAGCTAGAAAACTTTCCTCAACGTACAACTGATATTGCACAGTGGAGCATTGAGGTATTAAAGGGTTAAACATATGGTCCGTTTTATCTTTATTTTAATAAGTGCGTTAGGTAAAAGGTATCTTTTAATAGAAGGCGGGTGATACACAGATTAAGTGACAGCCTTTTTTTATAAAAAGAGCGCTGTGCAGTCTGTAAGGAAGGCTGCACTAACAATCAGGAGGTCCTTCAGAAAGTAGAAGGTCTTGTAATACTTGGATATTAAGTCTCAAAATCCTGTCCACAATGTATTTTTAACATAAAAATAAAATGGACAACCCCTTTAAGAGGGGAAGTCGTATGCTGAAATGTAACTGAACTATAAATTAGGACCCTATTATTTGCTAAATGTTTGAGACGTGTAGAGTTAAGGAGGTCAGCCACTACTGCTTTATTGATGGTGTGTCCTTAGGACAGGCAATCAATATATGATTGGTGGGGCAGAAGAGCTGCCGAAACTCTGTAAAAACTATACTATAGATCCACATTGTATTTATTTCATTGGTTAGGCCATCACTAAAAAAGTAGGTGCTACAGCATTTAAAAAGGCGCTAGGAAGAGGTGGACAATTATGTTACTCCATTTTCATACAGGTCTATGGAAACTTCAAGAATAAGTCACATTTTTACTATTTTCTCACCTTAAGAACATACATTGCACGGCCTTCATAGGTTGTACCAATTTTAATGCGTTTGACAAGATCTGAATGTTTAGTTGTCATCTTGTAAAGCCAACGAACAATCTGGATCAAACATATAAAGGAAATATAGTTATTTAGCATCAATAAATAAAACTGTCTAAATAAAACCTAATATACATATAGAAAAAGGCTAGCCAACATAGGAACATGTGACAAAATCAGTAAAGGCTTTGTACACTTTTGCACAGATTTTGAAGTTCTTACAGTTTGCCAGTCATTGTACTTAATATATTGATGCTCCTCAGACGTCCGAAGCCTAGAATTGTCCCGCTGAGCTTCAATTCCTGCTTGAAGGTCATGAAATAAAACCCTAATAAAAAGGAATAGAATGTTACTTTCTTATCGTCAGTGACTCATTTATTTCCCTCCATTGCATTTAAGTGAGATACTCTTAATATCATTTTTTTATACATATGAATGGTTATAACATCACACTTTTGAAACTGGAAGGAACAATGAAAAATAATTCTTTACTAAATATGACTCTTGATAGGTTTCAACACCAGATTATAAGGAGGGCAAATGGCCCTTTCTGTGTGATAGGCCAGAGACACACTGGCGAGAGTAATGAGAGACATGTGCGAGCCTATCATTGCATCACCCTGCATGGCCACACGCTCTCTGGACAGCAGTGTGCAGCTGCATTGAAATACATGTGACTGCACACTCCTGTCCTATTCTGGGTTATGCGACAAGACACTCGTACAAGTCTCTCTCATCACTCTCGCCAGTGTGTCTCTGGCCATCTAGTCAAGACATGAGACCAATCACCCCTTTACAATTCAGGTCTCCAGCACTGAATAAGTACAAGCAGGATTTTAAAAGGGAATCCGACAGCAGGATCTCACCCCCAAACTATATTCACAAGTAGTCCTTTCATATATAAGTCCAGCAATACCTTTACATGACCAGCCTGTTCCTTCATTACTGAGAAATCAGTGTTTAAATGAATATGCAAATGAAGCTCTAGGTCTGAAACCTTTGTCACTCCAGCTCTTTTCCCCACCTGGTGTCACCTCCTCTACCTGCTTAACTGACATCCTATATGCTATGTAACTTTAGGCATAATAGCCATCAAGCAGGAGAAGGTGGAGCTGTGCAGGGAATAGAGCTGGAGTGACACAGGCTTCAGATCTTCAACTTAATTTGAATATCAATCACTATCAGGACAGGAGGAATGGACTGGTCATGTAAAGGTATTGCTGAGCATGTCTTTAAAAGAACTACATGCACAGTTAAACAGTTTGGTGGTGAAATCCTGCTGACAGATTCCCTTTAAGAGCGACAGCACATTTACTGCACTGATTAAATACCTTTTAATAGGTAAAATTAAATGGTTACAATTAAATATCTGCTGATCAAATAATGTCACCTACTCATGGTGCAGAGAATGCTGCTTCAGGAGGTGAAGGACCGTTTCAGTCTGATTAGCATGAATATGGAAATCCACCGTCATCCCTGGTGCTATTCTTGATGGTGAATCAGGGTGCCAAAAATCAAACTTCAAAGAAATACAGTAAGGTTAGTGCTGTTGACATAAAATATATACTATAGTGCTGCTATACATGTACTATAATGTACCGCCATATACTATAGTGCTGCTATACATGTACTGTAATGTACTGCCATATACTATAGTACTGCTATACATGTACTATAATGTACCACCATATACTATAGTGCTGCTATACATGTACTATAATGTACCACCATATACTATAGTGCTGCTATACATGTACTATAATGTACCACCATATAATATAGTGCTGCTATACATGTGCTGTAATGTACCGCCATATACTATAGTGCTGCTATACATGTACTAAGATGTACCACCATAAACTATAGTGTTGCTATACATGTACTGTAATGTACCGCCATATACTATAGTGCTGCTATACATCTACTGTAATATACCGCCATATACTAAAGTGCTGCTATACATGTAACAAGATGTACCGCCATATACTATAGTGCTGCTATACATCTACTGTAATGTACCGCCATATACTATAGTGCTGGTATACATCAGCTGTATTGTACCACCATATACTATATTGCTGCTATACATGTACTGTAATGTACTGCCATATACTATAGTGCTGCTATACATGTGCTGTAATGTACCACCATATACCATAGCGCTGCTATATATATATATATGTAGTTTACTCACGTTAACTGAACAAGTTCTGTCAGTCACAGTATGTCAACTACATACATATTCTAGAATACCTGATGCGTTAGAATCAGGCCACCATCTAGTAACATTATATTACCCTAGGTGTCACAAAAAAATCACAAGACACTAAAAGATAAAAAACGATGTAGGTGCCTGATTTTACTGGTACTTGCAAGAAATTGGAAAATTGTTCTGGTGGAAAAGGCTGTAATGGAAATTTACTGTCGGAAAATCCTTTTGTGCTCAGATCTCACCAAAGCTTCTCATGTACATTTCTCAATATTACTACTTACATTAAATATCTTGTCCATAGTTTTAATAACCTTCACATGTTCTTCTGCCTCCAGATGGACCTGGATCACCTTGTGCCTGGAATGAATTTCGGAGATTACTAAGTGTCGTCTTCATGGTTGCATTAACATTGGGAAATACAGTAGGAAAGTTACCCATGAAAGGTCAAACTGGATGATGCAGAACAGACAGAGGCACAAAACCAAATCCACAGCAGTCTCATGGTTATCTGGTTGGGTTGAGCGCTGTCCTCTCCTTTTTGTAGATCATGTTTCCTGATTGTGATGTTTCTTCTCTTCTCTGTGCTCGTGTTTTCTGTAAGATTTCCAAGCTCATATGAATCTTATGCTTTGCTTATTGTTTTATTTGCTATCAGTGAATGAGAAGACTTTTTTTTCTTTTCAATGTGTTTTTGATCAATGTTGCCATATGCATATTGTAACATATGGAAGTAGTGGTATGACTGTATGTGCTGTAGTGATTTGGTCACCGATAGTTCAGGGTACACTCAAATGGTGGTGGCATTGAGGCAGACAGGCACGATTTTACAGTAAAACAAAGTCCATTTTGTTTTTTACGCATTATAAACCTCATACCTGATACATATCAAAAAAAGGCCTGGCTACTCTGTTTGGTGGTGCCACGGGGGAATAAAGTGTTCAGTATAGCAAAAAACCCCGGAACTCAGTAGGTAATTGATGAAGTAAATGAAAAACACGCAAAGCGATGTATACTGGTTGTCCGTATTTTTATTATCTTGCAGTATTATGCACAAAGTCCATATATCAGTTTAGTGTAATGTTTAGGCATATGTCGCTCTCATCAGACAAACTCCACTTTCGCCTTCATCAGACGAATTCCACTTTTACTAGTTGCAAAAGTATAAAGTAATTAAAAAGAAAGAACAAAGAGAGAACAAGAGCAAAGGGAAGCTGGAAAAGGGGTGGTGTAGCAAAAGAAATAGGGGTAAGGAGAAGGGGTTTTAAGAGAAGAAGGGAGCTAGAGAGAGACATTGGCTTATCAAAGAAAAGTGTGGCAAGAGCAATGCCTGGGGCAATTTTGTCGTCCGTCAGGGGTTTAATGAGCCCGTATAGTTTTAACTGTTGGGTGACATATCATGTGTAAAAAACTGCGATATATATCGTGCCCCAATCGCCATGACATGTATAGAGATATTCAATGTTATGTTGTTACCTTGGAATATATGCTATAATTAGCAAGGAAAATACATAAGGAGTTACCCTCAGGGCTTCTTTAAGGGAATACTAGTATAAATCCATGTGGTGATATAGCTACAGCTATCTGGTGACTAGATGCAGAGATAAGGAATAATAAATACTCATAGTGCATTAGTAGTAAGATAAACCATTCTTATGAGGTAATAGTTCACGACTATACGTACTGGTAAGCCCATATCATAGGAACCTAAGGGTTAAATATGAGAAGTGGTACTGCAGAATTGTGGTCATAAAACAGTGACAGTTTTAGGTAGACATATGGAGGACAATGTGATCACCTTAGAATATGAGGAAGGTTGTGTCCCTGGTTTGAAGTGTGCCCCAGTGAGCAAAAGAGCTCTAAGGGGAGGTTGCTAAATGCCTATAATGAAAGCAATGAACCTATTATCAATTATGGTAATATGTGTGTGGCTGGGGGTAAGGCCCAGTGGTGATAGTGAATTTAACTGGTGTAGAGCAGCTGTGCAGCGTGCTGGGATGACGGAGACAGTGGCTTAGTGTCTCGGGTTTTAAATAGTGTACCTGTGTCTAATTGTGCAGCATCCATGCCGGATCAGCTTCCTGCCTCCTGCCTTTGGAACGTAGGGAGCCGCCCCTCGTGGAACGCAAGCAGAATCTAATGCGCATGCACTGGACGTGACGTGGTTGTAACGTAGTCCGAAGTGGGTCAGGTGACTGTGAGACCCGCCTCCCTCAGCGCTGACTCAGTATCTCTGCTGAGAAAGGAGAGAACAGTATGGGGGCATACAATTAATAGGGGCAACAATATAAATGACAAAATCAATCCATAGGTGACACAAAGGTGCACATACAGCTAATGTAGAATCAACTGCTAAGGAGTTATTAAGCCTGGGAAAGATGGGAACCAATAGTTAGTGATATTACAAATGATAAATTGTAAATGCTAATTTGCATCTGTAAAACAATTCTTGCATCTTGTGTTAAAAATAACAGTCTTATCCACTCTAGTCCTCTGTGACACCACAAGAACAGTAAATGTATCAATGTAACATAATATTGTGTTACTATTACATTATATCCAACCATAGACGACCAGGTCACATTGTTTTATGTCATTCTGGGTTGAGGACTACAGCACATGCTAATTACAACACAAAGATCAAGTTACTTAATGGAGGGCCCACAACCAATCTGTAATATTATAAGAGCTTATATGTGGCTAACTAGAGAGTGATATGTGATGCTCTCTGTTAAGGCCATAAGGTGCAAGCGATTGTAGCTGGTGGATCCAGAAGGATTCGAGCTCCTTTAATTTATGGTCCCTATTGTCACCCCGTCTGCCTCTGTACCTGCTCAATGACTTGGTACTTCAATTGGGCCATGGTGTGTCAGTGCTCATTTAAGTGGTGTGGTATAGTTAACATGTTATGGCCACACCGAATGGTAGACTTATGCTTCCCTATGCGGTCACGGGCATGCTGGGTGGTCTCTCCAACATACCCAAGACCGCACGGGTATTTGATGAGGTAGACCACAAACGTGGAATCACATGTGTAAAAGCCTTTATTCAGATATGCCTTTCCCATTCTAGGGTGTGTAAAGAACTGACCCTTCGTGATATTCGAGCAGTGGACACATCCCAGGCATGGGAAGGTCCCCTGTTTCGGTGTTTAAAGAAAGCGTGGAATTTTGGATATTTTCTGTGTTCTGATATCAGCCCTCACGAGTTGGTCTTTTATAACATACTAGTGCGGGATTTTTTAACTCAGGAACATTTGGATAAGCTGTCCCAAAAAGGGGCCAGTGTTTGCAAATAATGCCATGTAAGGGTGCATTGAAGGGATGGTAGGTATTAGCAAACACTACTTATTTAATGCACTAGCAATTTGTCTCGGCTGTGCAGGTTTGGGAGCTGCGTACCGAGGAGGGTAGACTCTGGTGATAAATCTACAGGTCATCTCATCATGTCTTTCTTTTAATGTTTCTGAATCCGACACCATCCGTTGTACCCCAATGTGCTGAGACTTGGGTAATGACCGCTTCATATGTGGGGGGGTGACAACTCTTGAAGTAAAGGAGGCTGTTGCGATCTGTGGGTTTTGTATATAGGTCTGTTGATATTCTGCCTTCTGCATCTAACAGGACCAACATGTCCAAAAAGTTGATGTGTGACTGGTGGTGGTGTAATGTAAAGGTTAAGCCAGTGACCGATGTGTTGATATGGTGGAAAAAATTTATAAGTGTGTTTTCATCACCATTCAACAGCAGAAACACATCGTCGATGTAGCGACGCCAAAGTACCTCATGTATTTTGAAGAAGGAATGTTGATAAACATGTTCCGCCTCAAATTTGGACATGTATATGTTAGCGTAAGGAGGCACTACATTACTGCCCATTGCTGTGCCTTTACATTGGGAATAGAATTAGTACTGAAAAAGAAAATAGTTCTTGGTAAGTACTAGGTGTAGAAAATCCGTACAAAACGTCTTCTTGTTTGATGTAAAGTCAGTGTAATTATCCAAAAACCAAGTGACCACTGTTAATCCATCACTGTGATCTATGCCGGTGTAAAGGCTTGTCACATCCATCATGACAAGCTAACACCCTGGTGCTACAGGTTGTGTTTCCCGAAGAATCGTTAGAAAATAAAGTGTCTTGGCAACAGGTGAAAGAATTGAAACTGTAGAGGCAACTATGTGTCTAACGGGTAGTCTGAACAGATCTTTGTGAATTTTTGGAAGGGTATAAAACACTGGAGTGATGGGATGATGATTGATGAGATATTCAGCGAGTTTAGAATCGATAGTGTCATGGTGTAGGTGTTAGTCAACTTTGTCCATAATTAAGGTCTTAATGGAGGAAGTATGATCTCTAGCGATGGGTAGGTAGGTCGACCGGTCAGAGAGTTGTGAGTGTATCTCAGATACATAGTACGTTTTGTCGAGGACAACTAGGGCCCCGCCTTTATCGGCTAGGTGGATAATTAGATCTTTACGGTTCCTGAGTCTCTGAAGTGCCTGTCGGTCAGCAAAGGACAGATTATGCCTCACGAGGAAGTCACCACCACTGATGCTCTTTAGCCATTTATCCACGTCTGCCCTTACCCGGGAGGAGTTCCGGAGGTGTTGTGAGGTCCAGTGGGAGATGGAGGAGGCTGAAAGATGAGCCCAGAGACAGGAAATGGTGGCCAGGACCATCGAAGCAAAGGTGGCAGCGAGGAAAGACCCGGCTGTGCAGCAGGTATCACGCCGCAAAGGGAAAATTGTGGCCTTTAAGAACAAGTTCAGCTACAGCTTTATCCAGGAGCCAGGTGTGCTCCAAGAGACTTTTGTAAACCGGTGAGACGTGGAGTCACACCTGCCAGAAGGCCACCCGGGCAGGGACTTATCTATTGGAGAGTGGGTATCATTCATCCCGGTACCTGGAGAGCGGGGCCCTTACTCTATCAAGGTCAAAAAGATACCCCGGAGGGTACCAGCAGCAACCACGGCAACACGGAGCAACCCGGAGGCTACAGACTCCACAACCCGTGAGCAACGCCCAGCTGCAGCATCAGTATTGACCCCAGTATGGGCACCAAACTACACCCATGAGACCCAGACTGCTCTAATGGGATGGCTGGAGCACTCGGCACCAGCACTTCATGTGACTTACACCATGCAACAGGTGTTACCCTGGAAGGTGCCCAAAAAGACGGAAAAGATGAAGAAAGATTAAGTGCTGCACCTGGACAGCATTAAAGTAAGTGTAAATGGCAATTTTACCTTGGTGTCCCCATCCTTTCCCTGAATGAGTGTGGTTAACCCCTTTCTTGCTAAGGAACTTTTGGGATCATGAACTGCGAGTGATCTGAATTCTGATGTAGATAGTTTGAGTACACCAGTGTGCTCTCTATTGGTTTTATACAGGATGCTTTTATAAGTGGATTGCACTTTGAAAATTGTGAGACTTTGAGACTTGGACTCATGAGTATTTTTGAATTCTTTTGCACTTTTACCTGGAAGAAACGTTTTTGTTATGCAATGTTCAAGCAACTACCTCCTGAAAGGGAAGACCCAAATATACTTGTATGTTAATGTTACTGTTTAATGCATATATATAAAAATTGAGCTACACCACTGGTGCTGCCAGCACGAGGACACGCTGAGGATTTGCTCCAGTGGAATGTGGCGTCCCTGCGACCAGGGTGGCCACAGAGTGAACGGCAGCCAGATGAGGTAAGACGGTCGACTTAAACACACCCACACACTGACACACTCCGATCTTAAGCCACTAACTCTATGTAGGGCAAGGGGTGGCGGGATTTTAGAGAAGTGTAAGAGGAGAGAGAGGTAGAACCCGAACAAGTGGGGGGAGGAACAGGAGCCAGTAGTTAGTTGGCTACTGGAACACCAAGTTGAAGGTACACATTTCCTGGAGGTAGTTGTCCAGGAGGTAGAGGACAGCAGATATCCCAGACATCCCCTGGAGGTAGTTGCCCAAGAGGGAATTTGCCTGGAGGGTGAGGAGAAAGGAAAGAAGCCACAAGCCGATACACCCTAAAGTAACCATGTAAGACAGAAGGAGCCTGGTGAGCCCAAATCACACCTGGATCACTGGAGGGCTAGGGTAGGACGACCAGAGATCCGCCTCTGTAGAGGTGACTGGGGAGACTTCCCAACCCTAATCACGAGTCAACCCGGCGTGGTACGATGACTCTATAACCCGCGACCTCACTACTGCCACGGAGTAGTAACACAGCCATCTTACTAGGGCTAGTGACACTAAAGCAGAGGGAAACATCACTAAAGAGCTTGTGACGGCCAGACCGAACCTGTGAGCGAGTACAGAGAGAGACAAGCAGGGCCTAAAAAGTACATTGAAGGAAGCGATGCAGAGGAACCGTCTGAGCTGCAGTAGAAACCGGGACCCCGATAAAGTGTAAGAACTGTGAATTGAACTGTAAATTGTTTGCTAAGAACTTTGACAGTAAAGTACTAGGTAAGCTCAAAAGTGCCTGAGACTGTTCATTGCCACACTGCAGCAGAGTCCCCACCTGCGGAGTCACCTTGCTGTCTCTGCGTGCTGGCTGGAGACGCTGCCAGGAGAAACCAGTGCAGCATCCAGAGTACGCAGCCTCCACTACACCTGCCCCGTGGACACCCAGCCCTACCCATGGAGGGCTTACCATCTACGCTGCCCCTCATCACCGTCCCCAGCAGGAATACGGCAGCAGTGGTCACCCTGGCCACATACTACGGGTGGCGTACAACCTCCCCTGTACATATCCCCTTTTTCAACTGACACCCAGGCCACAGGACCGGGTCACGGCCCCCGTGACTCCCCAGAGACAGCGGCAGCGATCCGGTTCCTGAGTACCCCAAGTCCTGGGGGCGTCTTAACAGCAGTTCATAAAACACAAGTTTTTGCTCCAATTTAAGTGCTCACCTACATCAGGTGCGGTAATCATTCCTTATAGGGAACTTGTCACCAGGTTTTCCCACCACCCTTAATGCCTTTTTTTACAGCAGTCTAGGAAACTGTATATATGTCCCCAACCCTCACTGCAGATCCCCCCAAAATACTTTTTATTATTGCCCCATATGCCACTGTCCAGTTTGATAAGAGTCATTGGTCTTGCTTAAGTACTTCCTCTATATCCACAATTGTTGTCCTCCGGCCCTGAATCATGCATGCTACACAGTGGTTTCAATCTCACTCTTGTGCAGGCAAACTTTGCTGTGCACTTAGTGTGGAGCAAAGTACAGTAGTTTACATGCATTGGCTTTATTTCCGGGTCATTGACGCTCTTTGGCCTCTCCCTTAGCAGGGCAGAGCAAAGTACGTCTGAGCAAGAATGGGATTGAGGACACTGTGTAGATGACGTAGGACTTGAATGTATTATATTGGTATTTTATGTGATATGCCAAAACTAAGAATCAATTATTTGTGAAGTGTAAAGGTAATGGGTTTCTAAATATTGAAAAAATATAAATCTGAAAAATGTGACTAGCATTTGTATTCAGCTTCGCCACGTCAATACTTTGTAGGGCTACCTTTCGCTGCAATTACTGCCACAAGTCTTTTGGCGTATGTATCTACCAGCTCTTCACATCTAGAGGTTTAAATGTTTGCCATTCTTCCTTGCAAAATAGCTCTAGCTCAGTGAGATTGAGTTGAGAGCATCAGTAAATAGCAATTTTCTAAGTCTTTCCACACATTCTTAATGGTTTATGTAAACCAGAGGTTCCCAATTCCAGTCCTCAATGCCCACCAACAGTGCAGGTTTTCAGGATTTCCTTAGTATTGCACAGGTGGTAATTTAATCACCTGCACAGAGGATGATTCCAACACCTGTGCAATTCTACACCTGGGCAATTCTAGGAAATCCTGGAAACCTGCACTGTTGGTGGGCCTTGAGGACTGGAGTTGGGGACCTCTGATCTAAACCATCCATTGTAGCTCTGGCTGTATGTTTAGGGTCACTGTCCTAATGGAAGAAATACAAGGAGAACAGAGGTCACCAGTCTAGTTCATCAGAAGAGTAGCCAAGAAGCTTGAACTGGTGGGTGTCAAATCATGCTGGTGAAGCACAGTGGAAAACATAATGGAAAGGTGAAAGTTTGGTACAGCTATCCAAGAATGTAAAAAAGGTTAGTGATTTTTGTAGTCCATTAAAATCATATATCCATGCCAGATTATTGTAAAAAAACTAATGCTTTTCTATCACAACATGGGTCTTTAATCATAGTACTGTATAACAAAAAAGATATTGGAGCGTCATTTGAAACTAAAAGTAATTAATCCAATGTATGTAACAAAAAATATACTAACCAATGAGAGAACACTGCAATAATAATACAAAATAGCAAGTAAACAGATGTAATAGATCAAATCATGACAAAAAACATTTGAAGAAAAGACTGTTCGTCCCAGTGTCAGTCTTTTGCAGCCACTAACAGGTTTTCTCCTAGGATTGCCTTGTATTTAGCTACAATTCATCTTCCCATATATCAGCTTTCCTTTCCCTGAAGAAAAGCTCCCCCAGCTCTCACCTACATGTTTGACGATGGGAATGGAGTTTTTAGATTGATGTGCAGTGTTAGTTTTTTATGTATTAGATTGATGTGCAGTGGTAGTTTTTTATGTATTAGATTGATGTGCAGTGGTAGTTTTTTATGTATTACATTTAGCTCAAAGAGTTCTACTTTGGTCTCATCTGACCAGAGTACCTTTTTCCACAAGCTAGTTGTGCCCACAACATGGAGATATGTGTTCCCTAATATTATACTATATGATGTAAAAAATGATTGTAAATTGTATAAAAATAATCACTACAAAATATTTATAATGGGATTGAGTCGGTCGATAGGATATGGGGTACTCGGGTACCGGAGCTGATGGCGACTTTGATGGGGGGATCATGGCTGGTCGATCCCCGGTCCCGTGCCCTGGACCCTCAATGGCGGGGAACGGTGGGGGATAAGGGGATTGTTAACGTGATGACACCTATGGTACCTGGTAACGGGTATACGAGCGCTGCAGCCGGCCGCTGAGGTGATGGTGGGTGCAGCAGAGTGTGGTACAGCTCCCCACAGGTGGAGCTTTACCTCAGGGCAGCGGGGATGGATGAGGGGAGTAGTAGTTAAGTCTTTGCTGACACAGCGGTGAATTGCGGTGGTTAGACAGGCACACAGACACAGGGATTGTGCTTTCGGTACCTTTTACTGATGACAGGGTAACAGGTACAGTCCAGAGTATTAACCACGTCCCCGGTGCAACTTGGGACTTCCACCTTAGAAAGTTATGAGGCCTCCTCTGTGTCTGTGCTCTGTGGTGTGGGATGAGTCCTGCCTGAGCATGAACCCACCGTTTCCTCTCCCTCTCTGGGCTTTGTCCTAAACTGGCAATGAGGTCCTTCTGCGGGGTCCCTGTTTCTCTTATGACCCCTGGTCCTGTACTTGGTCAGTTTAGCGTCTCTTACTGGCTCTCCTCAGGGCTGAACTCCTCCTGAGTCTTCTGGGCTTTTGCTGTAGATCTGAATGCTGGCAGCATCAGACTCCAGTATCCAGGTGTACTAAAGGGCTTTAGGATCTGGTTCCCTATCCTTAGTTCCTTGCTTTCTCCACTTGCCTCCGACCCTTTCCCTAGGGTGCGCACAGCGGTCAGTGGTCCCTGGTCCTGGGCTTGGATCTCTCCCAGCGACCAGTTCCTCCGTCTCCTCTATCTTCTCTCTCCACTGCAGACTCCAACTGAAACTACAGGGACTGACTAACTCCTCCCCTCAGGCCTGTTCTTAAAAGGGAACTGACTTAAGACAGCCTGTAGGGCTGTAGGGCTCCCCCTTCAGGTCTGGGAGTGGAAGGTGTGGTGTGGTGTGCTGTGCTAACCAAGGTGTAATTCCCTCCCTGCACCGGTTATACATATATATATATATATATATATATATATATATATATATATATATAGTCATATGAAAGAGTTTGGACATCCCTCTTAATCTTACTCTTTTTTTTTTTGTTTAAAATTGCTTTTTTGCAACAGCTATTTCAGTGTGATATATGTAATAACTGATGGAGACAGTGATATTTCAGGATTGAAATGAGGTTTATTGTACTAACCAAAAATGTGAAATATGCATTATTTCAAAATTTGACAGGTACAAAAGTATGGGCACCCTTCTGATTTTCATGATTTGAATACTCCTAACTACTTTTTACTGACTTACTGAAGCACTAAATTGGTTTGGTAACCTCATTGAGCTTTGTACTTCATAGCCCGGTGTATCCAATCATGAGAAAAGCTATTTCAGGTGTCCACTTGCAAGTTGTTCTCCTAGTTGCATCTTCTCTGAGGAGTGGCATCATGGGCTCCTCAAAACAGCTCTCAAATGATCTGAAAAAAAAAGATTGTTCAACATAGTTGTTCAGGGGAAGGATGCAAAAAGTTGTCTCAGAGATTTAACCTGTCAGTTTCCACTGTGAGGAACATAGTAAGGAAATGGAAGACCACAGAGAAAGTTCTTGTAAAGGTCAGAAGTGTCAGGCCAACAAAAATATCAGAAAGGCAGAGAAGAAGAATGGTGAGAACAGTCAAGAACAATCCACAGGCCACCTCCAAAAACCTGCATCATCATCTTGCTGCAGATGGTTTCACTGTGCATCGGTCAACAATACAGCACACACTGCACAAGGAGAAGCTGTATGGGAGAGTGATGCGAAAGAAGCCGTTTCTGCATACACGCCACAAACAGAGTCGCCTGAGGTATGCAAAAGCACATTTGGACAAGCCAGTTTCATTTTGGAAGAAGGCCCTGTGGACTGATGAAACAAAGATTGAGTTGTTTGGTCATACAACAAGGCATTATGCATGGCGCCACAAAAACACAGCATTCCAAGAAAAACACTTGCTACCCACTGTCAAATTTGGGGGAGGGTCCTTCATGCTTTGGGGCTGTGTGGCCAATGACGGCACCAGGAATCTTGTTAAAGTTGAGGGTCGCATGGATTCCACTCGGTATCAGATGATTCTTGAGAATAATGTTCAAGAATCAGTGTCAAAGTTGAAGTTACGCCGGGGAAGGATCTTTCAGCAAGACAATGATCCAAAATACCGCTCCAAATCTACTCAGGCATTCATGCAGAGGAACAATTACAATGTTCTGGAATGGTCATCCCAGTCCCCAGACCTGAATATCGCTGAACATCTGTGGGATGTTTTGAAG
Source organism: Allobates femoralis (assembly GCA_033576535.1). Classification (NCBI taxonomy): domain Eukaryota; kingdom Metazoa; phylum Chordata; class Amphibia; order Anura; family Aromobatidae; genus Allobates; species Allobates femoralis. Next base: position 112,499,854 of record JARQOC010000001.1, read on the forward strand.
CGGACTGTCCATGCTCGGCGACCATCAAACTTAACTGAACTGGGATTGTTTTGTAAGGAGGAATGGTCAAAAATACCTTCATCCAGGATCCAGGAACTCATTAACAGCTACAGGAAGCGACTAGAGGCTGTTATTTTTGCAAAAGGTGGATCTACTAAATATTAATGTCACTTTTCTGTTGAGGTGCCCATACTTTTGCACCTGTCAATTTTTGAAATAATGCATATTTCACATTTTCGGTTAGTACAATAAACCTCATTTCAATCCTGAAATATTACTGTGTCCATCAGTTATTACATATATCACACTGAAATAGCTGTTGCAAAAAACTAATTTAAAAAAAAAAAAAAAGAGTAAGATTAAGAGGGGTGCCCAAACTTTTTCATATGACTGTGTATATATATATATATATATATATCCAGAAAAGATTCACTGCAGCACTCAGTTACTACCAAAAATGTACGCATGCTAATAAGCGGTTTATATATGAGTAAAAAAATTTAAAAACGTATGCTTTTTTTAAAAAAACTCAATATTCTTATCTTTTTATTTCCTGGGGTTCTTGGTACATATATGTGTACATTCTTGGTAGTAACTGAGTGCTGCAGTGAAATTTCCTCGTTGTTTGTTCCAGCATGCACCAGTTCACACTATATCTTCAATACTGTGCAGTTTTTTTCTGTTTATGTCTAATATGTAGAGTTGCTGGCTCCATAGTTGCACTTAGCATCCTCATCGCCCCCAGGTGGTCTGAGATTGAGATGGTGTCCACCCACTTAGAAGTGGGATAAGGAGGACAGGGATGTCAGCGTAGGACTCATCAGATCTGGGGTCACCGTGGAGTGGTTGATGAGCAAACAGATATTTGTCAACATATGTACCAAGAACCCCAGTAAATAAAAAGATAAGAATATTGAGTTTTTTTTAAAAAATGTACGTTTTTAAATTTTTTCCTCATATATAAACCGCTTATTAGCATGCATACATTTTTGGTAGTAACTGAGTGCTGCAGTGAATTTTTTCTGGACGTTTGTTCCAGCATCGCAGCTTGCACCAGTTCACACTATATCTTGAGTGCTGTGCAGCTTTTTTCTGTTTATCTATCTATCTATCCAACTATCTATCTATCTATCTATCTAGATAAACATGAAATGAAAAAATGGTTATTGAGCAGCGATTTCTTTGTTATCATAAGCTAGGTGCTTGCCAGTCCTTGAGGTGGGAATCAACCACCCACTTTAGACTAATATTCGCAAAATAAAGGCTGCAGCACACGAAATTCAGGGATGTTTTCTTGCCTTTAATGGCTTACAGGCATGATGAGGCGACGTTTCGGTCCTCAGACCAGCCAGGGCTGGAAGAAGGTCTGAGGACCGAAACGTTGCCTCACAATGCCTGTAAGCCATTAAAGGCAAGAAAACATCCCTGAATTTCGTGTGCTGCAGCCTTTATTTTGCGAATATTTATCTATCTATCTATATATATATTGTCAGAAATTACAGCAAGAACAATATTAGTGTCAAATTTGATGAACATATTGCATGAATGAAAACAAAGATAGAGCAATCCCTCAGGAAAGTGCAGAAGTAGTAAAAAAATGAACTTATTCCCCATGGAAACAGAAGCATATATAACATTAAAGTAGGTAGGTGAGGAGGGATATCAAATTATGATTCATGGCTAGGTTTGGGGCATTATCTTAAATGTGACTTACAAGAGGAAGGAAGTTAGTGCCTCTCATGAAGAGGTTATTAGGTACATTAAGTTTATATTGCATAAGTATGTTATTTATTTAATACTTACTAATTGACATTTTTTTAAGATCTTATAACAAGGTGTGACTAGTGAAATATGATCTTTATCTGAGTACATAAGATATGGTTTAAAAACTGTTGGTCACAATCACAATACTTATCTATTAACTGATAAGATAAAATGGAACTGAAAAATGTTATCCATGAATCTTTTTCTGTTGATAAGCATGGCAGTATATTGTGGCAGTTGTACATGTGATGTGTATGTCATTTCAGAGAAATTAGTCCCAACAGTTTGTACACATGTAGCAAACGCATGCCATGTCACCAATACAAGAGAGGTTGTTGACATGATACAACCTCATAACCTCATACCTCGTAACCTCATAATTCTTAGATATACATCATGGTCGCAACAGCGAATACAGTAGTACTCAAGTAAAGTTCCCAAATAGATCTCTGGAATATTCCAGGGTGAAAAGTGTTGGCTCAAAATCAGCCAAACCTACAAATATCGGTGGGAGTTGCTAACAATTTCATGTGTGGAGGCCTCCTAATAGACGATGCTGGAGGAGATAAAGGACAAGATGTTTAAATTTAGTAAACTCTTTAGTAGAGTTCCTCCACCTTAACATCACACACAGTTCAGTCCTCAAAGGTGGCATCCTAATTACTCATGATTCCCCCGTGTGCCAACTCTCCAACTGACTGTAGGAAAACACAAATGGGCGAGTCTACAGAGATGTTCACACATTCTGTTCTATGGGCATCAAAGGTCTGCTCAAAAGATTCACAGACTCAAGAGGAGATAAGCATCTCAACCGAAGCCAAAAATCTTTTTAAGTTGGAACCAGGGAAGGTCAAAGTAGGGGCCAAGCAGAATTCAGACCCTTGTCATCAGACGTTAATCCCTGGGGGTGGAATTGATGATGATGAGGACTCAGATACCTGAGGAGCAACTGCGATGTACTGTACATTCAGTGCAGGCAGTGGAGGAAGGTGACTCTCAAGGTGAGGTTGCGGCTTCCCACAAAGCGACTGAGTGCTTAAACCATGACAAGCACTGCATCCTCAGCCACAATTTTAGCTCTTGTTGGCAACAGTCATGGGTCTGCATTTCTACGGGACAGCAATGGTTGCCTAGCCTGGGCCTTTTTTGAGACCGCAAAAGATGACCCAACTCCTGTTATTTGCCAACTTTGTAAACAAAATTTGAGTAGAGGCAAAAAAACAATAATTTGACTGCATGCATGAACCGGCATATTGCCCAGCAACATGTGTTTCTCTGGCTAAGTTTCACCAAATACTGTCTGCCACATCAACCCCATCTGTTGCTTCTTCCTCATCTGTAACCATGGCAAGTGTTGTCCAACAGGTCTCTGGCCACAGAACTGACTCTTGTTTGCCTGCTTCAGATGAGTGAGTGAGAGCCTATCAGCTGTTATGGAAGTGCACACGCCTGCGGTTTTTGACTGACCTCAGATAACGAGCAAACCACTTTATTTATCAATTTACCATAACATCTCAGCCTGCACCTCCCTCACAGTCCAGCAGTTTGTTGTGTACATCCTACTCCTCCCTCTCTCAGCACAGCAGCCAGCCCTAAGTCCTGCAGTTCTGGTTAATTAAAAGATTATTTTCTCCTTCACATCACAAAGCTTAATGCTTGAACTTCACCATCTCCAATTTGTTGGCCACGGAAATGCTGCCTTTTCACCTGGTAAATAAAGACGGCTTCTGAAAGTTAATGGCCATTGCAGTCCCCTAGTACCAGTTGCCCAGTTGACATTACTTCTCTAAGAAAGCTTTGCCTGCGCTACACCAGCATGTTGCAGACAACATCACCTGTTCCTTGAGTAACTCTGTGTGTGACAGGGTGCATATCACTACTGACATCTGGAAGGGCAAGCATGGGGCATTACATCTCGCTAACTGAGCACTGGGTGACTCTGGATGCTGTGGAGCCAGGTGGGTTGCTGCACAAGACTTGAAATCCCCAAGGCTTACATGACTAACCTCTGTATCTACCGCTTCATGCACTGATTCTGCTTCCTACACCTCCTCTAGTGCCTCCATCTGTGCCCTCAACTTCTCCCCTAATGTTCCAACAGTCCAGAGAGAATCCCTCGCACCTCTTTACTATGCTGCCAGGGCTCACTGCCATCAAGCAATGTTGAAAGTAGCACACCTTGGAGATGTCAGTCACACAGCTGAAGAGTTATGGACCGCTTTGCAGGCTTAATTGGACCAATGGTTGTCTCCATTGAACCTGGAGCCAGGGAAGGCCGTGAGCGATAATGGTGTGAACCTGGTGACGGCTCTACGGCAGGGCAAACTTACACACGTGCCTTTCATGGCTCACCTGTTTGTACAGCAATTCCTACACCAGTATCCCGGTCTGGATGAGCTTCTGTAGAAGGCACGGTCACTGTGTACTCATTTCTGTCATTCGCACCATGCAGATCATTGACTAGTATCACTACAAAGGTCGTTCAGACAACTGGTTGATATGCGATGTGCCAACATGGGGGAATTCCACTCTGCACATGGTGCAGCGACTTTGACTGCAGCGACGAGTCATGGTGCAGTATGACATAAGGCGTACATTGAGTAAAAGTGAGCCAAAGATGGTGCAAATGAGTCTTGCAGAGTGGGCTCAGATCAAGGACCTTGAACCCTTTTGCATAGTTTCATAGTTTCAAAATGGCTACTAAGGCTAGGGTCACACTTGGCACGCATTTTTTAAGGTGCTTTTTGGCAGCCTGCGTTTTTGCATGCATTTTTGCTGATAGGTGTGGGGGACCTTTAAAAAACACATGCAAAAACGCATGTACCACTTAGTGCCATATAAAAACGCATGCGTTTCCCATAGGGCCCCATGTTAATAAAAATGCATGCGTTTTTGAAAAAGCACCAAAAAATGCAGCATGCAGTGTTTTTTGGTGCTTTTTCAAAACATCATGCATCATGCAGTATTTTTTGGTGTCGAGCCAAAAACACATACAAAAAACGCATGGCACTTCAGACATGCGTTTTTGCTATTGGGGCATGCATTTTTTACATGGGGCTTATGGATGCGTTTTTCCATGCGTTTTTCACAAAAGTCATGTGTGAAATCTGCATGGAAAATCTGCAAGTGTGACCCTAGCCTCAGATGGTTAGTGCATCACTATTACGGACATCTACATGCCGGAGCAAACTTTGAAAAGTCTGCAGGATAAGGTGGTGATTACAGAGGAAGAGGAGGAAGAAAAGGAGGCATGGCAGGGAGGAGTATAGCAACATAGGGGGGCTCATGTTACCTGACAAACTGATAGTGAAGGTGCAGGAGCTGAGGCAGAAATGGAGGAGGACGAGGATGAAGATGTGATGGGCACAGGAAGGTCAGGAGATGAAGAAGAAATGATTGATTGCCCTTTCTGTTTTCCATGGTTGGCAGGAGAGGAATGAGGAAGGAAGATTGATTGTTACCCTGCCCCAACACAACAATGACTTGGACCTCATGGATGCATCAGACACATGAGTATATAGTTGCTGCACTATCTGCAACATGATGGCCATATTGTTAAGATTTGAATTAGCACTGACTACTGTCTAAACCTTAAGTAAAAAACATAAATACACAAACATGTTAAAATACCCTGCTATTGCAGGGTATTTGAAAACCAAGAGCTATAAAAACACGGTGTACTAAGTATTTCCAAAAGGGACAAAGCAATCCCACTGTAGCATGTTAATGTTTTAAGAAATAATACTGCAGTAACTTAGTTCGGCCACTGGAGGTCATCATTGAGCACAAGTAGAATGGACTGAAAACAGAAAGTTGTTCTCTCTGAGTCTCCTGAGGTAAATTGAGAGAGACAGGGTTCTGAGGAGATTCCTGAAGGGTCAAGACGTGTTGACGGTTCAGAGAGGCACGTAGAGCTGGGAATGTGCTGAGTCCGAAGTGACATGCTGGGCCTGAGACAATGTGCTGCACCTGAGATGTGTTGGAGTTCCACAGAGTCTCGATTTTCACAGTTGGCTGCAAGATAAGCCATGCCCTGTGAGTAATACAGAAGTCTGACCGATCAGAAAGATCTGATATATCCCAGTGGCCGGGGGTTTAGGGTTAAACAAAATACACTCTGTTATCTGGTTGTGCATTATAAAAGCTTACTAAGCGCTTTATTCCTGCATGAGGAGACACTGCATATGTTGCAAATAGTTTGTGGGATAGATTTATAAAGGGGAATCAGAGATCCCGAATGATGTTGTACATAGTGTGGGAGGTGGGTGTAAGATTATATCCCGAGGGGAACATGTGTCGCGGCCGCAGTAAAATCCTGGGTAGGCCCTGTACTAAATAAGGCTGGGGTCACAGTAGCATTTTTCACATGCGTTTTTTGAGACCTGCGTTTTCAAAAACGCGTGTACAAAACGCACCCATAGGCCCCCATGTTAAAAAACGCATGCCCTAATAGCCAAAAGCATGTGTGAGTGTCCCATGCGTTTTTGGAGCATATCCAAAAACGCATGCGTTTTTTAATAAGGGGCCTTATGGAAAACGCATGCAAAAACGCATGTACAATTAGTGCCATTCACAAACGCATGCGTTTCCCATAGGAGCCCATGTTAAAAAAACGCATGCGTTTCAGAAAACGCATGCGTTTTTTTAACATGGGCTCCTATGGGAAACGCATGCGTTTTTGAATGGCACTAAAAGTTACTAATGTACCATGCGTTTTTGCATGCGTTTTCCATAGAGGCCCATGTTATAAAAACGCATGCGTTTTTCAAAACGCTCAAAAAAATACTACAAGCACTATTTTTAGGTGCAGATTCAAAAACGCAGCCAAAAACGCAGGGAGCCATCAGAGACCTTACAAAACTCATGCTGACATGAAAAAACGCATGAGTTTTGTAAAATCACTAAAATAAACGCATGGCAACTGTGACCACAGCCTAAGGCTGGGATAGTTCTGTTGTATTCATGTCCTTCCCTGCGAAACTGGCACATGAGTTCCCTCAAGCTGCATAAGTTGTGATTTGAGTTGGTGCTGTTGTGGCCCATACCTCTGTAGAAAAAGTTATCTCTGTTAACTGTTTAGTATTCATCAAGAAAGTTAATTTACCACTATATTGTAGTCAGAGTTGTTCATAGCAGCCCCATATTCCTAACACACAAACGACTGGCGTCCCAGTCATTACACCACCATGATAAAGTCAACCCAATCTGGGACTGTCCCTACTCTGTTTTAAAACCTGCCCTTGTGACTACTGACCTCAGTTAAAACAAAGCAGAGTGTGACCTGGGTCCCAGAATGGACACACAGCATTTGGAGATTAAATAAATACTCAGCTCAGTAAAGGAGTGGTGTGGCTCTCCCTAACTTGCAATGAAACAAGGAGCTAAATAGAATATACAATAGAGCAGACATTAGTGAACATGCTTGTAAGAGCATGTTCACGCTGACCACCAAACAGACTAAACCCTAAGGAACAAAAGTATATACACAAATGTGTGAAAATACCCTGCAATAAATAAATAAAAAGCAAGTACTATAAAAACACAGGGTACTTAGTACATATGTTTTTGCAAAAAAGTACAAAGCCACCCCACCACGTCAAGATTACTACTGGGTTGCCACACTTTTAGATCATGAGAAAATTTAGTTTCAAGTCCCAGGCCCTGGGGTACTCGGTATCAGGCTCGGAGGGGTTTTCATGGGGATGTCACGGGTGGCAGCGCCTGAGCCCGTGGCCTGGGTGACACTTCAATAGAGGGGTTATGTTCAGGGGATAAGAGTTATTGTCATGTGAAGCCACCTGTAGTACCTGGTGATGGGTCACCAGTGCCGCCACAGTCCTCCGGAGGGCGATGGTATCGAGGCAGGGATGGCAATGCTCCCTACAGGTGGAGCTGGTCCTCCGGGGCAGCGAGTATTAAAGGAGCAGCTTGGAGTAGGACTTGTGGCCAAAGTAAGAAGCAGTGCAGCAGTCTATGGGGAGGCTGGGGAAAGAGAGGAATGAAGCACACACTCTGAAGAAGTCTCCTTTACCTTTTACTGATATTTTCAAACCACCTGATAGAGGTAACAAGGCCCTCCTAATACAATGTATCTTCCAAACAAACCCAAAGGAGTCAGGCCAAATCATTTGCAATTCATTATTTATTTTAAAAGAAACACCATGTAAAACTGACAATATACAATGGTACACAGAAGGAGGACCACTTGACAAAGTTCAACCACAATAGTATTCACAATGTTATTCAAAATAGTATTCAGTCCTCAGGTATAGCTTTATCCATCAAACAATAGTGCCCCAAATGGGTGCACAATATACCTCATGAGGATGACACATTACATATAAGCCAAGGGTCCCATTTACCTTCCTGTGACCGCCCCCTGACGCGTTTCGTACCAGCTTCTTCCCTCCTCAGAAGAAGCTGGTGCGAAACGCGTCAGGGGGCGGTCACAGGAAGGTAAATGGGACCCTTGGCTTATATGTAATGTGTCATCCTCATGAGGTATATTGTGCACCCATTTGGGGCACTATTGTTTGATGGATAAAGCTATACCTGAGGACTGAATACTATTTTGAATAACATTGTGAATACTATTGTGGTTGAACTTTGTCAAGTGGTCCTCCTTCTGTGTACCATTGTATATTGTCAGTTTTACATGGTGTTTCTTTTAAAATAAATAATGAATTGCAAATTATTTGGCCTGACTCCTTTGGGTTTGTTTGGAAGATACCTTTTACTGATGTTGTGCACAGGTAAAGATTTCCAGAGCACTGTCGGGTGACCAGGTGCACAGTGAGTCTCCACAACTAGTGGGTATAAGGCCTCCTCAGGTTCCTTGCTGTTGCTGAAGCCCTGTCTGTATGCAACACGACTGGCCTCCTCACTTTCTCTGGTCCTCTCTCTCTCCTCTTGCGTGGTCACGGGTTACCCTCTCTGATCACTGCTGTGTGTTCCCCACACTACGGTGTCTGGCTCCCTCTTTCTGGATATGCAGGGGGACCGGGTGACTAAAGTCTCCACGGTGTGACGGGGTTTTCTGCAGTCTTAAAGTGTTCCTGCAGGTGCAGATCCCCGAAGTCCGGTAGTTGTTGGGCGAACCTCCACCGGTTCCTCGCTCCCTTGGCTCTACTCCTTGCCTTCTGTCCCAACAACTAGGCTTTGCTTGATGGCAGAAGGGCCACTCCGGGTCACTGGTTCGGGCCTAACCACGGCACCGATCACCAGGACATCTTCGCAGCTCTCCTAGCGTCTGCACTCTCTGACTAACTCCTCCCCCAGCAGCAGCATTTATAGGGGACCTCACCTAAAGTCAGTGAGTTTAGCTCCCCCTACTGTGCCGGGGTGGAAGGTGTTGCATGTAGTAGGTACCTGCTGTAGAAAACCCAGCTGTGCAGTAGGGAAGGCTGTGGCAACCTGCGTGAGCAGGGCGCCACATTAGTACAAGAGTCAATTTTGCCAGGTGCTTTCCACCTTGGACAGGGATACGCTCATGCTGGAGGATCAAAAAATGCTTGTAGAAATCTCGGGACTGGTTTTATCTAAGACAGAAAGGGAAATAGTACACATTGCAGATCTACACTTCCAACCCGAGAAACGTCAAAAATCGTCTTTGCAGAAACATTAGCAGCTATCTTCAGTTTAATTGTCAGAGGCTATTTATGAGAGTCATTTGACAGATTTTTTTAAACCAGCCCATCCACCAGCAGAACTGAGTACAAGTCTGACACATAGTGAACGACAGGAGAGGATGGTGGGGTATCCAGGTCTCAATATCCATGCCATCAGTAGAGGTTTGCCTCTTTTACACTTTTGGCTTCAATAATGGAAGAGTAACCTTAGCTTACCAGTCATGCCTTGGAGGTTTGTCACGCTCGGCAGCCTGCGTTCTGTCAGAATGTGTCTTCAGGGGTGCTGGTGGTGTCTTGATGGATAAGCATATCTGGCTGTCCCCTGAAAGTGTAGACTGCCTAACTTTCATCAAAATAACCAATTCATGGATCTCGAAGGACTTTTCCACCCCAGTCATAGACTGGGCAGATTAGGCAATGGTGTACTTTTCAGTGTACTGCATTGATCTTTACATCATATTTTTTATATAGATACAGATAATCACGATCAAACGTCATGTAATTGCAAAAAAAACAGTGATTTTTAATGATAGATAAAAACAGAGATTTCAACCACAGAACAAGCAGCAGTATGGCAGGCTGCACCACTGAGGCACAATAGGTTTACACAGAATCACATATTGTTTATAGGGCTGTTCCAACCAGAATGATAACACATCAGAAGTACATAAGATATTCAATAACCAAATGGCTGTACATATGTGTATTATATACAACTTAGAGTCCAGCTGGGCACAATCAGCCCAGATACAATCAATCCTGGATACATCTATATACATACATGGCTTAATGCATATACAATTCTGATCATACGTGCTTTTTGCACTGCTAGAACCTAGTTCCATGCAGCTGCTACATGGTAACCAGCATTAAACCAACATTCTGGCAGACTGCCCCATTGTAATTACCTATGATAAGGTGCTCTAGTGCTTATGTGCCACAGGACAGTGGTGCCCCTGACCCGACCCCTACGATCGTTACGGCTCCACCTTCATCAGGGCGACCCCCTGATGAAGGTGGAGCCGTAACGATCGTAGGGGTCGGGTCAGGGGCACCACTGTCCTGTGGCACATAAGCACTAGAGCACCTTATCATAGGTAATTACAATGGGGCAGTCTGCCAGAATGTTGGTTTAATGCTGGTTACCATGCAGCAGCTGCATGGAACTAGGTTCTAGCAGTGCAAAAAGCACTTATGATCAGAATTGTATATGCATTAAGCCATGTATGTATATAGATGTATCCAGGATTGATTGTATCTGGGCTGATTGTGCCCAGCTGGATTCTAAGTTGTATATAATACACATATGTACAGCCATTTGGTTATTGAATATCTTATGTACTTCTGATGTGTTATCATTCTGGTTGGAACAGCCCTATAAACAATATGTGATTCTGTGTAAACCTATTGTGCCTCAGTGGTGCAGCCTGCCATACTGCTGCTTGTTCTGTGGTTGAAATCTCTGTTTTTATCTATCATTAAAAATCACTGTTTTTTTGTAATTACCGTATATACTCGTGTATAAGCCGAGTTTTTCAGCCCAAAAATTGGGCTGAAAAGTCCCCCCCTCGGCTTATACACGGGTCTATACGGTATGTGCTGTGTGGGGGCTGTGTCCGGGTGCTGGGGAGGCTGGAGGAGGCGTGGGGAGGCTCCTGACAGAGCGGCCCGTCACATGGGGCCGCTCATTAGATATGCACGGCTCCCCCCGCCCATCACAGCGGCAGGGGGAGCCGTGCAATACAGCCCCCATATGTATACAGGCCCCCAGTGGGTTATACAGCAGGCCCCCATATACAGCAGGCCCCCAATGGCACTCGCCCCCCCCCCCACACTGTGCAGAGCCCCCCCATCCCGATGCATTATATTACCATCCAGCCGCATCACCGCCGGTGCTCCCGTCCATCCTCTCGCGCTGTGTTCGGCTCCCACGTGACCCGGCGCGATGACGTCATCCGACTGCGACCGCCGGGTCACATGAGACCGGGAACGCAGCGCGCGAGGAAGGACGGCAGGACCGGCGGTGATGTGGCTGGATGGTAAGATAGTGCATCGGGAGGGGGGAGCTCTGCACAGTGTGGGGGGGGCGAGTGCCACTGGGGCCTGCTGTATAACCCACTGGGGGCCTGTATTCTACCACTGGGGGCTGCGTGTATATACCCTGGGGCCTGCTGTATACCCCACTGGGGGCCTGTATACTACCACTGGGGGCTGCGTGTATATACCCTGGGGCCTGCTGTATAACCCACTGGGGGCCTGTATACTACCACTGGGGGCTGCGTGTATATACCCTGGGGCCTGCTGTATACCCCACTGGGGGCCTGTATACTACCACTGGGGGCTGCGTGTATATACCCTGGGGCCTGCTGTATACCCCACTGGGGGCCTGTATACTACCACTGGGGGCTGCGTGTATATACCCTGGGGCCTGCTGTATACCCCACTGGGGGCCTGTATACTACCACTGGGGGCTGCGTGTATATACCCTGGGGCCTGCTGTATACCCCACTGGGGGCCTGTATACTACCACTGGGGGCTGCGTGTATATACCCTGGGGCCTGCTGTATACCCCACTGGGGGCCTGTATACTACCACTGGGGGCTGCGTGTATATACCCTGGGGCCTGCTGTATACCCCACTGGGGGCCTGTATACTACCACTGGGGGCTGCGTGTATATACCCTGGGGCCTGCTGTATACCCCACTGGGGCCTGTATATACCCACTGGGGGCTGCGTGTATATACCCTGGGCTGCTGTATACCCCACTGGGCGCCTGCCTGTATATACCTCCTGGGGCCTGCCTGTATATAGCTCCTGGGGCCTGCCTGTATATAGCTCCTGGGGCCTGCCTGTATATAGCTCCTGGGCCTGCCTGCTATATACCTCTGGGGCCTGCCTGTATATACGCTCCTGCGGCCTGCCTGTGTATACCTCACTGGGGCCTGCCTGTATATAGCTCCTGGGGCCTGCCTGTATATACCTCTGGGGGCCGGCTGTATATACCTCTGGGGGCCTGCTGTATATACCTCTGGGGGCCTGCTGTATATACCTCTGGGGGCCTGCTGTATATACCGTACCTCTGGGGGCCTGCTGTATATACCTCTGGGGGCCTGCTGTATATACCGTACCTCTGGGGGCCTGCTGTATATACCTCTGGGGGCCTGCTGTATATACCGTACCTCTGGGGGCCTGCTGTATATACCGTACCTCTGGGGGCCTGCTGTATATACCGTACCTCTGGGGGCCTGCTGTATATACCTCTGGGGGCCTGCTGTATATACCGTACCTCTGGGGGCCTGCTGTATATACCTCTGGGGCTGCTGTATACCACACTGCTGGGGGTTGTATACCTGTGCTGGGGTCCACCCTCGGCTTATACACGAGTCAATAGGTTTTCCCAGGTTTTGGGGGCAAAAGTAGGGGGGTCGGCTTATACACGGGTCGGCTTATACACGAGTATATACGGTACATGACGTTTGATCGTGATTATCTGTATCTATATCGTGTACCTAAGGTGCGATTACTCATGTCCATGAGGGGAATAGTTTGTTTTGACAATTGTGGCAAGAATATAAACTATTCCTAAATGAAGTTGGTTAACTATCATATTTTTTATGTCACTTTCATGATATCTGGCTCTATTTTTTTGAAATTTGGAGACTCTTCTTGTGTTCTCTTTGTTGTGTTTTTCTTGAATTTAGCAGAGCTCTCTGAGCATGATGCCTTCAATTGTCCCTCATCCCCCTGTTCCTGATCAATGTTTAACCTTTAAATGCTATGTCAGGCCCTGTTCCAGATCTTGTGCCATGCATGCATGCAGGCTGTGTTATTATACAATTTTTATTCTGGGTGTATTGATTACACTTTTTTGTTGTCTGGCCCTAATTTTTTAAAATGTGGAGACTCTTCTTGACGTTTCTTTGTTGTGTGTTTTGTGAAATTAGCAGGGTGCCCTGAGCACCATGCCTACACATGTCACTGATCCACCTCAATATTTGTTAGATTAGTACTCTATGAATCTAATATTTGTTCCACTTGAGTGTGGTAGAGCATACAATCTATTGAAACTGTTGCATGAGGTATGATGACCCCCAGCCCACTAAGCCTACACCTTTAACTGAACCACTTATGCTGCTGATATGTGTGCTCCCTGAGTGTGGCTAAGCTAGAAATCTGTTTGAACTGTTGCATGAGGTATGAGGGTCCTCTGCATCAGAAGAAACCCAGGACTCACTGCACCTGAATTTGGTCTCCCAATGGTTCTAAGGTCTCTTCACGGAACCTAATGGCAGTTAGGGTACCTCTGGCTAGGTAATGAATTCCTCTCCATCCCATTACTAACCCACTGCCTAACCAGTCATGCTGGAGGATGTTGCAGGCAGCAGAACAATCTCCATGGCGTCTCCAGACTGTCACGCCTGTTGATTAGAAAAAAAAATGGCGTGTGCACTGAGATATTTCGTTGGTGGAGGTGCCAATTAAGAGGACTGGGGTAATCCCACATGCAACATCAAGTACATTGCAATTGCACACTCCTTGTTTGAATGCAAAAAAAAAATCTTTATTTTGAATTTAGCAGAGCAACCTCAAGATGTCAACGCATTTCAACCCACTAGAGGTCGTTTTCACGACAGTTGCTACAATAGAACACAAATAAAAACAACATGAGTATAAACAAACATAGTGCAAGCATTGTATGTAGAACATACAGGAATAATATAAATATTTACAGAATGCTAATACCATTTGGCAAGTGTAACACTGTCACTTGCTACATTGAACATAAGTTGGATATAGAATGAGAGTCATTGCTTAGAGAGCAGCATAGGAGCAAAAGAAATGTAAGGTATAGTAGTTGTTTATGCTTGAATGCAGTTAGAGTAGAAGCCAGTTGTTAAGATGCTAAAGAAAACCTGAAAAAGAGAAGGGTAGAAAGAGAGCAAAATAAAAGGTACTTACTGTAAATATAGGTTACCATTCGATAGGTAGTCTCCTCATAAGAAGGGTAGTATTCCCTTTGCTTTGGTTATTCTTTTATTATCTAGAGAAGTTTTATTTAAAAATATGTTAGTATAAATTTATGGAGATAAGAATTTTTTATATAAAGTTTAATACATGTATTTACCTTTAGAATATATTTCATGAACTATCCAGGGATAGATGGAGGAGAATGGTGTGACAAAATGGACCCCTTTAATGTATAACGTATGAGGATTTCTTATTTATCCAGACAATATTGTATTTTGGTTTGCAAACTTGTAATATGCTACTCATGGGTTAAGTTCTTAAAATCTAGCCAGACAGTATTTTGTATTTTGTTAACCTATTGTTCCTACCAGTCTTGTAGATGTTTAATGATGTTGTTGACCTATGTAATGCAATTATCTCTCCTCTGTAAGGTCACAGAACTTTAATCCTGTTAGCATGTTACAATGTGAATTGTTGACTATATAAATCGCCTCAGCCACCATTGTTTAATGTCATGGATTGCAGACTAAATGTATCCTGCTAGTTGCTATGTCAATCAGTATGTGGCTCTCCTTTGCCAGCTATACAAAACTGAAGGTAGTTTTATAAAAAGCTTGAGATCCAGCCAATGAAAATACAGTTTTAGTCCACCAATCATGAAGTTCTCAATGTCCTGCAATGAGGGCTGAGGGTATATAAGGAGACCTGTTGATTAACCAGGGTGATTTTGATTCTGTCTAGTGACCTCAGTCTAGGGATTTCGGTCCTGTCTCGAGGTGCACTGGACTTGATACAGGCAGCTAATCTAGGATCTATGGACCCGATTAGCCGGCCTTAACCCCTGGCCTAGGCATTACGGTGCCGACCGAGGGGACAAGAATCTGGATTATAATTCTACAAGCACTTCAGCATTGAATGTTTGGATTTGGCTGGGATAACAAAGACTGCATATGGATGCAACCCAGGTTGGGACGATCCAGTCACCTGGCTACAAACTTTACTGTGCTATATTCTAAACCCTGGCGAGCCAGCGGAAGGGTGAGACTCTGCTGTCTGTTACATTGTTGTGTTTTGCTGGTTATGTGTTATGTGCTGTTAACTGTTTGGGGATCCAATAAAGCCTTCATATTGTGATTCCCTCACCCTGTGTTGTCTGAGTAGTGTTCTGCCCGCGGTTAAGGAGCTCTGGTGCTCAGTTTGGGGGTGGAGCCCTGGTCCAGGCATGTCTTGCTAAAGGCGGCTGGGCCAGCGGACGAGAGCACGCACTGACCCCCGTGTCTCCACAAATGGTATGCCTATTAATAAAAGTATTGAAATTAGATTATGATGGCACTCCATGGTAGATAGAGAAGCTAGGTGAACCCTTATATTGTAAAGTTAAAGACCTCCTTCCCAGTGCTCAAGGTATGTTCAGGCTAGGGATGTGTAGTATAGCCATCAACTAAGCTTAAGTTTAAAGTTTAAAAAATGCTGCATTTACTTTTATTTCTTGTGTCCCGTTCAGGGAGGTTTTCTGTAGTGTGCACCGGCTTGCTGTGGTCACCGCTATTTAACAGTGAATACTGGAAGTGCGGGGAGATGCCGGCGCATGTGCAGGTGTGCCTGGGTGACACGCAGCTCTGCGTCTGCACACTAGGTTATGTGTCGATATGTTGCTAGGTGGCCGCGTCACATGTCTGGTGACGAATGTGAGGCCGGCGTCGGCATGTATCACTTTGTTAGAGTGGTGCCATGGTAACCCATGGTGTTGTTTAGTTATAGGACTGACACTTGTCAGGTATTTTTTCAGGCTGGGGAAAGCTTTTACTGAAAAGGAAATGCATGAAGTGAAGAAAGCTGGCACCAAATCTAATGAACGTACTTGCAGATTTTATTTAGTAAACCACAATATTAAAATAAAAGCATCTCGGTGGCAGATAGTGCCCCAGTCAGACGCGTTTCGAATTAAAATCTTTGTCAATGACAAAGAGACACATACACTGAGACACATATATATAAAAACCAATACACCTGTGAATTTATAAATTTAACACACCTGAATCATTTAGAGCAAGGATATTACAAAATGGTCCCCATAGAACTTTTAGCATTAAACCATATGTGTACAATAGACCATATGTTATATGTCTTATACTAGACTAAACAGGCAATCACAATACATGACAAAAAAGTGTTAATGTTTGTGTACAAGATGTAAGACAGCATTTTGATAAGAAAATGATTGCATGAATCAACAGCAAAATTAAAACAGGAAAATGAGCAACAAAATTGTGCAGTAAAAAATACAAACCATGTATCGAGTTCACAGTACATAGGATTACATATACCATAAAACTGTGACCTGATTTAAGTATATAAAAGATGTTATCAAATACTAGAATGGAAAAGTTCAAATCGGTCAATATTCAAGCCCTGCTTCAGTAAAAATACATCACATCACTTCTGTAATTTAAACCACCTGGAAATCTGCTATTTAGATACAGTATCCAGTAACTTTCACGATTTAATAAAGTGCGGACTCGACCTTACAATTTCAAGACCTTGTACCAACAGCTTACTAGTGTCGCCACCATGCTGCTCCAGGAAATGTCGGGAAAGTCCTGAGATAGATCGTCGGCCACCTGCTGATGAAGGATCAGCTCCTGTTATGTGTATAAGGTATGCTTTCTGCATTAATTGCCACTGATGTTTTATGATGTTATACATTTTGGGCATGGTTGGGTGATGTTCATGTACGAAAGGAATCCTTTCTGGTTTGGCTACAGAGATGGGTGTATCGGGTGGATTAAGGATTTTTTCAGTTTCCTCAAACAATCGGAGGTCTTTAACTTTACAATGTAAGAGTATAGCTCCTCTATCTACCATGGAGTGCCACCATAATCTAATTTCAATAGTTTTATTAATAGGCACACCGTCCTCCTCCATCTATCCCTGGATAGTTCATGAAATATATTTTAAAAGTAAATACATGTATTAAACTTTATATAAAAAAATTCTTATCTCCATAAATTTATACTAACATTTTTAAATGAAATCACTCTAGATAATAAAAGTATAACCAAAGCACATGTGCTCAGTGTGAACCTGCTCTCATCCATAAAGAGCACAGGACACCAGTGTTGAATTTGCCAATCTCCCTGCATGGTGTTGGGATGTTAGCTTGTAACATAGGGCCCTCATATTACCCTCGTGGGGTCTGCTACCTCTAGGAGTGACATCAATGACAAAATGTAAAAGTGACCAAAACAACCAAAAAGGATGAGTATGCGGGCCATTGATGTTAGGCCAGGGTCACACTTGCGTTTTTTTCATGAGTTTTTGGAGCCCTTCCTTTTTTAAAAAACATGTAAAAACGCACCCATAGTGTCACGCTGGGAGTGGGGAAGACACCCAGCGTAGGATAACGACGGGGGGGGGGAATCAGGAGTCCCTAATGCTAAGGGCACAAGAAGGAGACGGTGACCCCTAGACTTCCTAGAGCTGACCCTGTCTGCCCTAACGTCCCTATACAGTCTCCTCAACTGTCGCCGACCACGAACCTCGTCCCTCTCTGATCCTAGATCTATCTTATCTAAGGATCAGATGGAGAGGTTCACTAGACCCCTCCACTATCAACTAAAGACAAACACCAGGGAAGACAGACATTTGGGAAAAGGAAACACTTATCTGACAGCAGAACACAGCAACCTCCACAATCTCAGCTTCTGCTGGAGCAAGGATAAAGTGTGCACAAGGAACTATCACCTGCACCGAGGAAGGGTAATGAACCTCCTTATAAAGGTGGAAGGAGTCTGCTGGGTCCTAGTGACCTACAACATTGGTGGATAAAACCAGACCGAGCGCAAGACCTCCACAGCCGTCTCCCCATAATAGAGAGATCTCATCACACCTTCTCTCCATCAACACAGAAGGTAAATGCCCCTGAAAGAGACGGACCATCCTCCACCATTATGGCTGGTGGGCCAAACGCTGGGATCGTCTGCGCGTGGCCTCCACCCTGTCATCCGTGCCACCCGTGACACATAGGCCCCCATGTTAAAAAAACGCATGCCTTAATAGCAAAAACGCATGTCTAAATAGCAAAAACGCATGTGTGACAGTACCATGCGTTTTTGTGTGCGTTTTTGTGTGCGTTTTTGCTATTATGTGATTAGCTGACATCAAAAACGCATGCAAAAATGCATGGTACATTAGTACCTTTTAGTGCCATCCAAAAACGCATGCGTTTTTGGATGGCACTAAATGGTACTAATGTACCATGCGTTTTTCATAGGGGCCCATGTTAAAAAAAAACGCATGCGTTTTCTACAAAAACGCATGCCTTTTTAAAACAGCACCAAAAAATAGTGCATGCACTATTTTTTGGTGCTGATTAAAAAACGCATGCAAAAACGCAGGGTGCCATCAGACTACTTAAAAAACTCATGCTGACATGGAAAAACGCATGAGTTTTTTTAAGTCACTAAAAAAACTCATGCCAAGTGTGACCCCAGCCTAACTGGGGATTTCCCCTGAACTGCAGTGTTGCATGTATTGCAGGAAGTGATGAGCAGTCCGGCATGTCCGCTGATATGCATGTACTGCTTAATGTAGCCTTATGCATACCACCTGAACAGACTGATATATAAAGGCTGGATGGTATAAATCACAGTACAACTAATAAAGGAAGCATTAGCAAAATATGTATTAGGGTTGCTGGGGCACTGTAAAATTTCTTTATATGTAATCATGTATTATATTATGTTCAATAAAATGAATTTGTATGTTATTGGTAGATATTTGACTCCATGTTTTTTATGATTTATATTGCATTTTGGAGTTTTTCCCTTATTTTTGATGTCTTCTTCATTTAAATGTTTGTTACTACATATAGTCTGATGATATTACCTTACACCAAATTGTATAGGGGCTATCAAACTGTATACACATCTTCCAATGCTTTGAATTTATGCAAAGGATTTTATTAAAAGGGAAGCAGGGATTTTTCAACAATTTTATGACCATACATTGGGATAGTTTTACTGATCACAAATATTTCCAAGAATGGGGATCTACAGAGCCCATCTGAAGGGAGCCGAAGTTGTGCATGTGCCCATCATTCTTTTCGTTGTTTATGAGACTTGTAGAGAAAGCTGAGTACAGTGCTAGGATATATCCAACTGTCCTATAGACAATTAATGGAGTTGTGCTGTGCATGCTCACCCCTTGCTCTATTCAGATAGACTCTGAAGATCTGTGCTCTTGGGATTGATGACACCCTCAGGTGTCAGTAAGATATCTCTTATCCCTGTATATATTGGCGATAACTTTCTGCGAAAAATTCCTTTAATGAACACATTAGATTGTTAAGTGGCTTTATGTTTCATTCCTCGCTCATTATGTGCCCATTGCTTTTAAAACTTTGAAATCTCGGAGAAAGCCTTCAATAAGCAATGGGCTTAAATGTGAAGATAAGACATGCCATAAAAAGACTACTACTTTGGTGCTAAAAAGGCAAAAGAAAACTTTATTGAAAGCAATTATTCTCAGATCGCTATTGCATAAAAATTAATAAAATGTTTTACTGTTATAATTTTAAAGAAAGTGAAGAAAAAGTGAAAGCTTTGAAGTGATGTGTAAAATGAACAATGTGCCTTCTTGCATCACACAGTGTCTTAAATCTCTTGATCAAGGAGATAACTTGCAATGTTTTTCACAGCCAACATGGTCTCCCTGCAGGTTGGTTCTATGTCATGCTCAGGAAGCAGAAAACCATATAGACCTTCATCGCGCAGCTCAAATCCAAATGAGTACTTGATGCCTTCGTCATAAGACCAGTCGATAGAAGAGCCACAAGCTGGATCTGCAAAAAAATATTAGTTAAAGGGGTAAGGCTAGGGTCACACTTGCAGATTTTCCATGCCTTTTTGGAGACCTGTGTTTTTAAAAAAGCATGCAAAAATGCACCCATAGGCTCCCATGCAAAAAACACATGCCCCAATAGCAAAAACGCATGCCTAAAGTGCCATGCGTTTTTGGCATGTGTTTTTGCACTTAAGGTAGGAGCTGCCTTGAAAAACACATGCAAAAATGCATGGTACCATTTAGTACATTTAGACACTTTCAAAAACGCATGCGTTTCCCACTCTGGGGGGCATCAGTCACTTGTGATGCATGTATATGGTGCAGAGCAGCCCGCCTTGTCTAATACCTTGGGCATGACCAATAGGCTGCTCTGACACTGTATCACATAGATCTATGTGGCTGATGCCCTATGGCAACCTTGTGTCTTTAAACACCACCAGTTTCCTCCCTGACAGCATGGATGGTCGCAGGTGCTACAATCACCCCCATGCCTGGGTTGCAGGCGACCGAGCACCGTTGTCCAAACACATGTGTTGCCTGTCAGAGGAGCCAGCAGCATCCTGCTAGGTGCAATCGATATGAAAAGTGGCAAAATTTTGGTGAGGTTTTTTTCTGAGATTTTCTGTCCTATTTTCAGTGAATAATATATGTTACAGCCTCCATTTAGCAAATACATCAGGAACGTTTCTCAATATATATATGGAATAGATTTCATTAATGTAATGCGAACACATCCTGAAATGAGAGCAGACACAAATTAGATATTTGAAAAAACTTTTTGACAGTGAGGGTGATCAACGAGTGGAACAGGCTGCCAGAAGAGGTGGTGAGATCTCCTTCAATGGAAGTCTTCAAATAGAGACTGGACAGACATCTGTCTGGGATAATTTAGTGAATCCTGCTTTGAGCAGGGGGTTGAACCCGGTGGCGTAACTTGAAGCTTATGGGCCCCAATGCAAACTCTCCAACACCCCAATTATTGAAAATCTTTAATAGCATTCGTCTTTTTCTATAGGCCAAAGGGACTTTTAGGGCCCCCTAGGCTTCGGGACCAGGATGCGATTGCATCCCCTGCATCTATTGTACGTACACCCCTGCATCGAACGGTAGATTTGGAAGAGACCTCCTGGGTAATTTGGTCCAAAGTGGACCAGATGGCCCAGGAGGTCTCTTCCAACTCCACCATTCTATGATTGTATGACTATCTGTTAGTTTATTAGCATGTGCTGTTATCAACTAATCTGCAGTCGCAGTGTGTTGCTGAGAAATGCTAGACAAAATATATGAAGATCATCCAGAAAAGACAAGATATAGTATGCTCTGGGTGTGGCATTTTTGGAACATTTTTCCCTATGGGCTTTTCTATGGGACTTGAAAAAACCATGCCACAAATGCAAAAGTATAAAAATTTGCAAAAACTAATTACTTATAAAAATGATAGGAAAAATAGTGGAATTTTATTTTGTTTAAAATAAGTGTCTTTATAAACGTATTAAGGAGGCCTCCATACTCTATTTCAACCCAGCAAGACTGCAGAATACATAACAATTGTTACTGAATGCACAGATTGTTACAAATTCTCACGTGTGAAATGGTGTGCTTGTAATACAATTGTGGCACAGTGTGGCATGATTTGACATGGCCAAAAATCATGTGTGGTTGCCTGCATGTGGTTTTTGCATGAGCAATCTGAAAATAGCACTGTCAAAGCATATGTGTCTATGGACAAACTGCATGCAGTCAACTGTAGAAGTTTTAAAATGTGAAACCTTGATTATTGACACCAGTTTTCTTGCCCAGTGTCCTGTCTCCCATTACAACACTAACCTGTGTTAGGCTTGGGTCATACTTGGAAGTGCAATTGTGTTTACCGCATCCACATCCGGATGCGGCAATTACAATTGCATTCACACTCAATTTTGACACATTTTGTGTCACTAAGCCGGAATTCGGCAACCGGATTACTCTGAATGTGCATTCCGGTTGCCGGATACTTTGTTCATCCCTGCTGCCGCAGGGATGAACAAAGGATTAGGGTGGAGGCACACTGGCGTTTTACTCGCACGAGTTTAAAGCGAGAAAAACTCGCATTAAACTCGGACCTGTATCTTTCAATGATACAGGTCACACCAATGCGAGTTTCACGCATTACTCTCGCTTTGCGAGGGCAATGCAAGTGCAATCGCAGCATGCTGCGATTGCACGCGAATCCCTCACGAGAGAGCCCATTATAAGTATATGGGTGCGATAATCGCAGCCGTGTGCTGTCAAAATCACTGGCCCCCGCAGTCCCCATACAGTTACAATAATGTTTTATTGCTGTGACAGCAGCATTATTGTTTTAAATATCCAGGTCAAACATGAATAATATTCAAAATATATTAGGACTCTCCCACATATCATGTTACACATACTAAATTGGTTTTTGGAGAGTTTCTGTACCAATAATTCAATTGCACGATTTAAACTGCTTTTCTTAAAGATGCTTTTATTACTTCATCAGAAAGGAGATTAAAACGCAGATTCAAAAGTGCTCGAGATATAAAAAATTAGTAAGTTTACATGAATCTGGATAGGAGGACACTAAGGGGTTAAGGTCATTTTACCTCACACTTCAAGACAAATACATGGTAGCCATATCAAAACAAGAGCTATGTGCTCTCCTGGTATACATATGGTTAAATTGAGAATTACAGCCTGTCAGTATACGGAGGGTTCAGCTTATAATCCCCCTTCCTACTACAAACACTTCACTGGGTATTCTCTCAAAACCCCATTACACAGCAGCCTTAGCAACAAAGCAATTGTACCAGAGCTTACCCATGTCAGATGCCAAGGTGTAAGGATGACCACTAGGGGACGCGCCAACGCGTTTCCCTGAATGCTTCCTCAGGGGGCATGTTTGGCTGTGTCTCCCCCATCCTAATATACCCCCCACCACCCCTGTCACCACCTGACTCCAATTGCGCTGCTCCACGCCGCAGATGGGCGGCCGCGCCGTCCCGAGCAGCGGTTTCCGGCATTCACCCACCCCGTGCATCTGAAGCCTTTCACCCCAGCCCGAGAACGCGCGACCGCGCATGCGCGGTCTGCAGACGCCATATTTGAAGAGGGCAAAAATGCCCATCTCGCTTCATTATTCTCTGGATTGATTCATTCTTTTCTTTAGTTAGATACTATACACTCATGGCATCTTAATACATACAAGATACATCACTATAAGCAGATCCACAGATATGGGTACACAGTATTATACATATGAATCTCTCTCATTATTCATATACTCTGATGTCATCTTTCTTCGTATAACCATACATGAGGACGGCTCAGGTTGTCATGTTCTATCACCACTGTGAAGTTCCAGGCAGATATAACATCCAGAGGGTAAATGGACGGGTGTTGTGTGGGGGAGTACAGAACAGCTAAAAACACAGACAAACGATAAAAAACAGTTAAAACCATATCATAAGTTTACCTAAAAGAACCCTCAGGGAAAACTGGGGGTCCACAGCATGGTCAATAGCTAAGATTCTTCATACAGAACCAATCAAAAGACAAGAATATCAATCATTTTTATGGATAGGATATAGGTCTCTCTCCAATTCCAAAAGAGAAGATCATATCCGCATCCTTCAATATAGAAGCCTAATAATCTGCTTCAAAATTTAGAGATATGACACAAAACTTAGTTTTTCGTTAAGACCATCTGGGGACTGCGTCCCCACACGGACTATCCATTGGCATTCCCTCCTTGCAAGGGATCTCTTATAGTCTCCCCCTCTTGCTCCTAAATGACACACATCTATAGCTTTAAACTTTAAGTTGGTTGGATCGCAACCATGCTTGGATTTAAAATGGCGGGGCAAGGTTTTTAGATTAGGGTCACCGGTTCCATCTTTTTTGCCGCCTCTATGTCCTGATATGCTCCCTTACTCTGGCTTTGGCCAATACCTAAGGGCAAAGAGAGTATGCTCAATGGACAGCTTTTTTGAGGGACAGGCTGAAGATCTGAGGGATCGTTCCTGACGAGTGGCTATAGTAAGCGATGCATCATGCGGGGATACACCGAGGCCCGAAGGAGGGATAGGAATACCCTACTGTTGGGGGGAGACCGGCATAAGGAGAGGAAGGAAAATCAAGGGACCCAGATAGTTCGATTCATAACAACTTATAATGACAAATGGAACAGGATTAGGGGAGTCCTGAAGAGACACTGGGGGATTTTGAGACTGGTACCCGGATTAAGCGATGTGGTCACTGAAAAACCCATGTTGACTGCGAGGAGGAGCAGTAGTCTAAAAAGATATGTTGGTACATAGTCATTATGTGAGGGAATCGAAACCACTAGTGAGCGGACTGAGGAGGACTCTGGGATTTTTCCCATGTGGTTCATATCTGGCGTGTCGTAATATGGAGAGGACGAGGACATTCAAAGCAGCCAATAGTGATCGGCTATATGATATTCGACACTACCTGACATGTACTACAAAGAACGTGATATATCATGCAACATGTCCTTGTAGCCTGATATACATCGGTCTTACATCACAAGAGTTCCGTGTCAGAGTAAGGGAGCATATCACGGACATAGAGGCGGCAAAAAAGATGGAACCCGGTGACCCTAATCTAAAAACCTTGCCCCGCCATTTTAAATCCAAGCATGGTTGCGATCCAACCAACTTAAAGTTTAAAGCTATAGATGTGTGTCATTTAGGAGCAAGAGGGGGAGGGTTCCTTTAGGTAAACTTATGATATGGTTTTAACTGTTTTTTATCGTTTCTCTGTGTTTTTAGCTGTTCTGTAATCCCCCACACAACACCCGTCCATTTACCCTCTGGATGTTATATCTGCCTGGAACTTCACAGTGGTGATAGAACATGACAACCTGAGCCGTCCTCATGTATGGTTATACGAAGAAAGATGACATCAGAGTATATGAATAATGAGAGAGATTCATATGTATAATACTGTGTACCCATATCTGTGGATCTGCTTATAGTGATGTATCTTGTATGTATTAAGATGCCATGAGTGTATAGTATCTAACTAAAGAAAAGAATGAATCAATCCAGAGAATAATGAAGCGAGATGGGCATTTTTGCCCTCTTCAAATATGGCGTCTGCGGACCGCGCATGCGCGGTCGCGCGTTCTCGGGCTGGGGTGAAAGGCTTCAGATGCACGGGAAGTAGCGTCATATGACGCACTTCCGGTGGGTGAATGCCGGAAACCGCCGCTCGGGACGGCGCGGCCGCCCATCTGCGACGTGGAGCAGCGCAATTGGAGTCAGGTGGTGACAGGGGTGGTGGGGGGTATATTAGGATGGGGGAGACACAGCCAAACATGCCCCCTGAGGAAGCATTCAGGGAAACGCATTGGCGCGTCCCCTAGTGGTCATCCTTACACCTTGGCATCTGACATGGGTAAGCTCTGGTACAATTGCTTTGTTGCTAAGGCTGCTGTGTAATGGGGTTTTGAGAGAATACCCAGTGAAGTGTTTGTAGTAGGAAGGGGGATTATAAACTGAACCCTCCGTATACTGACAGGCTGTAATTCTCAATTTAACCATATGTATACCAGGAGAGCACATAGCTCTTGTTTTGATATGGCTACCATGTATTTGTCTTGAAGTGTGAGGTAAAATGACCTTAACCCCTTAGTGTCCTCCTATCCAGATTCACGTAAACTTACTAATTTTTTATATCTCGAGCACTTTTGAATCTGCGTTTTAATCTCCTTTCTGATGAAGTAATAAAAGCATCTTTAAGAAAAGCAGTTTAAATCGTGCAATTGAATTATTGGTACAGAAACTCTCCAAAAACCAATTTAGTATGTGTAAAGTGAAGCATTATTGTATGTATAATTTATTATTTATTGCAGAGTTACACTTATCAGCTTAATTTTACATGTTTTTACAATGTCGGCTGTTCAGGAGTTCATTCAGCACTGTGCTACCGAGGGGGTTTTAAACCGGTGATTAAGGGGTTAATCAGATGCTGGTGTCATGACACCATCTGTCCAGGGGTTGTCTTCCCCCCCTGGATACATGGTGACATGACATCATGTGTCTGAATGGGTTAATTATTCTGTAAACCAACTTTAAGTTTATGTCGGGACAGAAAGAGCCGTGATTTGTGAGAGGCTGTCCATGGTGCTGAAGCCCTGGCTTCATTCATAAATCCCAGCTCTTTCTGTCCCGACATAAACTTAAAGTTGGTTTACAGAATAATTAACCCATTCAGACACATGATGTCATGTCACCATGTATCCAGGGGGGAGGACAACCCCTGGACAGATGGTGTCATGACACCAGCGTCTGATTAACCCCTTAATCACCGGTTTAAAACTCCCTCGGTAGCACAGTGCTGAATGAACTCCTGAACAGCCGACATTGTAAAAACATGTAAAATTAAGCTGATAAGTGTAACTTTGCAATGAATAATAAATTATACATACAATAATGCTTCACTGCTGCTGTCACAGCAATGAAACATTATTGTAACTGTATGGGGATAGCAGGAATGCTGTTCCGTGGTCCATCAAGACCATGGACAGCAGAGAAAAAAAACAGCACACACGCACTCACACCTCACACTCGCACCACATACACTTACATACAGCCAGGCACATTCACCACACGCACCACACTCGCACCACACTAGCACCAAACTCGCACTGCACTCGCATCACTGTCATGCATCAAAAACGCAACGTTTTTGATGCATGATAGTGTGCCTCCACCCTTAATGTGAATAATAGATGTGGGCAACATTTCTCTAGGGGGTGGCCTTCCCCCCCAGAGACATGCTGTCCACTTATGTGGGCATGTGAGGGGTTAATGTGGGTATTTATAGTATTGACGGCTATTGTCGGCATTTTCAATTTTATGAATGAACCTGGCGGCTCCTCGCTGTGGAGGAGATACAGTACGTAATGTACGTACTGTATGAGCCGCTAGCCTTGGTCCTGAAAGCATTAGCATTAGGTCTATGGGCAGCGCCCCGCCACAGACCTAATGTTAATGCTTTTAGGACCATGGATAGTGGCTCAGACAGTACGTACATTATGTACTGTATCTCCTCCACAGCGAGGAGCCGCCGGATTCATTCATAAAATTGAAAATACCGACAATAGCCGGCAATACTATAAAAATACCCACATTAACCCTCACATGCCCAACTGAGTGGACAGCATGTCTCTAGGGAGGGTGGGCACCCCCTAAAGACATGTTGCCCACATCTATTATTAACATCTAACCCTTTGTTCATCCCTGCAGCAGCAGGGATGAACAAAGCATACGGCTGCCGCTGGCAGTCACATGTGCCTTGCAGCAGCCGCATTGGCTCCCATAGGAGCCCATTATAGCAAGCCTACTGTGGTTTGCAAACTGCTGTGAAAACTGCAGCCTGCATGATCTTTACCGCAGGCTGCAATTCCGCAAGCAGTAACCGGATTGCATGTAGTGCAATCCGGTTAATATAATGGGCTCCTATGGGCTGCGGTTTCTGATCCAGTTTTGAGCACTTTTACTGCTCAAAACCGGATCAGGATCCGCAGTGCCCTGCCGCAAATGTGACCCTAGCCTAATTGAGAATGTAATTTTCTTCATATTAAATACACAAACTCACAGATTGTGGTGTAGATGGGTCCGTATGTGTAGTTGGTGTTGTATAGACTATGAAGAGCGTTCACTGCAGACTTTGCTATTTGTTCCTGTAAAAAAAAAACAACATGAAAAGTAGTGAAATATGTTCATGCCATTGGTAAGCTACAGATGCAGCTGGAAGCATGGGAACCCCTTACTTTTAGATAAATGGCAATGTATGTTGAGGGTGGACTATTAGGACTTACCCTCTCCATTACTCCATACTGATTGCCAGAGACAGTACTGATATTTTAGTGAGATCAGCTTTCTAAAGATATCCAATGCAACTAGCAAATGAAACTCTTCCTACAGTTAGTTTACAATCATTTTGATCGTTATATGATAATAAACACTTGCAAAACTTACTTCAGAGGGAGATGATCTACAGATTACTTTAATCTGTCTCTCTGCAGGGGAAAATCCCTCTGATTTGTGCAAATTCCCCTGAAGAAGTTAGTCACAGCAAAACCCATGGTTGCACTATGTGATAAGTGTATCACCAGATTTTAATGTTGAAAGTTTTTACAGACTCAGTTCTTGGACCCCTACTTTTCTTCATCTGCACCCTTGGCTTGGGAGAGCTCATAGAATCCCACGGCTTTCAGTACCATCTCTACGCTGATGACACACAGATCTATCTCTCTGGACCTAAGATCACCCCCTTACTAACCAAAATCCCACAATGTCTATCTGCTATTTCATCCTTCTTTTCTCCTCGATTTCTAAAACTGAACATGGACAAAACAGAATTCATCATCTTTCCCCCAACTCACTCTACCCCTCCAGCAGACCGATCAGCAGGACAGATGATCAGTACAATTACAGGGGGTGTAAAGTAAGGCTGCTCTCTGTATGGACCTAAGGACTAAATACCTGCTGGCAGCAAAGTTCCTGTGAAGTAGGGGTTGGCTATTGCTTGTGAGGATCAGCTAGAAATAGTTTGCTGTTGTAGCCGTGTCAATTATAATCATCTTTTGAACACTTTGTGGACATAGGATTAGAGGACTGGTCTGAAAAGGCTTACTCCAGCCTCCATCAACATATTTTGAATTGAGGTCATAGTAAAGATTACCGTATGTTTAAGTCATGTAAGATTATCTTTTATCCATGAACGCCACTTCTGTTTTTTTAATCAGTTTCTGATAATAAGATCTATAAGCAAGAGCACAAAGTAGCATACCATGTGAGTCCATTATGTCCCATTTAGACAGGCCAAACCAGGCTGTTATGCAACCTGTGAGAACCAAAGGGTTTGTTGAGGATTCAGCAGGTACGGTATTCTGTCTTCACAAATACACTGTCTGTGTTATAAATGCTTAGGCCACCATTTCTCCTGATGCCTGTATGGACCATACTCACATGCATGTAGAAATGTCGTTGAATAGCTAACTCAGTTGGAAAGGCATGTACAAAGGCTCCAGTAGATGTAGTTTAATTTTTTCCCTGAAATATTGAGTTTATTGCACAATACAGCAGCTAAAAAAGATTATTCTGTCAGAGGTATAAAAAGACGATGCAACAAGATGGCTGACACAACACAAATGGATAACAAGGGAGAGGAGTAACTGAAGCTACAGGGAGGAGGAGGAAAATTCAAAAAAGCAAACCCCTTTCATAGCAGCACAATGAAAAAAATATTATATAAATCCCAAGTCATGGGACATGACAACGGGTCACAAACAGAAGCAGAATCAAAAATCAATTAAGTCTTTACTTTTAAGGTACCTTTAATCGCCGCTACAGAAGGTTAGGAACAACCGGGTTACGGAGACAAATGTATCTTGCACCGTCAAATCACCCCGAGGTAGCGGCGTGTAAAGTAGCTGGTTGCCAGCCGTCACTTTCGGCACCTGTTTCAGAGCAGTGCTCTAAAACAGGTTGATTTCAACCCGTTGGTAACGGCGTCTAAATACGGTAGGGTAAGGTTTTTTTTGCCACCTAGATAACTCCCCGGGAAACCACCCCCCTTCAGCGATCATTGGTGGAAGCTCCTGCGTTGCGATTGGTTGTTGCTGCATAGGGCGGCATATTTAAGGAGATGACCAGTCACACTATACAATTGCTCGAGCGTCATGTATTAGTCAGCCTCCTGCGCTGCCTGGCCAATCATGATGCTATTGTTTTGTCCTATCAGCGTACGAACGTCTCGTAATCCACAATTCTGGCACGCCTATGTGTTGTCCCTGCTGCACCAGGTCCTCTCATATTACCTTCTGTCGCGGCATGTAAATGAGGGACGGTGCTCTACACAGGGTAACTTGAGCACCTGGCGGTGCATCCAAAGATAGATTAAACCTTGTGTAGAGCACCTTGTAGCGGCGTGTAAAGGCGGTATCGGGTACCGTTTGCAACCGTTGGTGCGTGCTCGTGCACGTGAAGCACCCGGTTGTTCCTAACCTTCTGTAGCGGTGTGTAAAGGTACCTTAAGAGATGATGTTGAAAGGATAATCATTTGTATTATGCAGTGACACTCTCTGTCTTTACTAAAAGTAAATGTTCCCACACACTCAGTCCAGAAGAGCTGTATCAAAGTGCTGACTCCAAGGCCTCTCTCAGATATGTCAGGAACGTCTAGAGCAATTTACCTATTAAAAATGGATACTGGAGACCAAATACTTCACACTACTACCAAACTAATGAAAATTCCATGGGTGCACAGCAGAGTGAAGTTTCTGGAGTAGCACTATGATTCACAAACTTATAGTAAACCTATAAACATATCCCAACTTATTTACACCCTAGCAGGAGGTATATCTGAGTATCTAGCTTTTGGTAACATAAAATCCTCTACTATTCTGACACAAGCCTTTGAAAAAACGGCTGCAGACTCACTTCTGGCACCTAAACAAGCTGCCCATAATTTTACATGCCAAAAAGTGCATATGTGGGGCCCGAACTCGGGACTTATTATTACGGTGAAATACAAAGGAAAAGCAGTTCCACTAATGTCTCTCTCGTCACCAGGTGAAGCTCAGCATTTCTCTTCAGCGACAAAATTGCCTCGACCAGTATCCATAGAGAGGGAAACCATCTGGTGGTTCATTAGCAATGCTCAGGGTGTTCTTCCTCTGAGCCACCCTCCCTCTGTTAGCACATTAAAAGTTTCTTCTCTAAGGAAGCTCATTCTCGAACCAAAGAATCAGCACACAGTGTCTATTAGCCCAGTGAATGATGACCAGCTGAACAAAGCCTGCCGACACAAGTCCACACACCACTGGCTATATCCTCTCACATGACCGCCCAGGCAGAGCCTTTTATCCCAGCTTCACAGGAGTACCCCTGGAGACTAGGTGAAGTCACTGCAGACTGCATCCTCTGTGCACTTTCACACAACCGACAATCGGCTACATGCAAGCTGATTGGCGGCCATTTACTGGCTTGTTTGCCAAGGCAAAAAAAATAATAACGGTGAAAGAATTATCGCAAATATAATCGTTCTGACCTCAAACAGTTTCATGTTACTGACAATACATATGTTTGCATGGGAAGATGTGCTGCCAGTAATGATGTGTGTTATGTATGCATAAATATCTATAGGGTTCTTGCAACCCTATCATAATTCATTTATATTCGTTTGATAGCTGAGTTCAGACAGTAAAGACAACTGCTTAGTAAATTCTTCAGTTCTCCATGAAGTTTTAGTGCTCTACACCTATTGTCAAAGGAATTTACTTCTACTTGCTAAGTCTCAAAGCTGTCCTACAAGGGTACTAACACTCTGTTCTTGTATTCATACATTTTGTAGGAGGAATAACAGAGGAAAAAAAATGATACTCCAGAATTGTTATAATATAAGGAAAACAAATATTTCTTAACACAGAAGTCAGGAAAGTTGGATACAGAGGGATGGAAATTTGTTGTGGTAAATGACTTTTTGATTAGATGACATTAATATTGTTTGCCAGTCATTCCCAGGTTTGGACCTACCAGTTTCTCGTGATTTGGTGGCATTTCTTCCTTATATCCATAGGGATATAATAGCAATTGTGAGAATGAGTGGAAACTTATGTAGGCTTTTAAAGATTGAAGATTTTCACGAATATATGCAGAAAGAGCTTTTGTTTCAGGTGCAGATTCGGGAGCAGTACCGGCATAGCCATCACTACAAGGCTCATTATCAAAGGCAATACCTGTATGAAAAATATACACATGAATAATGTTTTTGTATAAGGGTGTGTGCCCACATAGTGGTTTAGTGACGTTCAAATCGTCAGTAAACCACTGGAAAATTCAAGGAGCCTAGACTCCTGAGCTCAGAAGTCACCAGCGGTTTTCCAGCGGTTTCTCAGCGGTTTTTTCAGTGTGTGCACAGCGTTTTACAGTCGGTTTTTCCGGCGGTTTTCTATGGAGGATTTTGTCCATGGAAACGCTCAAAAACCGCTGAGAAGAATTGACATGCTGTATGCTGCTAAACCACTGGGAAACCGCCCAACCGCTGGCAGATCTGCTCACATAAACCCACTATGTGTGCACAGCGGTTTCTAAATTACATAAGGTTACTTGTAAGTCCTAAAGCTGCTAATGATTTACATAAATTTAAATAAAACCTATGCTAAACCGCCGGCGGTTTTCGCTGCTAAACCGACACTAAACCACTATGTGGGCACACACCCTAACTGTGTCTCTGCTTTAATATTGACTTATTTTTTATTAAAGAAGCACTCACTTTAAATGTAAGCCCCTGTTCATATATTCCCTTTCCAGCATCTTCACCTTTTACTGACGCTGCTTCGATAACGCAGCACCATCTTTCGTTCATAACTAAAGTATTAAGCTTTGAAGCTAGAAGAAGCTTGGAAGAGCATTTGGGCATGTTGATCTATTCATAGTTCATAACTAGGGATGGGCGAATCTACTCGCTAGGACTCGTTACTCGGCGAGTAGTAAGGGACTCGCAGGACTCGGTACTCTGCGAGTTTCCCAGTGATTACTCGCACAGCAACGAGTCCAATGCAAATCAATATCAATCCTAGTTTTGTCAGAGACGCTGACAAAACTAGGATTGCCTTTGATTTGCATTGGTCTGATTACTGTGCAAGTAATCACAGGGAAACTCGCAAAGTTTGCGAGCCAAGTCCAGCTGTCTTCTCTGTACAGGCTGCCGCAGCTCCAGGGTCCTAGAGCCCCCCTGCTCACAGAGATGATGTAGCAGAGCTGCGATTGTTCTCAGTCTGCTCATTCCCTGTGCATAGACATCTATATCTATGCACAGGGGATGTAACAGAGAGGACATCGCGTTTTGGACTACGTGGGACGGAAAAGGATTTTTTTAATTAAAAATGGAGTCCCTAATGGCTTTTTTTTTTATTTCTAATAAAAAATTTTCTCTGTGTTGTCTTTTTTTAACCCTTTATTGGAGATTCTTAGTGGCTGGGTCAAACGTGGCCTGACATTAAGAATCTCGGGCTTAATACCAGCTTGTATAACAAAGCTGGTATTAACCCCTTTATTACCCAGCGTGCCACCACCACCAGGGCCGCTGGAAGAGCGGGGTTCAGCACCAGAGGATGGCGCTTTAATGAACGCGCCATCTTCTGGGGCGGCTGCGGGCTGCAATTTGCAGCAGGGGTTGCCCAGAAAGCTTGGGCATCCCTGCGCTGTGGATTCCAGCCCCCAGCTGCTTAGCTGTACCTGGCTAGACATAGAAATTGCGCGGAGCCCCACGCATTTTATTTTATTATTTCATGAAATTCATGAAATAATTACATGGTCTTTCTGGAACCAGCCGGATCCAGCAGGCAGCGACGGGCTGCCCCCAACCCCCAGGTGCCTATTTGTACCAGACACAAGAATATAGGGGAGCCCTTTTTTTTTATTATTTCATGAATTTAATGAAATATTTAAAAAAAAATGCGTGGGGCTCCGCGCAATTTCTATGTCTAGCCAGGTACAGCTAAGCAGCTGGGGGCTGGAATCCGCAGCGCAGGGATGCCCAAGCTTTCTGGGCACCCCCCGCTGCACATTGCAGCCCGCAGCCGCCCCAGAAGATGGCGCGTTCATTGAAGCGCCATCCTCTGGCGCTGAACCCTGCTCTTCCAGCGGCCCTGGTGGCGGTGGCGCGCTGGGTAATAAAGAGGTTAGGGCCAGCTTTGTATTATCAGCTGGCCCTAAGCCCGAAATTTATGGCGGTCACGCCAATATTAGACATGACCGCCATGAATTTCTATTAAATTGTTTTAAAAAAAACACAACACAGAGAAAATTTTTTATTAGAAATAAAAAAAAAAGCCATTAGGGACTCCATCTTTAATTAAAAAAATCCTCTTCCGTCCGACGCAGTCCAAAACGCGATGTCCTCTCTGCTACAGCCCACTGTGCATAGATATAGATGTCTATGCACAGGGAATGAGCAGACTGAGAACAATCTCAGCTCTGCTACATCAGGCAGCAGGCGGGCTCTAGGACCCTGGAGCTGCGGCAGCCTGCACACAGAGCAGACAGCAGAACTCTTATCTGTGCGAGTTTCCCAGCGATTACTTGCACAGTAAACGAGTCCAATGCAAATCAATGGCAAAACTAGGATTGCTTCAGGCTGAAGCTTCCGAGACACATCTGTGATTTGTAAATCGCACACTACTCGCTATTACTCGCTTCCCCATTCATTAACATTGGACTCGCTAGACTCGCAACGAGTAGTGAGTCCCGGGCTCGGACTCGCTAGAGTAAAGCGATTCCGAGTAATTTAGGATTCGCCCATCACTATTCATAACATACCACCTCTGCACTTCTTAGCTAATTTGCATGTGGCTTTTAAAGCTTGGTTTCTCATTGCTGGTACATAAGATTAATACTAAACAGGCACATGACTTATTTTCTCATGAGTGCTATCAGTGGTTTTAACAAATAGCACATAAAGCTGTGATATTCTTTGAGCTGTGCACATGTACAATTTTTTCCTTGAACCGATTGGTCAACGATAAAACATCGGAGACCTGGGCAATTTGGATCTGAGGGGTTGGATCAAAATTGGCAATGCAAGTCTATGGGTCTATGCAAAAAAGATTGTCACAAACTGACAGAATGGTGAATGTGGAGTTTTTTTCTCTCCACATATTAGAAAAACTGAAGCCACTCTGATCAAACTCTGAACAGATTCTGAATAATCAGTTTTTCTTGTATGTAAAGAAATTGGATGTGTGACCCTACCCTAAAAGCTGGTTTAAGGCCGGTTTACACATGTTGACATCGTTAATGATGTCGCTGCAACTTATGACGTTGCAGCGACCTAGTAGCAATGTCGCTACGTGTGACATCCTGTAACGATCAGCGATCAGTTTGCTGATTGCTAATCCTTGCGGAATGGCCAGGGCCATTTTTCGATCATTGGTCTCCCGCTGGGCAGCCAGCATAGGCGTGTGTGACAGCGGGAGAACAACGATCAATGACCTCCCGGCCCCGCACAGTACACGCTGGGACATGGTAACCAGGGTAAACCTCCGGTAACTAAGCGCAGCGCTATGCTTAGTTACCCAATGTGTAACCTGATTACCATCGTTCTCGCTGGTGAGTCTGCCCGTGTGACAGCTCACCAGCGATCATATAGAGATGTCGCAGCGATCCCGATTGTCGGTCGGATTGCTGGGACATTGCCGCATGTAACCCAGCCTTTACACGTGTCGACATCATTAACGATGTCGCTGCAACTTGACGTAGCGATGTCGCTACATGTGACATCCTGCAACGATCAGTGATCAGCTCGCTGATCGCTGATTGTTGCGGAATGGCCAGGGCCGTTTTTCGATTGTTGGTTTCCCGCTGGGCGGCCAGCATCGGCGTGTGTGACAGAGGGAAACCAATGGTCAACAACCTCCCGGGCGATGCCCAGCAGCGCACAGTACACGCTGGGACATGGTAACCTGGGTAAACATTGGGTAACTAAGTGCAGCGCTATGCTTAGTTACCCGATGTGTACCCTGGTTACCATTGTTCTCGCTGGTCGCTGGTGAGTCTGCCTGTGTGACAGCTCACCAGCGATCATATAGCGATGTCCCAGCGATCCCGATCATTGGTCGGATCGCTGGGAAATCGCAGTGTGTAACCCGGCCTTTATGTCATACTTAATCTTACACAATGTCACAAGTTTCAACAAAAAAAAGTTCATATATTTGGTAGGAATGAACTATGGCAGACATTTATCACAATTTGTTTCAAGCTGCCATTTTTATAGATCTTTACTGATTTATCTGTAGCTCACCATCCCATGATGCATTAAAATTTCTGTTTAGATCTGTGCCGAAACATTTATCAATAGGTGTTGGAGCACGATTCTTTCTCCACATACGATCCTGCAGATGGTATAAAATATGAGCATTATCTTAAATCTTATTTAGCTTGAAATAACATTAAAAAGGACATTTTAATGTTTATACAGATGGTTTAAAAGTACAGCTTGTAGCACAGGAATGCGTATCATACCCTCTACGTTAGGCCATAGTTCCACGAGTGTATGGCATCCGATGTGAGAGCATCGTATGCGGTAGGGTAATGACACCGATTGTCATTCTACTGATCAGATCACAGTTGTGGACAGGAGGCAGAATCTCACCATCTTCTTCATTGCCAGTTTCTGCGTATATCGCGCTGTACTCAGATGAAATCATCCCAAGGCGATGTTTCACTCGCAGCCTTACACTAGTATGGGTGGACGTGACATGAGACTCACTGATAATCGCAGCATGCTGCAATTTTTTTTTAGTTTTTTTTGTCCATTATGGTTGAGAAAAATATTGCAGATCTAAGCTGCTTCATTACTTACCATTGGGCTGAGTGCAATGCGAGATTTTCTAGCATTACACTTGCACAATGCATATGCTCGTGTGACCCCAGCCTTAGTGTTTTCTTTTAGTATGTGTGGGTTCCATTTATTTCCCATGTCTGTAATTCTAAATTCAAAGTTCTGCATATTAAGTAACAAGAGCCCACACTGCACATGTGCTGCCCTGCCACTGTGAAGGGATGCAACTTGTGTGTCTGCATCACTAAAGGTACCGTCACACGCCGCCATATGGCTTCCATTAGCGCGCATGTGTCTGATATTGCAATGATGGGTGGTTCTTCTGGCATGATGGAGCAAGTGTGCACTTTACCATTAGTTGGAGTGTCCCCCCTACAGTATTAAATGCCATTTATTGCATGCTCGCTTACCTCCTGACAAATTCATAGCTGTAAAATGAAACATGCCTTGAGAGTCTTCCAGGGCCTTCTTGTATTTGCACCTGTGTATGTACAGGAACCTTCAGAGTTATATTACCTTCCAGGGTCTAATGGACTTGCCTTGCCTACAAGCATTAGCTCACAGCTCTCTGATAATATGTGGATTCCATGTTTCATTTATTGTTGTCACTATTTACATTTAGGCCTCGACTGACATTTGATAGGGGCCTAATAAATTATATTTATTCATTTATATAGTGTTATTAATTCCACAGTACTTTACACATATTTTTTTCAACATTGCCCCCATTGGAGCTCACAATCTAAATATTCAATCAATATGTCTTTCGAGTGTGGGAGGAAACTGGAGTGCACGGAGGAATCCCACGCAAACATGGGTAAAGCATACAAACTCCTTGCTGATGTTGTCCTTGGTGCGAATTGAACCAAAGATCCCAGCGCTGCAAGGTTGCAGTGCTAAACACTGAGCCACCATACCGATTTGTGACTTATTAAAAAAATGTGAACACAAGTTTTGTAAATGTTCAAAATTCATACAATTTTGCAAAGATATTTGTTACTTTTGGAATGCAGTATGTGAAATCTCTGCTTGAAGATCAACTAGGTGTTCAGAGTCTTCTCTGGGGATGTACAGTTTGACCGCTCACTCAGGGTACCTTTACACACGGCTACATTTGTAGCTTGTCACCAGGTAACTTACTGGTTGCAGTGAAATCATGGATACATGATTCGATTTGTACACAGCAACAAGATAGAACCATGTATCCATGATTTCACTGCAACCTGTAAGTTGCCTGGTGACAAGCTACAAATGTAGCCGTGTGTAAAGGTACCCTCACAGATGCTGCCAAGCACAGCTTAGCTGCTTATTTAGCAGTCTCAGAAGGTGCTAAGTTGTGAGGTGTTATGCCTGGGAAGAAAGGGTGAAAGCGCACATTCCTGAGATTTCACATATTGCGCTCCAAAAGCAGCAAATGTGAATATTTCTGCAATGAAGTAACGCAAAGCAAAATGGAAAAGAATGACAGAATCTGGGGAGCTTAGGGATACTATAAGGGATTCTATTTAATTTTTTTGTAACAAGTAATATCTCTTTTCTAACATGTTCATTCTATGTGACTTGGTATGATCTATCTTTTTGACCTTATATAGCTATTGGGAATATAAAACACCTGTGCAGCTGTGATGTGTTACATTGAAGGGATAGATTTTCTGTGTAAATATTGTGATGGACTGTTAAGATCTGAGGAGCTTGCTTTTGCCTCTTTTTCATTGTGTTTATATGTGGCATAATTACGGTAATACTTCTAAATTACAATTTTTTTTTACATATTATATTTATGGTATCCTTTTTTCTAGGTTGTTGTAATGGTCATTGTTTTCCTCTCTATGCACTGTGTCAAGAACCAATTTTGTGAAAAAATATAGATCAGCTGACTTTGCCAATGAGAGCTTGCCTTGTTTGTGTCCATGATAAACTACAGGAATCTATGTTTACATGTTAAGGAACCTCTACTCTTCATGTTCAATTACCATGTTCAGTGTCCATGAATCAGTCTATTACGCCTCTGATGTCCTAAATGTCTCCTTCCCATTACATAATGTATGATAATTATTCATATGTCTAATACTTACAGTTGTCCAAGTCCAAACATAGCCATCAACATTTAATACAGGTAAGACATGGAATGTCAAACTATCCAGGAGCTTAGTCATCTCCTTGTCCTTTCCATAAGTTTTTATTGCCTGTTAGCATGTAAAAAAAAGGTTATATTTGTATTTAACATACTATTTATAATATTTGATGTATTATATAAAACTTAAAGGAGTTATCCAGCATTTTTATTTAAAAAAAAAAGTGCCTAAGCACCAACAGGCAGGTAGCTGCCACCTATCTGCCTGTTGTGCCATTCACCTACATTCACCAAGGGCACAGTGCGGTCACAGACCGTTCCTGCCAGGGACAGCATTGTAGAGTCAATAGAGCAGAGGCAGCTTTTCCCGGCATAGCCGTTGTCACGCTGATTGACAGCCAGCTTCTCGCTACATGATTGGGGGAGCCAGCTGTCAATCAGCATGACATCAGCTATGTGCCCAACTGCAAAGGGGAGAGGGGAGAACTTGGAGCAGGTAAGCTTTCACAGCTGAGAGGTACAGAAGCTTTAGACTTTGTATTAATATAAAAACTTTCTGTCCCATTACCTCCATTACAAACCATTGGCAGAACGCTGGAGACAGCCATTCCCGAGCATGGATTCCACATTCTAGGAAGACCCCTTTCTTGGCGGATTTTTGATTTCCAATCTTTATGAAGTGGAATAAATAGCATCGTTATAATGTAATAAAGAATTGAGTAATGTTTATATATTATACAGAAAGAATTTCTTCTCCAAGACAAGCACTCTATATTCCCTGACAGGTTATTGTATTAATAGAGTCTATATTACAGGGAACCTATCAGAAGCATTAGGCTAAGTGCCCATGATAAGGCATCATTTCTCTTGCGAAGACACTATCATCTACGGTAGAATAAATTGACATGCTGTGTCTCAGGAAGTCACGCCACAGGTCACTTTAAGCTGCAAAGAAAAGAAGCACAGTTGTCTGGGCTGTGGAGCCAGGGCCCCTTTACACGCGGCTACATTTCTAGGGTGGCTACAGGTAACTTACTGGTTGCAGTGAAATCATGGAGACAAGGTTCTATCTTGTTGCTGTGTACAAATGGAATAATCTCTCCATGATTTCACTGCAACCAGTAAGTTACCTGTAGCCACCCTAGAAATGTAGCCGCGTGTAAAGGGGCCCTCAGAGTCGAATTCAGGGCAATGTATGAGTCGAAGGTTTGGCTTACCGAATCCACAGCCCTGTCTGTCATTATAGCTCTATTCCCCACCCATCACCGCCTCCAGCCTCTATGCTATCAGGACTCCGACTCCTCAGTTTCCAGGAATACGACTGTGACTCTACAGCCCTGACAGTGCTCATGGGGTTTCAATAAATTATTGCTGAGGCTTTTTGTAATGTTTGTTATTGGTTTTAAATGGTTTTAATCTGTGTGTCGTTTTGCCTCAAATAAAGATATACTTTTTCATCTTACATTATTTGGATGTGGAGTGAAGTTTTCCTGTCAATTCTTTCTCTTCCAATGATAATTATGTTTTGTTGAAAAGTAGCACCCCATCCTTTTATTTATACTAATATCGCATAACGGTGGTGCACCCATAAGTAATCACGGGGTTTCAATAAATCTGATCCACTGTGTTTGTACTATACAATGCAGCATCCAAAACGCTGCTAAGCCTGATCATGAGCATTCACCCTTAAGGCCGGGTTACAAGCTGCGATGTGGCAGCGATCCGACCAACTATATGGATTGCTGCCACAATGTGAACTGATTGCTGGTGAGCTGTCACACAGGCAGACTCACCAGCGATCAGAACCAGCGAGAATGCTTGTAACCATGGTAAACATTGGGTAACTAAGCTGAGAGTGACGCTTAGTTACCCGCTGTTTACCTGGTTACCTGCTCCCAGCACTTATCGTGCGGCGCTGGGAGATTGTTCATCATTGGTCTCCCACTGTCACACGCGTCGATGCTGGCTGCCCAGCGGGAGACGAACAATAGATTTATGGTCCTGGACATAAATCTACGATCAACGACTTATCGTTGATCGTTTATACGTGTCACACACAATGATGTCGTTTGAATGCTGTATTATTCCCTGCCTTGTTAAATCCTTATGGCCCCTTTCACATTTCTGCGTTTGCTGCGTTTTGCTCCATTTGCGTTTTTTTCGCGTTTTTACCACTAAAAACGCATGAAAACGCATGCGTTTTTATCCCCATTGATTTTAATGGGGACGCATGAAAAACGCATGTACAAACGCATGTGCGTTTGCAAAAACGCACAACGCATGCGTTTTTGCAAGCGCAGCTCAAAACGTGGCAAACAACGTTTTGGGCTGCGTTTGCAAAAACGCATGCGTTATGCGTTTTTGCAAACGCACATGCGTTTGTACATGCGTTTTTGCATGCGTTTTTCATGCGTCCCCATTAAAATCAATGGGGATAAAAACGCATGCGTTTTCATGCGTTTTTAGCGGTAAAAACGCGAAAAAAACGCAAATGGAGCAAAACGCAGCAAAACGCAGCAAACGCAGAAATGTGAAAGGGGCCTATGTGTTTGCTGTCTATGAAATGCCACTATTTAATTGCTACCAGTAGCAGCAGCACTGAAAAGACATCAGTCAAGGATATAGAGGATCAATGCACTAGAGGGAATATCAGCCTGTTCTCTGTCTGGAGTGTAGTCAGATGGGCCCCAGGGAAATGCATGTAGTATGGGCATAGCAGAGCTGTGTTTGCAATATGTAGAGAGCAGTGGTAGCTGCGTGTGATATATAGGCAGCATAGAAATAAATGTATGTAATGTGAACCTTAACTGAGTTTTGTTTGCAATGTGCAGCTAGCAAAACTTTTCAAACACAGGTTCAGACAATCCACACACTTGGCTGAATCATTGCCACAGACCCTTGTTCCCTGTTTTTATGATTTTGGAAATGTCTGTTAAGGAACATTTGTAGACTATCTGGAGCTAAAGCCTGGAGAATGTCATTTCTGGAGGTATTTGGGCTCTGGAACTAGTACAACTTCTAATTCTAACTGAGAGATTGCCGCATAATTATCCATATTGACTTCTGTCTCAAACTAAAGTGCTGTTGAATGCACTTAAGGCCGCTTTACATTTAGCGACGTTCCAGCGATCCCGACAACGATACAACCTGGTAAGGATCGCTGTAACATCGTTACGTGGTCGCTGGGGAGATGTCAAACAGTCAGATCTATTCAGCGACGCAGCAACGATACAGTGGTCGTTAGGACCCTGTCACTCAGATCTGTAGTATTGAGATTGTTGGTCATTGTCCCCGTCAAACACACCAATGCATGCTGCCAAGTGGGAGCCTGACGACCAAAAAATGGTCCAGGCCATTCCAACACGATTGGAGATCTCACAGCCTCTCTACATGTCACACATAGCGAGATTGCTGGCGAGGTCGCTATTGCGTCACAAAAACTGTGATGTATCAGCGATCTCGCTAAGGCGGCCGTCACACGCTGAGATATCTCTAGCGATATTGTAAGCGATCACGTGCACGCGCAATCGCTTACAATATCGCTCACATCGCTGGTGAGCTGTCACACAGACAGACTCACCAGCGATGTGGATCCGCAATCTCGCTGGTAACTATGGTACACATCGGGTAACTAGGCGCCGCGCGTCGCTTAGTTACCCGACGTGTACCATAGTTACCATCTCCCAGCATAGGCTCTGCGCTGGGAGATCGTTCATCGTGGTGTTATACACCACGATGAAGCAGATCGTGACATCGTTCATCGCTAGATCTGAGCTCCGGAGCTCAGATCAGCGATGTCACGATCAAGCGATTTCACATCGTAAATCGCTTGATTACATGCAACGATTTCTTGCCCGATATCGCTTAAGCGATCAAAAAGGAGATCGCTTAAACGATATCGGGCAAGAAATCGTTGCGTGTGACGGCCCGCCTTAGTGTGAAGCACTCTTGGGCAAACAAATCATCCAGATCTGCTGCCTGCTCCTTTTGTGCTGAATCAGAGCCAAGTCTGGAGACGGTTCAGACCATGATTGCTGCTGACATTGCACAAGCAATATGTGGTCTGCCATTGTCATTGTGCTCCTGCTTATCATTAACTTGTATAGTGATCCTGTGATTTTCATAGTTTCATGACATTTTCCTCTTGGTGTTACAATTTGAAGTTGAGGATTGTATATGGTAGAAAACCTTGTTAATAGTAACATTCTGTTTTGTAGCTATTGATGGTTCCACTTTTCTTGCACACCAGATTTGCACTTTGTGCACTTTTGACCAATATAAATGAAATAAATAGAAATATATGTGATAGAACACATTGATATTGTTAAGTATCAGGAGAAAGCAGATATGTACCTTTAGAACAAGCATAGGACGCCCTTCATATGACTCCCCGATCTGTACTATGGAAGCCAACTCTGGGTAATTTATTGAGACGGAGTAAGCCCACATAGCGATCTAATGTAAGAAGATATATGATTAAATGTACATTCTTTCAAGGACTCATAGATGACTGGTCAGTAGGTTAGAGAAGTTACTGACCTCTTTCCATTCACGGTAGCGAGTGGAAACCTTCTTTGTTTTTACTTTCACTGTTAAATTGATTCTCAATCGCTTTTTGTAAATCATGAAATATGATCCTATTGGAAAAATTTACAGGATACAAAGGACATAGAGACACAACAGCACATTATGACATATATAAATCACTATATATATATTTATACATACTCTATATATTTTAAGATGATCAAATTGATCTGCCGAATATAAACTTTGATTTCAATTTCCTGAAATTTGCACATCCCCAACGATTATGTAAAGTTGGCAATTAAATTAGCCAAAAAATACACAGCACCATAACATACACTGTTAAAAAGTCACAAAGTCAGTTGTGACAACCATGGCCAAGTGGTCTTCCCCATCT
The DNA here is from genome assembly GCA_033576535.1 of Allobates femoralis. Lineage (NCBI taxonomy): Eukaryota > Metazoa > Chordata > Amphibia > Anura > Aromobatidae > Allobates > Allobates femoralis. Next base: position 112,543,433 of record JARQOC010000001.1, read on the forward strand.
TTTTTGGGTGGATGCGCTGTTTTGATTGCCTGTTATTGTATTTTATAGCAATGTTGCAGTAACCAAAAAAAACATAATTTTGGCGTTTGGACTTTTTTCCGTTAGTTTACCAATCAGACTAATTGATTTTATATTTTGATAAATTGGCATTTCTGAAGGTGGTGATATCAAATGTGTGTATTTTTATAGTTTTGTTTTCAATGTTGTTTTAGTTTCTTATACTTTTCATATTTTTTAAAACTTTTTTTTTTACTTTTTCATTACTTTATTTGGCCCCTTAGGGCACCTTTGGACTGCATTGACTGATCGCTTCTGCTTTTTCACATCAGACATGATCACTTTCTGTTAGCGATGCTGCTCATGTATCGCTAATATGAAGTGAGTCATAACAGCATCCCGGATCATCGGCTGACCTTCGGATGTCATGGCAATACATCGAGGGTCTGTGATCCTGTGGCGCTCCTGCATCTGGCCGCCACAAAATGGTGTTGCATTAACATCATGTAATGCTATCTCTTAAGGGAATTGGGGTCCCTCTGCTGGATGTCTGAAGCTAATGTACACTGCCTGATCCCCTGTTAGGAGACTGTGCACTTGATGGCTGATTTGGGTGAGAAAAACACTCCCTGGTGAGGGGAAAGGGTTAGTTCTGGTGTAGTAGTACAGAGTAGGCAAAGGAGATCTCCAGTGAAGAGGCAGCAAAAGCTGCTCTGAAGGAACAAGCTGCAGTCATGGGACCAGTCCCTAGGTCATCCAGGATTATAGGGCCTTGTGGGAGAACTGGATGCTGGTGAGTTTCAAACAAATTAAGTGGTGTTCTCCGTGGCATCAGTAGTATAGTAGTATAGAGCAAGGGTCCCCAAATCCAGGCCTCGAGGGCCGCCAACAGTGCATGTTTTCAGGATCTCCTTAGTATTGCACAGGGGTTGGAATCATTACCTGTGCATTTGATCACATTAACACCTGTGCAATACTAAGGAAATCCTGAAATCCTGCACTGTTGGCAGCCCTCGAGGCCTGGAGTTGGGGACCTCTGGTATAAAGAGTCAGGGAACTGCTTTAGGCACGGATACCCACAAGACCTGCATTACAAGCCTGGCAGGAAGAAACTCACAACAACTAAGAGGGAGTACTGGAAGTTCAAGGCACCAAGAAACCTAAAGTACAGGAAAAGTCAGCAGGGAGGCCAATATATAATCATCCAGCAGAACAGACTACTACTGTTCTCATCAGACTGGCCGGACCACCTGCCTGCTGGTGGATATACTACCCTGGGCTTGCCACAGTAACTTGAGTAAAAAGGTAAAGCAAAGACTGTCTCTGGCTGTCTACTTCCTGCACTACACCTTTAACCGCTATCCTCATCATCTCCCTAGGAGCCATTTCTGGCTGGGAAGGGTTAAACATCTGCACTACTTACTGCCACCTATCTCCTGAGGATCCCCTGCAGTGTCAGCTATACCAGGCTGACTATCCCAACTGGCATAATGAACAAATTTTATCCCTGCTATTACCCTCCTTACATGTGCAGTTAGGACGCACAGCTGCTGGGCACGACATCCATGAACCAAACTCTCGCCCAGCTGCTGAGTACCCTGGCTCTTGCAACCAACACAATTGCATAACAAGGCCGCCGGTGCCAGTGGGGAAAAGTGTGATCCTCGCTGCGACACTTTAGAACACTCTGTCAATGATTGACAGAACAAACTAAGTATCTAACAGCAGCGGGTGGATCACTTATCCACTCGCACCTGTAAGCTTCATGTGCTGGCTGATGAGATAAGCCAGCATGTGTGTGGGATGAAACAACCTCAGCGTATGAGATTGCATCAAATGGAGTGAGGGAGAACATGGACGTAACGCTGGGGTTGGTTAATGATTGCCATTTGATGCTTTTAAAAGGTTTAGCTAAGGGTGGTTTCACATTGGCGTTTGCATGTGTTGCATCGGGATGCGACCCAATGTGGCTGCCTACGGATCCACACTGCCTCCCTATCTTCAAAATGTGCACGCAGGGTGAATGCGCTGGCATCGGTTTCCATCTGTCTGTATTTCGCCACACACTTTTTATGTACCCAGAAAACGCAACATCAGAGCACATGAAATCACCACATGCATCCTGTTGCGGACAAGCAACAAATGGGGTGCAATGGTGCTGCATTGCCATCCTGATGGCAGTGGATGGTGCCGGACGGCTCAACATGTAAAATTCTGTCTCTCTCGCTCCCGCCATGATTTTATTGGTTTCTCTGTGGATTTCTAATCATACATACCCGTAGTAAATGTGCAGCGCTCACATGCGTCGGTATCCATTCTGGCATCCATCTGCATCTCTACATGCAGACGGATGTGTCCCAAATGTTAGTGTGAAAACAGCCTTAACTAATTAAGTAAATTATCATAACCAGTATTAAGAATGGGGGCTGGCAAAACAGCACCATTTTATGCCTCTACAGTGCAGGAATAGAGGTCAGAGCTCACAGCACATTCCACAGGGGTAGAAAAAGGCCAAAATTGAATTATAGAATACTACTGCACTAGTGTTGAATCATATTCAAAATGGAGGTGGTTGTCAGGCTGTGAATAATAATCCAAAGATTCAAGTGCGATATGGAAGTGCTGAACCTAAAATCTATAAAAAGTGTAAAGAAAAGTTTTACGATATATGAAAAAAGTTCAAATCACACCTTTTGCCTCATAAAACTATTTAAAAGGTGTATTGACAGAAAGCGGCCAATCAGTAGTGAAGCCATGGTTGGACTAGGAGGCATGAGAAATTGTGTCTAGTTTTGATAATCTTCTGCTGATAAAACACTGATTGCATTGAAATAGAAAAGCACAGCCTATTAATTGATACATTGCTAGAATCAAGGACTTTGCCTATACATCATGATGCTCTCAGAATACATAGTAAATTCCTGGTGACAGACTCCATTTAATAAATTGGCCCCATAGTTTTAAAGAGTCTGTAAGGCAGAGCACACTTGTTTTGACCACTAAGGCTGATTTCACACTACTGTTTTTTTTAAGCCAGCGGGGTTATGGTGAAAATCTGCATCCCCCTGCATTGGCCCACAATTATAAAACTTGATGCAGTTAGATACTCCCTCTCCGGTATTATTACTGATACATCTGATGTATACCGATGCAGTAGCAACCAGCTGAATCAGGTTGTCTACGTTTCTTTCATGGATCCAGTGAAAAATTACACACTCCTAGTAGGTGTGTCATATGAAACTGGCTTCTAGGCATGCTCAGTCAAAAAAATCCGGATGCAGTGGAATATGGCTTCCACCGGATCCCGGTTCCATAGAGGACCATATTATTTTAAGATGCATTTCCCTGGATAAGTTTTTTTCATGGGTTTAAAAAAAAACAAAAAAAAAAACATTACAAACTGCATTTTTTGGTTTCTGTTAAAAACCGTTCTCAGCTGCATCCGACTAGAACTGTATGCAACTGCATGCCACCGCATGAGCCTGTGACCCCATTGAAAGCCAATGGGGGAGAAACCGCATGCAGTTGCATACGGTTTCAGCTGGATTCACCCATATAAAAAAAACAGTAGTGTCAAACTAGCCTAATTCAGGGTGACTACACTTTTCCCAATTTTTAGGTATGTGTAATTTTGGGTATGTGTGCTCTGTGTTATTTTTCAGATACATAACATTATAATGAATGTACATATTTACATGTCTTGTTACTGAGCAATTTTTCACAAAAAGTTAATGGAGACGTACTACTTTAATCCGTGTTAGAAATCAAACCTGCCGACGTATGTCAAAGGCCCCATGAAAACAAATGGAGAGCACATAGATGTAAACTGTGTCATCACTGTCTTTATTCTACTGTTTAATAGGTAGGACAGACTAAGAATTTTTTTTCAAAGGAGAGAACTGGATGCAACAAAGATTGTAAAAGCTGAAACAGACCAAAAATTGAGCAAACTTATTAAAACATGAAGTGCTCTTCATGTATAACAATAAAGACTCCCTTATACATACTACTTGAGCATTGATAGTTATAATAACATCAATCTTTGTGTAGAAGGCACAAGAACAGAGGGAAATGCAATGATTGTGAGGCGCCCCCAGGCCGTGGGGTACTCAGAGACTAGATCGCTGCTACTGTCGCTGGGGAGTCACGGGGGTCGTGACCCTGTCCTGTGGCTTGGGCGTCAGTTGAAAAAGGGAATATGTACAGGGGAGGTTGTCATAACGCCACCCGTGGTATGTGGTCAGTGGGGACCACGGCTGCTGCAGAACCTTCGGGGATGATGGGTAGCAGCTGAGATGGGACGAATCTCCATGGGTAAAGCCAATCCCCGGGGCAATGTAAATAGTCTATGTGTTGGATGCGGGGCGACGGGCACAAGGATTGGCAGACTCACTGTTTGTAGTTTTCTCAGTCATTTACTGGAGCAGTCGGTAAAAGCTGTCCACGGAGTCTTGAGAGCAACTTGGGGTTATTCTCACCTGGCTGGGTCTTTGGCTCCCTTACTGCGCTGTGTGTTGGCTCCTGAGGTTGCATAAGCTAAGCTGCCGGCCCTGTCTGTTCCTGCGAGGTACCGATATGACAGGCAACTCGAGTCCTTTACTCTACCCCGATCTCGGGCGTATGCTACTGAACTCTCACGGTGTTGCTGTGCCTCCGGTACAGTGTAGATGGAGAATTTGGAATCCCCACTTTCCGGTGTTGACTGCCGGGACATAAGACCCTGCAGAGTCTCGGACTCCAGTGTTCGTTCTATGCACCTTTCCTCTGGGGAGAGCATGGAGTTGCTCAGCATCCCAGGTGTGTTCCCCCTCCTTTCCTCAGACCCTTGCCTTAGGCCTGGAGTTAGTCAGTGGACCTTGGGACGAGCTTAGCACAGCTCTTTTACACCCAGGTCTTCTTCACAGCCCTCTCAGGAACTGCACTGACTAACTCCTTCCCAGACATGAATATATAGGAGAGCTCACCCTGAACCCGGGCTTGGTCTCCCCCCTTTGGGTCTGGAGGCGTTGGTGTTGTGTTTGTTGCCTGATGAGAATACCCTTTGTTGCTCTCTTGTGACACCACCACCCAGGGGCAGTGATGACACTGTGGCACTTTGACCCATGGGTGTCACAATAGTATAATAGTATGCTTAGAAGCCTGCACAATCGTGAATGTGGCCAAAGTTAGTACTGGAAGAGTTAACTACTTACTTGTACTTGATTTTTTCCTTTTCTAAGAGTTCTGCAATTACTCTAGAGTGTTCTACGTCAGCATGAAAATACACTTTAGATTTAGGTGTAACATGATGACCATACTTGGGTTTCCAGAAGTCAAGCTGCAAAAGTTAAGACAGCAAAAGGTAGTTGAATTTAAAATACGGGTAAAAAAGATTCTTCACGAGTCAACAAACTCACAAATTGCAATATCGCTTGCAATATCGCTGCTGCACATGACATTGCAGCGATATTGACTTGTGTGACAGCGCGCATCAACCAGCGTCACCAACTGGGAAGCTGGGCACATTACCGTCGGCCGAGGTGTGTACAGACCCGCCCGCGACGCGTACCTTGTCAAGGTATAGCGATAACAGACTGGGGAGAACAAGAACCTGCGTACATCAAGTACAAGCAGCATACAAGCAGCATATAGTGAGTACTTAAAATCTTTTAATGTGTCATGTGGGATCACATATAGATGTAATCAGTAGGGCTCCTAGCCATTGGAAGGACACACAAAAGGAGCATTCCAGCATACAAGCATTACTTAGAAAACAGCTTATCTAAGAGCTGTTAATAACACATAAGAATCTCAAAGAGCTCAAAGACTATACCAGAGAAAGAACATACAAATACTTGTCTGTATTTTCCACAGCTTAAATCAAAACTACACTATCAACATTTCAACTAAAACATCATTGGAGAGCATTGAAACAGGGCAAGCTTGGCAGCATTACAAGCACAAAAAGAAAACACTATAAGGTCGGTAAAACTACATTCATAATCTAACCAATATAGATTAATATAATCTAATATATTGTGTTGCACACAGGCAATTGTGATCCTGATCTATCTACAAGATCCAGATCCACCCACGCTATCCATTGTAATCCACCACAACAACACTACAGGTGTGTATGATTTGTGCATTTAGTATCCCATAAATTATACCCTGTAAAACTACAGTACTAAATATTGAGGTCTGTCCATTTAGAATCAAACCAAAATAAGGAGAGCACTGCCAGTATGACTCAACTATATGTTATCTCTACTACATACAGAGGTAAGAACATAAAGAACATAAATTCTCCAAAATTGTGAATATTGGATAATACTAATTGGCTCCCTTGCAATTATTCCTAGATATTCATTGTTCATCAATTCTATCACAAGAAAGGAAGACTTCTCTTCAAAGAAACAATTCACAAAAAAACTGTGGCCCTATAACAAATAGAGGACCAGCAATATAGACTGTCTAATCTTCTAATTGTAGTCACGTAGTTGCTGAGTTTTACATCATTATTTTTATTATTTTTAATGTCATTAGTGTAATTTATATACATGTGGAAAAAAATATATCGTTTTAAAAGAATTTACTGACTGAAAATTGGTATGAGGAGAAGGTGATCATAAAGTAAGCGCTAGATCTATATATATAATCAATTGTTGTCAACACTCTAAGAGAGTACATTCACGGAAACCACTTTTAGATTTTTAGCTGCTACTACCATCTAGCTATTGCCCTATAAAGGCTGGCTCCGGTGCAATAACATTTAAAAATATGCTTTCACATTACGTTGTAAAACAGACAGCCACGGGTCCGATTTGGTCCCCATGTTATCCTATGGGCCACGGATAAACATCGGATTTGGCCTTATTGCCATCCAATTTCTGTAGGATCCGATTCTGCCTGATTTTTAGCTGTACCCAAAATCGGAGACTGCTTTTGGGCACAGCGGATCAAATCAGACCGAATCGAATCAGACATGATCCGCGCCAAATAACATGGGACCAAAGGAGCACGGGTCCGAGGAAACAACTGATCGTTCCTCGGACCCAATTTTATTGTACTGACCATGTTCAGTACACTAAAATTGCTCCTAGCCGTCAAATTTCACCTCTGCAATGTATACAAAATGTGTGTGAAGGCAATTGCATTCACCGCATCCAGATCTGGATGCGGTGAACACAATTGCCTGCCCAAATGTGACCCCTGCCTTAATGTATACCTCTGATGATAATAGGCTTAGTGAAAATCCTTCTAAAAGGTATAGCAAGTATGAATCCAAGTAGACCCAGTGACCAGTGTGAAAATTGCAAGATTCTCCCTTCTTTAGCAGAAGATGCTAATGCAGGACCGCAGCAGGTGTGTAACCATTTATGTCCACTTTACACGCGGCTACATTTCTAGCTTATCCACAGGTAACTTACTGGTTGCAGTAAAATCATGGAGACATTATTCCATTTGTACACAGCAACAAGATAGAACCATGTCTCCATGATTTCACTGCAGCCAGTAAGTTACCTGTGGATAAGCTAGAAATGTAGCCGCGTGTAAAGTGGCCATTATATTTAAGTGATACATCCATTTAAAGGGAACCTGGCCCCTAAAAATTAGCCCCCATTGTAGGCATCCCTTTGGCCTGTTTCACATCTAAGGGTGGTGTGCGTTTTGCTAAATTTGCATTTCTAGTTGTTTTTACTGCTAAAAGTGAATAAAAACGCTAGCGTTTTTGCCCCCATTGATTTTACTGGAAACGCATGTAGGAACACATGCAAAAATGCATGTGCGATTTCAAAAACGCAAAACGCATGCGTTTTTGCAAACGCCGCACAAAACGTCTTGAAATGCGTCTAGCGCAGCGTTGGCAAAAACGCATGCGTTTTTGAAAACGTACGTGTTTTTGCATGCGTTTTTACATGCGTTTCCATTAAAATCAATGGGGCCAAAAATGCTAGCGTTTTTATGCCTTTTTAGCGGTAAGACCACCTAGAAACGCAAATTAAGCAAAACGCACACCAACCTTAGATGTGAAAACACCCTTTGTGTCAAAAATGGGTATTTATAAAGTTTATAAAACTGCTTTTTTTACCTTCAGATCTGCAGGGCGTTCCCTGTGGCTTCTCATCTCTGCCTGCACATTAATTATTCACGCCCAGATGGGCGTGCTAAGGCATTGTGATCTCCCTTGGCCTGCTTCATGGGTGGTATAGCCGGTATGACGCTATTAGCGTCATATCCGGCTATAGTGACGTCGTACACCCATTTGGATGTATTGCTGACTTTGCGATGCTCAATGCGCATGCGTGAGGTCCTCAATACACCCAAATGGGTGTACGACGTCACTATAGCCGGATATGACGCTAATAGTGTCATACCGGCTATACCGCCCATGGAGCAGGCCAAGGGAGATCACAATGCCTTAGCACGCCCATCTGGGCGTGAATAATTAATGTGCAGACAGAGATGAGAAGCCACAGGGAACGCCCTGTGTGACTTCTCAAGAACTGAGAAGCCGCAGATCTGAAGGTAACAAAAGCAGTTTTATAAACTTTACAAATACCTATTTTTTGACACAAAGGGATGCCTACAATGCTATACTGGTGGTGCAGGGACAGGTATAAATAGACTGGGGGCTGATTTTTAGCGGTCAGGTTCCCTTTAAGGTTTACCCTGTGCCATATTGTTATGTTGTTTTTACAAATATTTACAAACATGTCATGGGTGTACTCTTTTGATATTCTGTAAATACACAATCATCCAACTCACCTTCATTGTGCTGCCCAAGTATCTAATAAATTGCACTTCATCGTCATTTCTAGGAGTAACATGAAATAGTTTCTCACTGCAAAAGGATAAACATGTATTACCATAAGAAACATGAAAAATGTAAACCTGTTCATATTAAAATGTCAGAAGATGAGATATTCAATGAAAGCTTCACTAAGCTGAGAGAAGTACAGTACTTGTCAAACCGCCGGCCGTCGGGGATGCCGACACTGGCCGCAACACAGCACAAAAGGACGAACAGCTTCATTTTGTCTGCTGGCTTTTTCTGACTTCTTTCTTTTCCTTTTATCTTTTTATACCATAAGACATGTGACTATCTTCAGTTATTGTAAGGACTCCAGATTCCACTAGATAACATTTTATGTCCCTTTCAAGAACAAACACAATTTCTCTAATCAGAAACAAGAGAGCTTTGTTCCCTAAAATACAGAAAATGCCACTAAAGATTAAATTGCCCTTTTTCATCAGCAGTGTGGGTGTGTGTGCACGTTGTGTATTCGGTACATACATTTTCTGCACCAAATCTGCATCTTCTGGCACCAAAAGCACAAAGCGTTTTTTATCGAGTTTTTGGTGCATTTTTCATAATGAAGTCAATGTGTGGAAGGTCTGAAAAACACTGCAGAACTGCACCAAGAGTCCACAGGCTGCAGATTAGGCTGCAACAAAGTCTGCAAGTACAAAATAAGTAAGGCTGGGGTCACACATAAGCCCTTGGTCCGCTTTTGGCATCAGTTTTTGCATTTTTTTTCTAAGTCCAAAAACTGATGGAAAAACAGATTTATATATTTATATATAAATATATATATATATATATATATATTTATACAGATGTAATAAACACCCTATCCGCCTTTTTGTCCACCCAAAAACATTGCTAGCAACGTTTTAGGTGCCTTAAAAAAATGGATTTGTTTTTTCTAGCATTTTTTGGCAAAAAATGACTAAAGTCCAGAAAACATTCAGGGGCAGGAGGCTCAAAAAGCACCAAAAAAAAAGGATTGGTCATGGAAAACACTTCCAAAAACAGATTGTTATGTGTGACCCTAGCCTAATATGTGCACAACACTTCAGAATTCTCATTGACTTTGCTGGCATAACTATAGGCATACATACTTGTTACAGAACTGTGCTAAAAAACCCTCATAAAAAACGCATTGTGTTCACATAACTTATATCTGCTACCATATGGCTTCCTACCTAGCAGGGGTGCAGGTTATTAAAGAGGACTTGTCACCCCCCTCCTTCATGGAAATATGCAGCACTGAATGCAGCACGTCTGCTGCATTCAGGGAAGGGGTCCCCATTGCTCTAGCCCCCGTGTACCCAGAGAAATAGACTTTAGAAAGCTTACAGATAACTAGTCTAATGGGTGGTATCTTATTACCAGCTCTTGGCCCGTCAGCACCTGGCATACCGGCAAGTGCCGGGGCCCTGAACAGCTGGGGGGCCCCACTGGCCATCAGGGACAGGCAGCCCTGACAGCCAGGGGTCTATTAGGGACAGACAGCCCTGTTAACAAGGGCACATCAAGCAGATTGCGCAAGGAGCTGAGTGCTCCCTGAGCTCCCAGTGCACATGGCTTATTTGCATGCGATGTAGATGAGCCATGTGCTGGCTCCAGGGAGCAGTGGAGCTTTCCCCTTTCGATACTGTAGCAGAGTGATGAGTCATCACCCTGGAGCTCATCACACTGTTGCAGGAATGAGGAAGCTCCACAGTCCCAGGAGCTGCCGCTATAAGGATGTAGTGGGGAAGAATCTGAGGAGGACACAGCCCCGGGGGAGCGGATGGAAGGTGAGTATGATCAGTTTTTTTTTTTTTTTTTACTGTGAGCAGCAGGATGGGGGATTACATTGATATAATTGGAGATCTTCTGTCTCAGGCTGGCTTCGCACCACGGTTGTATCAGGTCTGGCACTGTCCGGGATAAACCTGACAGCCCGGACCCAATTTCACTGTAGTGCAGCCCTATGGGGCCGGAAGGAACTGGATGGCAGCTGCCATCCGGTTGGATTCCATCTATCCGGGAGGATCCGGGTGTAGTCGGATTTTCCTCCTGGACACAAAAATGCTTCTTGCAGCATTTTTGTGTCTGGGGAGGAAAATCTCCCCAAATTGGATCCTTCTGGATTCTCCCGGATCCGGGGCAATCCGGGAGGATCCAGGAGGATCCGGGAACCGGACAATGGCTGCTGAAGTTCAGTGTGAGCTACGCTGAACTTCAACACCAGGGAGCTGTCCCCTGTGAAGCGGTTCAGCACCATTTCGCAAGAGACAGCGGAGCACAGCTACATCCAGCTCCAAACTGGACCAGAGGGTAGATTTGCCCTCCGGTTCTGTTTCCAAATCGGGTCCGGGGCTGTCAGGTTCACCCCAGACAGTCCGGAACCTGATAGAACCGTGGTGTGAAGCCAGGCTCAGCAGCAAGTAGAAGATTTCCTTGGATGGTTTCCGGAAGCAGAGGTGGAGAGAAGGTCGCTTCCAACATCCCTGTGGGATCTGGTTTAATACACGTACCTACTTACATTACACAATCGTTAGCTCCATGGACATGGGTAGACTACACATGTGCGTGGGAGCGCTGGACCGAATTTTGTTTTTTAAACGGTTTGATCCTTCTTTATGTGTTTCAAATTCTGCCTTGCCATTTTTAGACACTTTGGTTACTCATGGGCTGTCACACTCAGCCATAGCAAAAATAGTAGCAGGAGTGTCCTTCTTCTTAAAACTTTATGGTGCAGCCCCCTGGTTTCATTGTTTGTTGTTAAGCAATTTTTGAAGGGTTTTAAAAATAATTCCTCCTCTGCTGATAATAGAAGGGCAATTACGTTAGATTTTTTAACACAACTGTGTAAGGTGGTGTCAGCAGTTTGTTCTGACGCCTTTGAGGCTACACTTTTTCGTGCTATTTTCATTACATTATTTTTTACATCAATCAGATCAGGAGAGTTATTGTCTGTCAACAGGCTACAAGCTTCTGGATTGCCAATGGCCGATATTTCCGTGCGGCTGACAGATTGGTCATTTTCTTGCAAAGGTCAAAAACTGATCAGAAGGGCAGAGCCACGGAAATCATTTTACGAGCTAGTCCTGATTCTCCTTTGTATCATGTGTCCCAAATGAGGGAGTGGCTGTCGGTTTGTCCTCCAAGGCTTGATTCTCTTTTCATACATAGGGATTGTACACCTGTAACTAAATTCCAGTTCTCTTTTATCCTTAAGATGTCTTTGAGGATCTTACACCTGGATGATTTACGTGTTACAGCTCATTCTTTCAGAATTGGGGCAGCCACGGACGCTGCTCAGACTGGTTTAGATGAGGCACTAATCAAAGTCAGGAAGGTGGAAATCGAATAGATACCAATTGTATGTTCACCCTAATTTGTTGTTTACATGTTGATTGTTTATTTTTTTAGAGTCCAAATGTATATGGATAGTTGGGCACTCATATCTATTGGGCGCAGCAAAGAGTGATTAAATGGACTTATTGCGAAAATTTATTGTTTGAAATCTCTGACGTGCAAATCTTCTGGCATGGAGCTTGTGGTCTTCGATGGTCTCAATTAAAAAAGGTTCTGTGAGATCCGCCCTTACGTTATCCCATGCCCGATCTATTAATTCTACACTTGATCTGCTACGGCAAACCAAACAAAATTTACTCTGAATTTCTCATTTATTTTGTACTACCACTTTGGTCTTTTTGGAAATCATATCTCATCTCTGTTGGAAGATGGACGGTTTGTGGTTTCTCGAGAAGTTCAAACAAAAGATTAACAGGGATCTGTCCAAGTTTTTTCCGAGTTTGAAAAAAACTATTTTGGAATATTGGTCTGGTCGCTTTGTGGCGGGGCCTTGGCTCTTTGAGCAGAAGTCTCTTGGGTGGGTCACTCAGTTACTTGGGTGGATCCGTGTGAAGAAATACTTTAAAAAGTTATTTATTGAATTATTTATTTAAATTATGAGAATTCTGATATTTAATTAATTTGTGGATCATTTATAATTATTTATGGATTTATTATATTCAAATAAATTTTATTGAACTTGACAAAGGTACCCGACCAATAAATAATTTATTTTTATCCCACAAAATATTACAGTGTAGTTATTTTATTATTTGCACTACCGTATATACTCGCGTATAAGCCGAGTTTTTCAGCCCAAAAATTGGGCTGAAAAGTCCCCCCCTCGGCTTATACGCGAGTCATACGGCCCCCCTCAAAGTTTGGCGCCCCCACCTCAGTTTCTGGGCCCCCCCGCATGCAGCGCTGCACATATACATTACGTGTCTAGCAGCTGTTACCCTCCGGTGGCAGATCGCGGCTCCCGGCTCCATCTTCCTCTCTGTCTTCCTGGTTGTCATGTGACCGGCGCGATGACGTCATCGCGCCGGTCACAAAGCAGGAAGACAGCGAGGAAGATGGAGCCCGGAGCCGGGAGCCGCGATCTGCCACCGGAGGGTAACAGCTGCTAGACACGTAATGTATATGTGCAGCGCTGCATGCGGGGGGGCCCAGAAACTGAGGTGGGGGCGCCAAATTATGAGGGGGGCCCTGCTGGGGCCCTGTATACTACCACTGGGGCTATATACTACCACTGGGGCTATATACTACCACTGGGGCTATATACTACCACTGGGGCTGTATATATACTACCACTGGGGCTATATACTACCACTGGGGCTGTATACTACTACTGGGGCTATATACTACCACTGGGGCTATATACTACCACTGGGGCTATATACTACCACTGGGGCTGTATATATACTACCACTGGGGCTATATACTACCACTGGGGCTGTATATACTACTGGGGCTGCGTGTATACTACCACTGGGGCTGCTGCTGTATACTACCACTGGGGCTGCTGCTGTATACTACCACTGGGGCTGCTGCTGTATACTACCACTGGGGCTGCTGTATATACCTCTGGGGCTGCTGTATACTACCACTGGGGCTGCTGCTGTATATACCACTGGGGCTGCTGCTGTAACACTGCTGGGGCCTGTATATACCACTGGGGAGGCTGCTGTATACCACACTGCTGGGGGCTGTATACCTGTGCTGGGGTCCACCCTCGGCTTATACACGAGTCAATAAATTTTCCCAGGTTTTGGGGGCAAAAGTAGGGGGTCGGCTTATACACGGGTCGGCTTATACACGAGTATATACGGTATATTATTTTAAATTGGGCATTATGACCTCATGATTATGATCTCTCCCTTTTTTCGTAGATGTCTGCACCTTCAAAGAAGGAAAGAACGGCAAGGCGCAGACTGTGCTCCACTTGTAATCAGCCATTACCTGAGGACAGCATGCTAGATTTATGGCCATCCTGTATATCTTCCCCGATGGATCCTTCCCTACAATCAGAGGCTTCAGTCTTCCTGAACTGGTTCAAAGGGCAGATGTCAGCCATATTCCACGACCTAAAGGTGTCTGTCTCCAGAGGGCTAGACAGCTATCAGAGGGATCACTGTACCCAATCAACTTCCTGCTTGTTGACACAGCCTGTTTGTAATATTTCCTCAAACTCTTCTGAGGATTACACCATGGAAGATCTGTATCTGTTGAATACAAACTCTATATCCTCCCTTGTAAAGGCAGCAAAGAGAACAGTGGAGTCTGATCAGATGATGGATCATAGGTAAAGAAAGCAGATGTTATTCTACTTCCCTGCCTTAAAAGAGAAGGAGTCGTCAGTTCACCAGTTGCTGAGTGAGTATCTGCAAAATGAGTCATCTAGACCTGAAAAGACATTAGATCTGGGCACTAGACTCAGGAATGTCTACAGAGTAGGTCCATCAAAAGTACAGGACAGGGAACATCTGCCCAAGGGGGATCTGGCTGTTGCCAGACTATCAAAAAAGATGCTATTTCCAACAGAAGAGTCATCCCCCTTTAATGACTTTATGAAGAGAAAGGCAGATTCTCTTCTAAAAAGACTTACCGTATATGGGAGCTGAATAGCTGCTCAGTTGCTAAGGTAGCCTTGAAGTCAGTTCCAGTTGCCAGAGCCTTGAGAATATGGCTTCTGAGTCAGCTAACCCATGACCTGGAACAGGGGGTTGCACAAAAAGACATATTAGATACATTTTCTCTCCTCAAAACAGTACCTATCGTTTGTGCAATGCCTTGCTTGATATGCTTAAAGGGGCCTCAAAATCTCTAGCCACTACAAATGTGTCTTGAAGAGCTCTATCGATTAAGCAGTGGACTGATGATGTTCCATCAAAGATGCATTTCTGCATTCCACCATTCCAGCCTTCAAGTCTTTTCAGTTCCTAACTGGAAGATATCCTTAAGGCCCTCACAGATAGTAAGGGGTCATAATTTTCACAACCCAGGAGGGTTTTTCCATTTTTCAGTCTCAAAAGAGAAATTCCCCTAAGCTCAGAACCAGGCCACAGGGGAGGGTTCACTATAGACTGCTTTATTGAATAAATAATAAAGCAGGGCGGGCTTCTTCACTGATGTCAAGCAAAATAGCTCTGTGCGGCAGTGTGATTGACAGCGCAGGAGAAATGGAGGGCAGAACAGGAGGCGGGGCAGAGACATAGAGCGGGAGGAACAAACACAGAGGAGGCTGGAGGACTGTCTCAGGGGCGAACACCTGGTAATAAGATCCCACCCATTTGACTACTTATCTGTAAGCTTTCTAAAGTGTATTTCTCAGGGTACAGGGGGGCTAGAGCCATGGAGGACCCCTTCCCTGAATGCAGCAGACATTCTGCATTCAGTGCTGTATTCACGTTGCCATGCAGCAGGGGGGTGACAGGTCCTCTTTAACCAGGAACTTGAAGATGGAAGAGACCCTAATTGGGCAGATCCCAGCTTCTACTTGAGAGGAGATAGAATAGGGAGGGTAGAGGTAGGCAAGAGTAGAAGTTAGTCAGAAAAGGGCCGGGAAGCTGCTCTCAAGGATGAGCTGCAGTACAGGGCACCAGGCCCTAGGTTGCCAGGTTTTCAAGACCTGGTAGCAGAAACTAGAGGTTGCTGGGTTTCATGCCCAGTAGCTACACTTAGTCAGGATGACTATGGAATAAAAGGGAACCATGGCGCCTTATCTGTCCCTCAAGGTAGAGAGTCCTGTGCTAGCCCTGTGTAGCATTTTGGCAGGTATAATTAATCACGAGTTCATTAAATATGTTGTGCTAAGTTATGCAAAGACATCATCCGTCCACTAGGGGTCACCAGAAGCTAAGTAAAGAGAAAGACCGGGATATTGTGAGAAATCCCCTGGAATCTGAGAGAGGATGGGCTGTGTGGGATGAGGAAGAAGAAGGAGAAGCCATGTCTGTGTGACTCGTGGTCTGGGGATCTGACATGTCCAAGGATAGAGAGAGAGGACGTGCCTGATTCCTGTGACGTGTGGAGCTCCCCAGAGACTTTTGCTGTCCGAGTGCCCAATGAAGATCTGCTTGTCGTGAGTAACAGTGCATGACCGGTAATGGTATAGACAGATAGGGAAAGGTAGACAGAGATTGCAAAAGCTACAGAGAATTTTCCTATCTGTAACCTTGCTGGTAAACTAACAAGTTGTGAATTAGATTAACGGCAATTTCAACACATTATTCATGTATAAATGCAAATATTTTTATTGATTATTTAGAAACCCATCACACATAATAAAATTCCTTCCCCATAAAAGCACCCCAGGCAGTGTGAGAGCAGGTATACAATTGTTCACAGTTACAATTCATATGTCATTATTAACACTAACATCATTTGGTATGCAAAGACAGGGATATATTCAAAAAATGCTGTTGTATCCAATGTAACCTGGCTTGTCACAGAGACCGGTCACATAAGATATCTCTATTGCATGTTATTGCCCCTCTCATAATGCTGAATCCCCAATATGGAAGTGTCCATACCGCACCACACTGCCCAGCACCTCAACGTTTCGCTCTCGCTTCGACCTCCTGACGAAGCG
The DNA here is from genome assembly GCA_033576535.1 of Allobates femoralis. Classification (NCBI taxonomy): domain Eukaryota; kingdom Metazoa; phylum Chordata; class Amphibia; order Anura; family Aromobatidae; genus Allobates; species Allobates femoralis. Next base: position 112,560,136 of record JARQOC010000001.1, read on the forward strand.
AGAGCGAAACGTTGAGGTGCTGGGCAGTGTGGTGCGGTATGGACACTTCCATATTGGGGATTTAGCATTATGAGAGGGGCAATAACATGCAATAGAGATATCTTATGTGACCGGTCTCTGTGACAAGCCAGGTTACATTGGATACAACAGCATTTTTTGAATATATCCCTGTCTTTGCATACCAAATGATGTTAGTGTTAATAATGACATATGAATTGTAACTGTGAACAATTGTATACCTGCACTCACACTGCCTGGGGTGCTTTTATGGGGAAGGAATTTTATTATGTGTGATGGGTTTCTAAATAATCAATAAAAATATTTGCATTTATACATGAATAATGTGTTGAAATTGCCGTTAATCTTTATCTGAATACAGCAGTATAGTGAGAGTATGCGGCTAATAATATATGTATTACCATGGACTCTAGAATTTTGTTTGTAAGATGTGAATTAGAAGCTGTTCAAGATCTTACAGATCAAGACTTTGAATAAGTGTACAGAGGAATCCCACTGTGAATTGCAAAGGAAAACTGAATAAGACCCCAATTCCTGTTGCATCAGGCTGTGCTGAAAAGCCTGGTGAGAGAAAACAGACGAAAATACCCTGTGGCCAGGGATTAAAGTTAAACAAAATTTAGTCTGTTGACTGTGTGTGTTATACCATCTTAAGAGGTATCCTCTTGCTCATGCAGGAGAGAGAATTGAACACTGTGTAAATAAATTGTGATTAATATAATTGGTTATAAGGGGAATACGAGGGCGCCCGGGATATATTGTAAAAATCGGACAGCATCGGACCGATTTTGGCCCCCATGCAGCCCTATGGGCATCGGACCGAATCGGATGTGCACTAAATTCCATCTGATTTGGTCCGATCCGATTCTGTCCGATTTTTTTATCGGTGCAAAAATCGGAGCATGCTCTGATTTTTGCACCAAAAATAAAATCGGATAACATTGGATTGGACCAAATCGGATGGCATTTAGTGCACATCCGATTCTGTCCGATGTTTTTAACATGGGGCCCTATGGAGCAGGGTCCGAGGAAACATCTGATGTGCCCTCGAACCCGATTTTACTGTATTGAGCATGCTCAGTACAGTAAAACTGCTCCTAACCATCTAATTTTACTTCCGCAATGTGTATACAGACATTGCGGAAGTAAAATTAAGTAAGGCAGGGGTTAAAAATAATACACCATCTATGCTCACCTGTCCACGAGTCCCCCGGCATCTCCAGCATCTCCTGCCTGTAGGACCTGCCGTGATGTCACAGTCACATGACCGGTTACCGCGGTAATCGGTCTTGTGACTGTGACATCACGAGAGGTCCTAGGAACAGAAGAAGACAGCTGGAAGTACCGCGGGACTCGCGGACAGGTGAGAATAAAGATTTTTTTATTTTTTATTCCGGAGGAGAGGGGAAAGGAGGGGGAGTACTGGGGGACATGAGGGGGACACACAGGGGAGAAGAGGGGGGGACAAACAGGGGAGAAGAGGGGGAAACAGAGGGGAAAAAGGGGGGGGACACAGGGGAGAAGAGAGGAGAAGAGGGGGAAACAGAAGGGAAAAGAAGGGGAGCACCAGGGGAGATGAGTTGGACACACAGGGGTGATGAGAGGGAGCACCAGGGGAGATGAGGGGGGCACACAGGGGAGAACAGCTGTGACAGGTGACAGGAGGAGCCGGCAAACTGATCCTGCAGAATGTCGGATGCCTATTTGGCATCCGATTGCAGGGATCAGTTTAGATCCGATGCTGTCCAATTTATATCGGACAGCATCGGATTTGACAAATCATTATTTGAAAGTAGCCCAAGTCTGCGTTGATCCCAGACACCAGGGAAACCCTCAGTAGGCTGTTAGATTCTGCAGAACAGAGCCCAAAGTCACCATGACAGTCGAAGAAGTTTGAGAAAAACTCTGCATGACAGTCAAGAGCTTTACAAATGTGACATGTCATCTGCTATTGATTCCAGCCAAAATGGCACTCCAAAATTCAGATGGTGTTGCTTCCTTCCAAGCCCTGGCAGGTGCCCAAACTGTAGTTTTCCCACACATATTATATAAATTATACAACAAATTGTACTGTCCTTTTTCTCCAATTATCCTTGTAAAAATGAAAAAAAAAATGGGGCTAAAGCTACATTTTTGTGGAAAATGTTCACTTTTACTGTTCAATATTATTAAATTCTATGAAGCACCTGTCAGTTCAATGAGCTCACCACACCTCTAGAAAAATTCCTTGAGGGGTGTAATTTCCAAAATGGGGTCAATTGTAAGGAGAGTACACTGTTTCTGCACATCAGAGGCTCTGCACATGCGACATGTCATCCACTATATATTCCTGTCAATTTTGCATTCCAAAAGTGAAATTGTGCTCCTTCTTTTCCGAGCCCATATAGTAGTTTGAACCACACGTGAGGTATCCCTTTCCTCTGGAGAAATTGTACAACAAATTCCATGGTCCATTTTCTCCAGTTACCCTTGTAAAAAAACATAAAATTTGGGGCTGTAGCTACATGTTTGTGGCAAAAATGTCTTATTGCTACGGCTGAATGTTATAAAATTCTGTGATTAATCAATCCTGACAGCATGCAGTGTGCACCCTGCAGCAATTCACCAGTAACGCTGATGAGTGTGGGTGGTCATGTGGCTCCAAGTATGTGATTTTCACACTTCGGCTACATTCAGACTAGACATGACTGACTTCTCTCAATAAAAGTGAATAGAGCGAGGACAAGCATGTCTAGTCGGCATTTATTCAATTCTCATACCTGCTGTTACATGACCAGCAATACCAGGGAACCCTGACAGTGTGTGCAATGCAATCTGTAAGGATTTAGAGACGATACCTTGAGCGACAGCAGACTTTTATCAGATGATCGGACAAACCCTTTAATTAATTAAAAGTAATTAAAATTGATGAAAATAAAATCCTTTAAATTTCTGACACTTTTTACTTCTTGTAAAAACAAACAAAATAACACTGTGATAGAGTTCTTACAAACATATCTATTCTGAGAAACACTGCTAAGATCCCTTAATTAAGTTTCATTCATTTGCAAAACAGTCTAATGGCTCTGACTGCAGCTATTTCCCAATATTATCACAACATGCAGAATTTTACACTCGCAAAAAATGCTACTAATTGTAAATCAAATCAGAATCTAATCTGCAATCACATGAATGTTTTTTGTGCATTTACATTTGTAAAAAGTATGAAAAAACCACTAGGGGGCATCCTTGTGACAAATATGCAATTATGGCATAAGCCTTTGAATGCAGAAAGTGTTTGTTTTGTTTCCTATATGAAATACATTTGTACTACAAAATAAAATATCATCGTTAAATAACATTTTGGGTGGAAACAAGTCATCCAAATTGCTTCCTAAATTGGTGGAATGATAGGGGTAGCACCACCAACAGCCAGACCCTTTGATTATGAGTCTGTGGATAGTTTACTTGTACAGTTAGGTCACCAAACAAACAAAGAAAACGGTCAATGTCCATTTTTGCATATGAAATTCAATTTTATTTATGTTCAGGTGATCAAAAGGGAGTGTGGGAGGTGTGGTACAATTTAAATGGGCTTAAACTCCTAAACCCTTCATACAATTTTAATGTCCATGTCCCAAGATATATGTTGAACTGATACTCGCCAGCTCAAGGTCAGAGCCAGGGAACACATAAATGGTATTAATGCAGCTAGCACCGCAATGGAGGGTGGGATACTGAAGACTCTGCCAAGACATTTTAAAAGCTATCATCAATGTGATGGTAGTCTTTTGAGAGTACGCGGCATTGATCGACTGAAATCTAATATCCGAGCTGAGAAAGTCAGTCTAAAGGCCAGGTTACACGCTGTGATGTGGCAGCGATCCGACCAATGATGTGGTTCGCTGCTACGTCGTGAACTGATCGCTGGTGAGCTGTCACACAGGCAGACTCACCAGCGATCAGGATCAGCAAGAACGCTGGTATCCAGGGTAAACATTGGGTAACTAAGCTGAGCACGGCACTTAGTTACACGATGTTTACCCTGGTTACCTGCTCCCAGTTCTTGCTGTGCAGCGCTGGGAGTTCGCTCATCATTGGTCTCCTGCTGTCACACGCGCCGATGCTCGGCGCCCAGCGGGAGACTGACAATATATTTATGGTCGTGGCCATAAATCTACGATCAAAGATCAACGACTTATCGTTAATCGTTGATACGTGTCACCAACAACTATGTCGTTTCGACATCGCTGCAATGTCACCAAACCGGTGATGTTGCAACAATATCTTTCACGATATCGTTGTGTGTAATGGGCCCTAAAGACTTGTAAAATTAGAGACAAAATGGATCTGGTCACTAGATACAGTCAGCCCTAGGGGTCTGAATGAAAGTTTACATTTCTCCTCTTTTTTGTAGCTGTCGCTGCATCGTATAATTTTAATTGTTTTTATTTCTCTCTTTTTTAGTACACTATTTTACCCCTACAGAGGATGGACCTGCAAGCCCATGTAGGCTCTATACGCAGTGAAGATAATGGATGTGTATTAGTGGACATTATATACACACAACTGCTGATTAATATACAATCTATGAATAATAGTTATGTGTTATGTGATAGGCTAGGGCCTTGAATTGAGATTAATATCGTGATGATATGCAGTTGTCACCTAACAATTGTTAACACTATTGTAGAGAATACATGCCGATAATTGTCATAGAGGTATAATTTGTTAATATATCTATGTAATGTATAAGGTTGGCTACGGTCACTCATGAGGGATTATTCTCTCTACAACATATGTTTATAACTGCCATTGAATTCTGGGTAATATAATTGTGGGCATTAATTATATATTTTGATATGATAAGAATTACTTGAGGGACAGCTAACCTATTTGCCATAAGCCTTGTCACACCTACAGTGCAGGGGCGGGCTGGCCCAGGTGGCAGGGGCTGGTGGTATAGTCCACATTTCGGGCCGCCCCCTACAGAAACGGGCCGCGGGAGTCGGCCGGCGCGGCGATAGCAAATGACGCTGGAGGTCCGGGATGAGGTAAGGGCTGTGGCTGGCACCCCCCCCCCGGTCCTCAAGCCAGGCTGACAGCACCCCCCCCCCCGGTCCTCAAGTCAGGCTGACAGCACCCCCCCCCCCCCGCTCCTCAAGTCGGGGCCGGCAATGGAAATCTGCCACCCGGGTATAGAGGCTCCAGCCAGCCCCTGCTACAGTGGTTAATATAAATGCTAATAAAAGAGTGACACACACTGAAATGTGCAATTTGATCTTCCGCTGTCACATCCTGAGTTCAGCAAGCACGCATGTGGAGCAGGGTGTGGTGCATCCTCGTTGCCCAGCGACGACTCTATCGGGAGCGATGTTCCGGTCACATGAACGGTCACACGACCAATGACGTCGCAGGTAACGCGGCCGACGACTTTGTGGCACCCCTCTGGTGGGATGCCACAGGGAGGTACTGCATCCCAAACAGAAGGTGTAGTGCCTCCAAAGTCGCAGGTAAAGGGGTGAGTGACTAGCCCAGGGTATGGTGACTCGGGTATCTGGGCCCTCTGCTGCGGTAGGGATGTCACTGGTGGCCTGCCCAGACCCTTGGCCCTACAGGTCAACTAAAAAGGGGTAATTGGAATGGGAATAAAAGTTTGTAAGTTTATCATGACGCCACCTTTGGTATCTGGTGACTGCACCAGCGCTGCGTTTTTAATTGTTTTTAACCCTTGGGCTCTGTGTAGCCTGCACGTGTTCATTAAATAAATTCACCCTGCATGAATTACTTTGTTTGTGCACTTCTTATACAGAGTTTTTTTTTCTTTCCTTTAGTATATACCAGCGCTGCGTTGGGCCTCCAGGGATAATGGATGAGCAGCTAGGTGTTGAAGCTCCCCACAGGCGGAGCTGGATCCCTGGGGTGTTTGGTGACGATGATGTGTGTAACTTGGCTGGCCTCCTCTGCTCTTTCTCTCCACCTGTGCTGTCGTCGGGATACCCTCTATGGACTACTGCTGTTCCTCCCTCCACGGTGCCTGGCTCCCTAAGGAGTGACTGCGCAGATGCTCAGGAGACTGAAGTCTCCACGGTGTACCGGTATTCTCTACTGGGTCGGGTGCTCTCCAGTAGACTTGGACTCCGGTGTCAGGTGTGTTGTTTGGGTGAACCAAATGCTGGCTCCTCGGTTCCCACTGTGTTCTTTCTGTTCTCCTCACCTTCAGACCCCACTCTTGGGCCTTGCAGGACTACTCGAGGCTGTTGAAGGTAACTGGCTCGGGCCTAACGTAGCACAGACCACCAGTATGTCTTCACAGCTCTTGTAGCATCTGCACACTCTAGCTAACTCCACCCCAGCACCAGTATTTATAGGGGATCTTGCCTAAGTGCAGCTAGTGGAGCTCCCCCTACTGTGCCGGGGTGGAAGGCGTTGTTTGCGTCCATGTACCTACTGTGGAAACCCATCCGTGCTGTAGGTGAGTCTGTGGTTACCTGTGTGTGCAGGGCACCACAGGAGCTACAGAGTCTGTATACAAAGCCACAAGATCCCAATCACAGCCATCCTAGAATCAGGGACTGTATGTTCAGTAGGTCCCAGGGGGGTGGAGCTTAGCAGAGCGGGAGACGTGACGTAGTGACAGTGACAGTTTAACCCAAGTCAGGGAGACGGTGTGAGGAGATCAGCAGAGACGGACGCAGGGGATTCTGTGTCGTGATAGGAGGGCACCTCTAAACTGAGAGGCGAATCAGATAACGAAGGGGACACTCCAGGACTGGTTGGAGCCAGCTGGAGAGTGTAGGTCAACATCGGAAAACCGGAACCAAGGCGGTTTGTTAAGGTTCATCCCAAACTGCTGACAGGCAGGCTGTGGGCCTTACCAAGAAGGTGCCACAGCACCCATCAAAGTAGTCCAACCTCTGTCCCATAGCTGGGTTCAAGACGCTGACAAGTAAGAGAGACTTTAAGCAACAGACCCGGGGACCAGAAACCAGACTCAAGAGTGGGAGTGTAAGGAGCCAAAAGAGCCCATAAAGGAACAGGACTAAGAAAGTGTTGGAAAGGCACCTCTGACAGACTCTATGGCAAACCCCAAAACCTGTGGCAACAAATTCTCTGGCAAAATAGACTACCATGTACCTATTGATCCATCTGGTACCAGTAAAGAACTGTTTGAGCTAACTTGGTGTCTCTGCATCAATTATTTGTCATCTGTGAGGCTCCTAGAGCACCACAGAACCAAGGACTACTACTCCCCTCATCCACCCTGCTGCCCTGAGGTAAAGCTCTGCCTGTGGGGACCTGTAATACCCAAAGCTGCATCACCATCACCTCAGCGGCCAGCTGCAGCGCTGGCAACTACATTACCATGTACCACAGGTGGCGTCACGTATAATAATCCCCCATCCCAAATAGTTTTCCCCTTGGCCATTGAGTGTCCAGTGCACAGGTCCAGGACCCGACCAGCCGTGATCCCCACTGAAGAAGCAACCTGTCTCGGTATCCAAGAAACCCCAACCCTGTCGACCGACTCACCTCCATGGCAACGGATGCGTCATAGAGACGCCGGGACACATGATTGGCTGATGGCTGTATTTAAACCGCCTCCTCCAGTGGTAAGACTGTCCCCTGACGAAGGAACCCGAAACGATATCGTAGGGACTGCATACCCTACAGGATTCCAAGTTGTGGAACACCATTCCAGCGACCAGCCAGCCACTTTGGTATGTTTATCTCTACAACTTCTTACTATCCCTGTGCATGCTAGGTTGGTAGGCAAGAGTGTACACTCTGCCGTCCTGCACACAGTCAGCCAACCCTTGTCTATACTACTCTTTTGAGGACATATTGATTACCTTGTGCACCTGGAGTATGGAGCCACCCAGCTTTAAACACACTCTTTATACTGGGTGTACATTCCAGTACTTAGATATACCAGCATTTTATATGTAATAATTTGCTGTATAAGTGGTAGTATGGCTAAGAGCACCTCTTAATAAGAGTTAGATAGTCTGAAACATTGGTGAAAAGACTTGTGGTTGTGGAAAACGTGGTTGTAAATTTTCTACATAGAAAATGTGTACCATTGATTTTGTATAATTACATCTATTTTGATTATTTTGCCATACTGTTGGTATACTATGGAGGATGCACACCTGGGTTATATTATTATATAATTATTAGATATACCTTATACTGTAGTGTGCACATCCACCATCCAACTGTACTAATTGGCTGCTCAGATTTTATGCCTGATTAAATGACTGTGAATGAGGCTATAGCACCGTGCCATGAGATAGATAGTTGATAATTGTAGCATAGTACTGCCTGGTCTTTTTGTACAATTGAAATTTCAATATATGGTGTATCCAGATGTATGTATCTACATGACTATAAATATTTGCCATCTGTGGGGTTGCTTTTAAATTGTACCACACCTCCCGCACTCCCTTTTGATCACCTGAACATAAATAAAAATGAATTTGATAAGCAAAAATGGACGTTGACCGTTTTCTTCGTTTGTTTGGTGTTTGCAAAAATTACGGTTTGTCTATAGGCACAGGTAGATGCACCTGGGATTCTCTATGGAGGTCCAGACATATGTGTGCATCAAACATGCTGCTGATGCTGATGGTTTGTACAGTTAGGTCCATATATACATTACCACAATGGATTTTGAACAAAACAATTCAGATGGAGTTTAAGTTCAGACTTTGAGCTTTAATTCAGTTGGTTGAACAAAATGATTGCATATAAATGGAGGTAAAGCATTTTTAAACTCAATCCCTTCAATTCCGAGGCAAAAAAATGATTGCACAAATTAAATACCGTATATACTCGTGTATAAGCCGAGTTTTTCAGCCCAAAAATTGGGCTGAAAAGTCCCCCCCTCGGCTTATACACGAGTCAATACGGTATCTTAAAAAAAAAGATCTTTCACAACATTATTTTGGAGGTAATGGCCCCCAAATGCTGGCACTCGCCCCCCCTGTGTGGTAAGGGCCCCCCCGCTGCTTAACTTACCATCCCCGGTCTTCTGCACCGCCGGTCTTCTGTGCTCCGCCCTCCATGCTCCTAGTCCCGTCGGGCTGCATCCGGGATCCCCGGCCGTCGCACGCATGATGACGTCATCGTAACTGCGACGGCCGGGGATCCCGGATGCAGCCGGACGGGAGCATGGAGGACGGAGCACAGAAGACCGGTGCGGTACAGTGCAGAAAACCAGGGATGGTAAGTTAAGCAGCAGGGGGGCCCTTACCACACAGGGGGGGCGAGTGCCAGCATTTGGGGGCCTGTATACCCCTGGGGCTGCTATATACCCCTGGGGCTGCTGTATACCCCTGGGGCTGCTGTATACCCCTGGGGCTTCTGTATTACCCCTGGGGCTGCTGTATAACCCCTGGGGCTGCTGTATAACCCCTGGGGCTGCTGTATTACCACTGGGGCTGCTGTATTACCACTGGGGCTGCTGTATTACCACTGGGGCTGCTGTATTACCCCTGGGGCTGCTGTATTACCACTGGGGCTGCTGTATTACCCCTGGGGCTGCTGCATTACCACTGGGGCTGCTGTATTACCACTGGGACTGCTGTATTACCACTTTGGCTGCTGTATTACCACTGGGGCTGCTGTATTACCCCTGGGGCTGCTGTATTACCCTGGGGCTGCTGTATTAACACTGGGGCTGCTGTATTAACACTGGGGCTGCTGTATTACCACTGGGGCTGCTGTATTACCACTGGGGTCTGTATATACCACTGGGGAGGCAGCTGTAATACTGCTGGGGTCTGTATATACCACTGGGGAGGCTTCTGTAATACTGCTGGGGCCTGTATATACCACTGGGGAGGCTGCTGTATACCACACTGCTGGGGGCTGTATACCTGTGCTGGGGTCCACCCTCGGCTTATACACGAGTCAATAGGTTTTCCCAGGTTTTGGGGGCAAAAGTAGGGGGGTCGACTTATACACGAGTCAATAGGTTTTCCCAGGTTTTGGGGGCAAAAGTAGGGGGGTCGGCTTATACACGGGTCGGCTTATACACGAGTATATACGGTAATTGTAAATAAAATGTTGATTTCTAATACTTGGTTGAAAACCCTATGTTGGCAATGGCTGGGTGAAGTCTTGAACTCGTGGATATTACCAGATTCTGTGTTTCCTCCTTTTTAATGATCTCCCGGCCTTTACTGCAGCAGTTTCCAATTGATGTTTGTTTGTGGCCTTTCTGCCTGAAGTTTAGTCTTTAAAGGGAACCTGTCACCTCGATCTACCCCTCTCTCCTATCACTAGCTGTCCATGCCCCTTCCTAGCTGTTCCCTAACCATTCCTCTCTGACCTAAAGGGGCCTTAGAATGATTTTGAAAAATGACTTTGAACTTACACATAGTCTCCATCTAGGAGACTGGAAGCGCAACGCTCCAGGCTCCATGATCCCCTCCTTGCAGTGTCCTAGCACGTCCCACTGGGCATCATCCCTCCTGGTACTTTGCCGCCTCCTTTTGGAATTTCCCACCCTCTCTGACGCAGTATTGCCCGAGCTGGAACGTCATATCTGGCCCGGTGAATTATGAGCCTAATCACGTGATCGGCCCGGCCCCGGTGAATGTGCAATGTGCATATTGAAGCCGGGCCGATCATGTAATTAGGCCCATAATACATCAGGCTGATTAACTGATTAGGCCCATAATGCACCGGGCCGGATATGTTGTTCTAGACTGGGCATTACAGCGGGAGAGAGGGCGGGAGATTCCAAAAGGAGGCGGCAAAGTACCAGTAGGAATGACACCCAGCGGGGCGTGCTAGGACACTGCGAGTAGGGGTTCATGGAGCCCGGAGCCCACCTTTCCAGTCTCCTAGATGGAGACTGTATGTAAGTTCAAATTCATTTTTCAAAATCGTTCTAGGGCCCCTTGCCAAATGAATATTATAGAGAATTCCCTCAACTCCTAGCCCTGTTTCTTGTCAGAACTTTCCACTATTGGCAATCAACTACTTCAATTCCAACCTTAAATTTGGAGGCCACAATAGTCACGATTCCCGAGCTGGGCAAACCCCTGGACCAGCCCGGTAGCTACAGGCCCATTTCCCTTTTAAATTGCAATCTCAAATTCTTTTTTAAGCTTCTGGCTAATAGATTGCTGGAGGTGGTTGGTGACCTGGTGGACCCTGATCAGGTCGGATTCATGTGTTGCAGACAAGCTCTAGACGGCTCTAGATGTATGATTAATCTAGGGGAGCTGGCTGAGAGGGTGGGCGTTCCCAGTGTATTCCTGTCATTGGACTCAGAGAAGGCGTTTGACAGGGTACACTGGGTATATCTTGAGGCCGTTCTTCGGAAATTTGGCTTGAATGGCCCTTTCTTCTCGGCGGTTCTAGCATTATATACAAATCCCAATGCCAGGGTCCTGGCTTCGGGCCTTCTCTTGCCTGCCTTCCAGATTTCTAAAGGCACTCGCCAGGGCTGCCCGCTTTCGCTGGTAATTTTTGCCCTAGCGATTGAGCTGCTGGCTGCTTCCATTTGTAGGAGCCCCCTGGCCAGAGGGAGAGCTGTTGGGCCATCCATGCATAAGATTGGACTTTACGCCGATGACATTATTATAACTTGCACAGAAATCTCCATCTCCCTCCCAGCGATAGTCTCTCTCGGTTCTCACTGATTTCCTATTATAAGTTGAATGCCTCTAAATCAGTTATTCTCCCATTTGGAATCCCCTCATGTCAATTGACCACGCTTAAGTTGGAATTAAATTCTTACCAGATGGGATCCCTTACTTAGGTATTTTGCTCTGCCCCTCCAAATCCCTACTCCGACATAACCTTGACCGTTTAATTGACTCCATCTCAAAAGACATGGCTTCTCACCCTGTTCACAGTCTCTCTTGGATTGCCAGAATCCAGGCGTTTAATATGATGCTCCTTCCCAAAATCCACTATGTTTTTCGTTGTCTTCCAATTTCTATTCCTAGAAGTTGGCTTAAACTCCAAAGCTTAGTAAATAAGTACATTTGGGTTCAGAAGCATCAGAGGTCGGCCAACTCAGTGATGTTTTTCCCCATCTCTGACGGGGGCATGGGTGTCCCTAATCTCTTGGAAGTCCATAGGGCTGTGATTTTGAAGAAGGCTAAATCATGGTGGCTACTTCCTACGGACAAGCGGTGGGTCCACATCGAGTCGTGTTTTGCGGATGGTGGATCTCTCCCGGTGGCTTTGGCCGCTGAGAGCTTATCCCCGGGAAACTGGATCCCCCTGCTGGAAACAATGAAAACGTTGTTGGGTTGCTGGAGGAGAGCCCCAAGAGGATGGACTTGCCTCCCCAGTGCCCATATTCCCTTCACTGCTTTGAAACTGCGCATTCCAGCTCTGCATCTTAGGGTGTGGAGGGAGGCGGGCGTGCAAAATCTGGGTGAGATGCTCAGTGGGGATGTTTTGCCCTCCTTTGGGTCGCTCGCTGGGAGGTACCCATTGCTCCTCCCTGCCTTTCTCCAGTACCTGCAGGTGAGGAGATTCCTCTATTCCTGCGACTATTTGGAGGCCTGGAGGGCTCCTCTGGATTCCCCCTTCTTTCAAAAATTTTTGCTATCTGGCCCCACTATTTCCAAAGGCTGCTCGAGTCTCTATCGGGCATTAATTTTACACCATATTCCTCCCAAACTTCCTTACATGTTAAAATGGGAATCTGATTTAAATTTCTCTGTCTCTGGGGCGGAGTGGGATAGGAGCATTGTAGGAGTAAGAAACGCCTCTAGATGTATTAATCATCTAGAAATTGTCAAAAAGATACATTTGCGTTGGTATGTGCCTCCCGCCAGGTTGTCAAAGTTCAATCCCGACCTGTCCCCGTTTGTGTGGGGAGACGGGCTCACTAGCCTACATGTGGTGCTCCTGCCCAAGGATTGTGCCCTTTTGGACCCTGGTGGACAGCCTGATTAGGTCTGTCACTGGGATTCAGCAGAAGATTCCGCCATGTCTGGCGATACTCAATATAGGCGTAGACGAGTATCCTCGCAACCTTAAGGGCACGGTGGAGTTAATTTTGACCGCTGCTAGACTCTGTCTGGCCAAAAGATGGAAAGCTCATCTCCCCCCTACCTTGGGAGAGGTTATAGATAACGTCAACCTAATCTCCCAACAAGAATTTTACTTGGCCCTTGACAAGCCTTGCAAGCGCAAGGCTACGGATGACTGGGAGATATGGGCGTCTCCTCCCATGGCTCTCCCAGTTCATCCAGAGTGATCATGGGCATTTTGGCTTCATCTCTGATCAGTCTTCTCCTTGTTCGAGATGAAAGTTTAGAGGGACAGCCGGGTCTTGGTAGATTTGCAGTGGTCTGATACTCCTTCCATTTCAATATGATCGCTTACACAGTGCTCCTTGAGATGTTTAAAACTTGGGAAATCTTTTTGTATCCAAATCCCGCTTTAAACTTCGCCACAACAGTATCTCAGACCTGCCTGGTGTGCTTCTTGGTCTTCATGATGCTCTCTGCACTTGAAACAAAACCCCTAGACTATCACAGAGCAGGTGCATTTATACGGAGACTTGATTACACACAGGTGGATTCTATTTATCATTACCAGTCATTTAGGACAACATTGGATAATTCAGAGATCCTCACTGAACTTCTGGAGTGAGTTTGCAGCACTGAAAATAAAGGAGCTGAATAATATTGCACGCCCCACTTTTCAGTTTTTTATTTGTTAAAATAGTTTAAAATATCCAATAAGTTTCGTCCCACTTTAAGATTGTGTTCCACATGTTGTTTATTTTTCACAAAAAAATTAGAATTTATATCTTTATGTTTGAAACCTGAAATGTGGCAAAAGGTTGAAAAGTTCAAGGGGGCCAAATACTTTCACAAGGCACTGTATGTTTGGATATTGATACTCCTACATCCTATAGAGGGTTGTCCACTTGTTTGGCTGTTGTGAAGAAGTTTTTCCTCACCATGGTAATTATTCTGCGATCATCCACCACAGTTGTCTTCTGTGAGCGTCCAGGTCTTTTTGCATTTTTAAAGGTCACAAGTGCTTTCTTTCTTTCTCAAAATGTAAAAAAAACTGTAGATTTTGCCTCTCCTAATATTGTAGCATTCTCTGATTGTTTTTTTTCTGTTATCACAGATGAAGGATGGCTTGTTTCACCTGCATGGAGAGCTCCTTTGACAGCATGTTAACTTGACAGCAAAATCTTCAAAATGCAAGCACCACACCTCAGATCAACTCCAGACCTTTTATGTACTTAATTGAGAATGATACAGTATAAGGCTAGGGTCACACTTGAGGGGTGGATGCGGGTTTCCATGTGTTTTTCCGACTTGGAATGTGTGAAAAATGTATGTAAAAATGCATCCATAGACCCCAATACAAAAACGCATGCCCCAATACCAAAAACGCATGGCTAAAGGGCCATGCGTTTTTCATGATGTATATTTTGATGCTTTTTCAAAAACGCATGTGTTTTTTTAACATGGGCCTATAGGAAAAGCATGCGAAAACGCATGGCACTAAATGGTACCATGTGTTTTCGTATGCGCTTTCGCATGCGTTTTTTAAGGCTGCTCCTGACTTAAAAGCAAAAACGCAGCCCAAAAACGCAGGCTGTCAGGAACAACCTTAAAAAACGTATGCAAGTGTGACCCTAGCCTAACAAAGGAATTGCCAAAATCTGCCCACGAAACAGCCTCTGAGTCAATTGTACAATTTTTTTTGGTCCCTTTAAAAAAAGGGTGGCACGTTTTAGCAGCTGTTGCAGCTGTTAAGTCTCTTACAGGGTCAACCATTAAGAATGTTGAATAATGGTCTACCATGATCAACACGTAAGTATAGCCAGATCTACTTGGAGTCAGTTGTACATGGTCCAAGGCGACTATTTCCAAAGGCTGTTTGGTTACAATGGGATGAAGCTGGGCTTTCTGGCTCTGTACGTCCTTTCTTCTCAGGCTGCAGGATTTACAATACTTACACCATCTTTCTATAGATGACCGCATGCCAACCCAAAAGAACCTATTCTTCAGTAGCATATCAAGCTTCTTCCATCCAAAGTGACCAGTTTGATTGTGATAAGTGTTTAAGACCATGGGGATTTCTGATTTTGGCACAATGATTTGCCAAGTCATCTCTTGAGTTCTTGGATTTATGTACCGCTGACATAGCTTATCCTGGTATAGGAACAGTTTACTCCACTCGTTCCACAGATGTTTGGCTTCAGACGGGGGATTTTCAGGCAGCTTCAATGACTCTTCTTGGGTTATCAGTTGTTGGATTAGATTGACAGCCGGGTCATGGTCTTGCACTTCCCTCCAGCCGAAGTGGGGCAACGGGTTTACATTCAATATATCGGAGTGTCTGTCATACTGGGGCAAACACTAGGCACCCGGAATGTATGGGAGTGACATCGGCATTATCGGGGCGAGGGCACCCGGGGCGCCGGAGGTGCTGGCAGTACTACCGGAGACAGCCATTGGTCTTTCGGTGTAATTCCGGGGATCAACGTACGCACAGTCATCATCGCTGGATGAGGCCGACATGTTGGAGGCCTCCCTAGTGAATTACAGCCAGTCCTTGAAAGGTTAAATAGTTCGGGAGTTTCCGGACTAGACCGTGGCGCTTGGGAATGCTTGGTTAAGCGAGGGGCGGGTTTCAGTTTTGCACTCTACAGGCTGGCACACCCCCTTTCTTCCCGCTCTACGGCGCAGTAATGGCAGCGTAGTTTAAACAGTCATTCTATACAGTCAATATCACGTCACACAGTACCCGGTAATACCGGGCACGGGATCCTGTTCGTGAAGCTAGAAAAGATAGATGTAGCACCCATGCTTTGGGGTACTCGGGTGTCAGGCTTCAGGGGTGACGTCTACTATGTCACGGGGAATAGCGGCCGCGCCTGATCCCGTGTCCTGGGCCTATCTTTGAAAAGGGGGGTGATATTTACAGGGGATTATATACAGTTTGTTGTCGTGACGCCACCTGCAGTTTCTTGTGAGTTGCACCAGCGCCGCCACAGTCCTCCGGAGGTAAATGGTATTGCGGCTAGGATGGTGTAGTCCTCCACAGGTAGGACTGGGACCTCCAGGGCAGCGTAGTGAGAGGGGTAGCTTGGAGTGGAGTTGGGATTGTACAGGGAGTGTTGGAACAGTCTAGGAAGGATACTGGGAGTGGAGAAGAAAGATACACGCACACAGCAAAGTCTCTTTTACCTTTCACTGATGATGAGCAGGTAAAACGGTCCAGGGCACTGACAGGTGGACAGGTTGCACAGTGGGTCCCCACAGCAAGTTGGTATAAGGCCTCCTCTGCTCTGTAGTATTGTCTGAAGCACAGCCTGCTTGCAGCCAGACTTGCCTCCTCTCTCTTCCTGACTATAGTGTCTTCCTCTCCTCCTGTGCGGTCTCCGGGTTACCTTCTCTGAACACTGCGGCTTTGCCCTGCTGTATCTGCCTCCCTCTCTTGACCCACATAGGAAACCGGGTAGCCGAAGCCTCCATGGTGTAACGGGGTTTTCTGTGGTCCTATAGTATCCCACAGGTGAGGATGCCCAATATCCGGTGGTTCTCTTTGCACGAACTTCCTCAAGTTCCTCGCTCCTTTTCTGTCCTAATCTCCTTGTCTTCAGTCCCACTTAGGCTTGCAGGACGTAGAAGGGCCACTCCGGGTCACTGGTTCGGGCCTAATTGCAGCACCGACCACCAGGACGTCTTCACAGCTCTCCTAGCATCTGCACACTCTGACTAACTCCTCCCCCAGCAGCAGTATTTATAGGGGATCTTGCCTAAGGTCAGCAAGTGGGTCTCCGGCTACTGTGCCGGGGTGGAAGGTGTTGTATGTAGTAGGTACCTGCTGTGGAAACCCAGCTGTGCATTGGAGAAGTCTGTGGCTACCTGTGTGAGCAGGGCACCACACATGTAAGGGGCTTAAACTCCTAAACCTTTCTTACAATTTTAATGTTGATTCCATCAAATGAAAGCTAAAAGTCTGGCCTTCATGTCCATGTCCATTATGTAACTATAACTTGAATATGTTTTAGTAAAATTGTTGAATACAACAGAAAAGGACACAGCTGGGAGACTCAGTAAAGAGTGATCCAGAGTATGGATCACATCTGGCTGGAATATACAGCACAACTGAAAAATGACTAGTGCGGCATTCACCTGTGATGGCAATTGCTTTTAAAGGCCCCGTTACATGGCACGACATCATCATTGACATCGCTGATACGTCACGGGTTTGGAGGCGTACCAACGACGTTGTTGCGATCTTGTTGCATTTGACTCTGGCACGTTGCTATGATAAATCGTTGGATCGGAGTTGACAGGTTTACCAACATGTTGTAAAATCTGACGATCTCAACTCCTGCAACCTGCTGCATCGTTCAGTGTGACACCGCGATAACGATGTCGTGGACGACTTCGCCCATTCACAGCAATGAGCAGGGATCGTCCGCGGGGTTTGCAAACGATACCTGCTCACTATATCGTTGGTGAGTTGTCCACAATATCTGGACGTGTGACATCTCACCAGCGATGTTGAAATGATGTCAAAAACAACCGCGTGTCCCCGCGATTGTTGCCAACATCGTGCCGTTGACGGTACCTTTCCTCGCGCTCTATATTCCAGCAGGATGTGATCCATACCCTGGATCACTCCTTAGAGAGTGTTCCTGCTGTGTCCCTTTCTATTCTATCCCGCAGTCTTTGTGTCAGTTTATGTTTGAAAAATGATCAAAACTTTACGTTTGTACACCTTGCACCTTATAAACTGGATCACAAAGGAATGTCTTATTTTTGATTCTTCACCATTCAAATTGAGTGCTGTATCCCTTTATTTTATTCTTATGTAGTTGGATCCTATCTGAGCACCTACCTTAGACCAGGAGTGCCATACCACTCTTTATAATAGGTTTACAGTAAGTATAAAAAATAGGTCCAATTTTCATCCAGAAAAGTAGATAGATTTTTTTTCTAACTTATCTGTATGCAATCTGATTTTTTACAGTAGCATTTTTTCCTCATGTACACGAGTATTTACAATTTCCTCTGTTACACAATGTATCTGTCATAGATAGATGCCATGCTGTGATATCCAAATTTTTCATTGCACCCATAAACTTGAATGGGAGAGTCTCCTCCAGTGAAATCATAGCTGCCATTTATATCACAGATTTTGTCATTGAAAAAAATGAGTCATCTCCACTGCTCCATTGAATAACCTGGGTCTGATCAAAAGTAGGATAGCACATGCCCGATTTATACCTTCATCTGAACAAGCCCTGGGAGTAACACACCATGCTACTGTACTATGTTATAAAAAGCGCATTAATCAGGGTGTTCTGTGAATAATTGCCATTCTCGTTTCTTTGCCCTTGGTAAAGCAGTCTGTCATCTGTTTAGACAGTGTTTTGTGGAAATATTTATGTATACGTACATTACCCTCTTAGTCAGCAGATTCCATTACATCCCTCAGCTGTTGGGTGAAGTTCATCAGCTGAATTACTTGAAGAGCAGAAGGTCTATTGTTTGCAGTTTTCTAAGGTTATAATGAATATGTCACTGGGGGGGCCGTCACACGCTGCGACATCTTTAGCGATATTGTAAGCGATCACGTGCACGCGCGATCGCTTACAATATCGCTCACATCGCTGGTGAGATGTCACACAGACAGACTCACCAGCGATGCGGAGCCGCGATCTGCTGGTTACTATGGTACACATCGGGTAACTAGGCGCCGCGCGTCGCTTAGTTACCCGACGTGTACCATAGTTACCATCTCCCAGCATAGGCGCGGTCGCTGGGAGATGGATCATCGTGGTGTCATACACCACGATGATGCAGATCGTTGCATCGTTCATCGCTAGATCTGAGAACCGAACCTCAGATCAGCGATGTCACGATCAAGCGATTTACCATCGTAAATCGCTTGATTACATGCAACGATATCTTGCCCGATATCGCTTAAGCGATCAAAAAGGAGATCGCTTAAACGATATCGGGCAAGATATCGTTCCGTGTGACGGCCCCCTTACATATTTGCCAACTTTAGATGACTACCTTCAGAGAATAGCAATCCACATTTATTTTGAACATATAAAGAAGTGGAAGTTCCTCCGACACCCAACAAAGAAAATGTGATGTGTGTAATGCAATATACTGTTTTAAATGTGGCTTTATGTGTTTGGTAAATGACACGTATTGGTCAGGCCCATGTAGGGTTAATGGTTTGAGACTGGCCAATAGTGGGAAGAGTTTTATGGGCAGACATCGGAGTTGTTTCCTGGAAGTTAACAGTTAAAGAGGTTGTCTCGTCTAAACTGATAATTCTTCAGTCACTCTGTGTGATTACAGTCTTATCAGTACTCCCGGCGCCTGCACTGCGTGCTTCGAGGATTCGTAGTTTCTAAACCAGAAACGGACCACAGTTATGCAATATGCATGTTCCTGGCCAGAGTTTCTGACCCACCCCAAGGCTGGGGAACTCGGATCCTGGGTGTAGGCTATTGGTTATGCTGTCACTGGTGGTCGGTGCCAGGGCCCATGGCCCTGGTGGTCGCTGAAAAGTGTAGAATGAAAATAATAAAATAAAATGTTCGAGACGCCACCTAGGGTGTCTGGTGGATACAACAGCGCTGCTCACAGACCTCCGGGGATGTTGTTACGGCAGCCAGATGGTATTGCTCCCCGTAGGTGGGTGGAGCAGGATCCCCGGGGCAGTGTCCCTTTACTAGTTGGCATGATCACAGGCAGTTTGATGGCTCTGCAGACGGGAGGCTGAGTACCTGCTCAGAGTGAAAGAATGACTCACCACACATTGCTGAGTCTCTGCTTAGGTTTACTGGTTACCTTCAGGCAATTAAACAGGTCTACAGTCATGGGTAGCTGGCCTGGAAGGTAACCAGTGGATGCGGTGTCTTTCTGTTGCTTTCAACGGTGTTTCTTTCGGCTTCACCTTCTGTCCTCACTCTCTCTATCTGTGCTGCTCCTATTTCCTTAGTGCGGGCTTGCAGTGATCTACTTGTTCTTCACCAGGCCCACAGGTCTGTTAGAGGTTACCCTTCTCTCTCTAAGGGGAAGATACCCTTTGGAAGGGGCTCAAACTCTGGACGGAGATCCTGGTGGGGATGTGCGTTGGACCGGGTCGAGGCTATCTGAAGGCCCACGACCCTCCAGTGTTGGCGGCTCAGGGCTGAACTCTCCTGCACCGCGCTTGGAGCCGGTTCTCCGCTATTTGGACTGGGATCCCTCCAGACCGGGTATTAGGACAGTCTGACGCCGGGTGTTCACCAACACCATCAGGCTCCCCCTTCTGTCTGGTTCACCTCTCCTTTTGGGTGCCCTCCCTCTGTGTCCCTTGCAGGGTACTCCTCGACTTCCCTCATGAACTTCTCTCATTTTCCCGCTCTTCACTACCCACTTATATAACCTCCCATCGGGTCCCCTGACTCTCAAGTGTGTGAATGCTTAGTGAAATCCACATGCAAATGTGGCGCCCCGCAAAGAGTGCGTCACAAGAGGGTATTGCAGCCATAAATGCAGCCGCAATATTCTCTGACACAGCAGTGATCTGGTTAACTTAGAAATCCAACCCTGCATGCATCACCTAGAACAGAGGGCCAATCCTAGGTCCTGGTGGGCGGAGTGCTAGGGAAGTGTGTAGGAGAACAGACCCTTAGTCAAAAGAGAAGGGCTCTAGAACTTGACCTGAGCAGTCTAGAACTTGGAGTAGGAGCGGGGGCTCCGCACCCCGTGCAGCCCCCGGGCCGTCACCGGTCGGGTGTCAGCACCTGAGGCCTTACCAACCGGGAATGGGCATCATCACACGGGTTCCTAAAAACTCCCGTGCCCCAAACCACAGCCGGTTCACTGGTACCGAAGCTGGCAGCAGTTCACCTCTGCTACGCGAACCAGAAGCGTGGAGGAGCAGCTTCACAGGAGCACCCCACCACCAGCCAATTTCCAGTCGTCTAACCAGCGGTGTACCCACCGAGGGATCCAAGGCTCCCCAGAACATCCATAATGTATACTTTGGATAGGGCATTGAAGCAGCCTCCCCGTACCCGACCTGGTATTCCTGGGCGACACTGGCAACCACTTAGTTAGAATGGAAGAACACTGCGGATTTCTAAGGGACACCATCACTGCTGAGTCCACCCGGTCCACTACCCGTAAACTGTATACCATGTACTGCCTGCTGGTTACAGTAAAGACCCGTTGCAGAGACTTTCTGTGTCCGTGCTTCCTTATGAACTGTCCGTCCGCATTACAAGGTAACCGCAGCTGCCGCACAACATCTTAAGCAGCTCCAGCCTCCAGGGATCACTGCTCAGCCTGTGGGGAGCGTTCCATCTTGCTGCTGTCCATCCCCCGGAGGTTCCGCAGCGTCGGTAACGATTACCGAAACTACTCATAGGTGGCGTCACGAATAAATTAAACCCTTTAATCTGTTCCACCAAGACGTCTTCAACCCTTTTGATCTGCACTCAACCGGGCCCCACTACCGGCAGGCGTGGTCCACCCGTGACAAGGCGGAAGGAAGCATCGCCTGTCTAAACCGGAGTCAGCCGGCCACGGTGAGTCACAAACCTCCCCCATCAACTGGCCACTGGGATACCAAACACACTGGTCTGGGTGCAGTACCCCTTCGTGGTGCTCCGACCAGTGGGGCGCCACATCTCTGACTAGTGGGCACAGCCTTGCTCAATGTAAGAGTATGGACTAATCCGCATCCACTAGACGGCCGTTCCCTCTAGTTGGATGCACCCGCTCCTTACACCATACACTTGTATTGAGCGAGGCTGAGCCCTCTAGTTGTATTGTTATGCATACTGCATAATTGCAGTCCGTTCCCAGTTTAGAGACTGGCAAATTGTCACAGGACACAGTGCACTGGAAAAAATGATAAATCTGCAGCACATCAAGTGACTGCAGAATTATCAGTTTTAGACTGGACAACCCCTTTAAAACCAAAAGTTCAGTGGTGAAAGACACAAAGGTCTGATAATTAGCTGAATTAAAGTTACTTGTGTGTGTTTATGTGAAGTGGGAAGAAATAATATAATGTGTCCTAAAGACCAAGGAAGTCAGTATCGTTCAAGAAAAACATGATTTTCATGCAGGACAATGCTCCATCACATGCATCTAACTACTCTACAGCGTGGCTGGCCAGTAAAGGTCTAAAAGAAGAAAAAATAATGACATGGCCCCCTTGTTCACCTGATCTGAACCCCATAGAGAACCTGTGGTCCCTCCTAAAATGTGAGATCTACAGGGAGGGAAAACAGTACACCTCTCAGAACAGTGTCTGGGAGGCTGTGCTGACTGCTGCACGCAATGTTGATCGTAGACAGATCTAGCAACTGACAGAATCTATGGATGGAAGGCTGCTGAGTGTCATCATAAAGAAAGGTGGCTTTATTGGTCACTAATTTTTTGGGGTTTTGTTTTTGTCAGAAATGTTTTTTCTAAATTTTGTGCAGTTATATTAGTTTACCTGGTGAAAATAAACAAGTGAGATAGGAATATATTTGGTTTTTATTAAGTTGCCTAATAATTTTGCACAGTAATAGTTACCTGCACAAACAGATATCCTCCTAACATAGCCAAATCTAAAAAAAAACCACTCCAACTTCCAAAAATATTAAGCTTTGATTTTTATGAGTCTTTTGGGTTGATTGAGAACATAGTTGTTGTTCAATAATAAAAATAATCTTGTACAATACAACTTGCCTAATAATTCTGCACACAGCGTATTTCCTGTATCTCCGCACACACAGGAAATGGACGCGGCACCGGCTGCAGCGCCACGCTACGCATGACAAGCTGCGATCAGCACGACTGCCGGTAATGGAGAGAGGGGGGGGGTGAGGCAGAGCCAGAGGATGGCGTGTGGGGGCAGCACTCTGTGGCCCCCGAGGCTGAGGTGTGTGGGGGCAGCATTCAGGGGCCCCCAATGCTGAGGTGTGTGGGGGCAGCGCTCAGGGCCCCCCGGAGGTTTGTGGGGGCAGCGCTCAGGGGCCCCCGAGACTGAAGTGTGGGGGCAGCTCTCAGGGGCCCCTGAGGCTGAGGTGTGGGGGCAGCTCTCAGGGGTCCCCGAGGCTGAGGAGTGCGGGGGCAGTTCTCAGGGCCCCCCGGAGGTGATGTGGGGAGGCAACGCTCAGGGGGCCCCCGAGGGTGGGGTGGGGGACAGCGATCAGGAGGCCTTGTCAAGTGCAAATTACACCCAGGGGGGAGACAGGTGCAGGGAGGAAAAAGCGTGCAGGGGAGAGACAGCATGCAGGGGAGAGACAGCGTGCAAGGGAGAGTCAGCGTGCAGGGAGAGACAGCATGCAGGGGAGAGACAGCTTGCAGGGGTGAGTCAGCGTACAGGGGAGAGACAGCATGCAGGGGAGAGACACCATACTGGGGAGAGACAGGCACAGGGGTGGCATAGCTTACAGGGGAGAGACAGGCGCAGGGGGAGACGGCTTACAGGGGAGAGACAGGGGCAGGGGGAGACACAGCTTACGGGGGGGACTGGTGCAGGGGGACGATAGCGTGCAGGTAGAGACAGATGCAGTGGAGAGACACAGCGCATAGGGGGAGACAGGCGCGCAGGGGGAAATAGGTGCGCAGGGGGGACACAGCACACATGAAGGAGACCGGCACAGGGGGAGACAGGCGTAGGGGAGAGACAGCGCACAGGGAGTGGAACAAGCACAGGTAAGAGACAGGCTCAAGGGAGCAAAGGAGAAGCAGATACAGCGCACAGGGGAGAGAGACTGCACAGAGAGAGGAGAGACTGCACAAAGGCAGAGACATGCACAGAGAGAAGAGAGATAACGCACAAGGGGTGACAGGCACAGAGAGTGAAGAAACTACGCATAGGTGATAAATAGTGATGTCATGCTGCACACGTCAATCACCTGCTGCACTGATTTACAGGTGGTTAAATCCTGGTGGTTGGTTCCCTTAAAAGCAAATCCACAAGAGGGGGGGGGGGAAGGAGTATACTAAATGAAAGCAAATGAAACCTCCCACCAACCCAACTGGGGAGAGAGGGATGTTGTTAGCTGTGATAGGACAGAGGCCAAATAAGAAAGTGAAAAACACTTGAGTAGCAGCAAAGCAAGGGAAGAAAAGCAAAGGTAAGAGAGTCATCAGCACTCTGACAATTCCCTACCCTGGTTGTGGCTCAGCAGGAAGGGAAAGCGACCATGTGTCACATGTTCACATGCAAAGAATGTATACCTATGAAAGGATCCAGAGCAGAAATCTGAGGCATAGAGTGCAGTACATGTGCAGTTGATGTTCTACGAATTCACAAGAGAATTGGTTCGGTACGTTAATCCACAGTCTGACCACACCTGCATTTACGGTAAGTACGATTGCTTTAAATTAGAGGCTTCATACTCCTGCAGTTACTTAATGTATAATTTGATGCACAAAAAAGGATAAAGTGACAAATATGACCCGATTATTATTTATATTTTCGTAATTTTTTTCAATTAATTTACAAGATCATGATGTAATTATTTGAGGCAAGTTTATTAAGCATTCTGCAGGACGTGGTTGGAAATGTATTTGACAGCCAGCACGGTCTCTTCACAGGTCTCCTTAATTTCAGACTCTGGTAACACAAAGCCATATTTTCCTGTATCGCGCAACTCAAAGGTAAAGGAATATTTAATACCCGCATCATAGGCCCAGTCATCAGAGCCTCCAGAAGCCAGATCTATGGGAAACAAGAATACAAATACGTAGAAAGTGATTTCAGTACAAGAAGTATTACACTGTATATTCATGTATTACATTTTGGTCAATGCACACATTATTTCAAAGGTATAGGAGCTCTCTAAACATTTATGGTTGTTCGTATTAAATAAGAGAAATACTGGTTTAGGTTGGACTTTCCACCAAATGAATAGACTTTTCCCTGGTGGGATCTAACAGTACTGGTAACCTCATATGCACATATTTTTTGTCCATTGGCTTTCATTGTGGAACATTGACATTAGACAGACTCAATGTTAGCAAGGTTCATACAGGCAGAAAAGCCTGACCTCTTAGTGTCCTTCGATGTCACCTCTCTTTATGCGTCCATAGAACATACAAGAGGATTAAGGGCTTTAAGACATGCATTGGATACCACTCATCACTCAGAAGAGTGTAAGACTCTGATACTGGAATTACTTGAGGTTTGTTTAAGATCTAATTATTTTGTCTTTGATGACACCTATTATAAACAAATGAGAGGGCCCCCGTCAACATGTGACATATCTCCCGTGCGTTCATTCGCCCGAGCATTGTCAATCTTTTGGTGCCGCCTTCCTGCTGCTTTCCCTTCCCATGCAGAATAGTCAAAATGGCGGCACCCAGGCGAGCTGCAGTGTGGGGAAAGCCAGAGCTCCTTCTCCTGATAGCTACATGTGACGCCAGGGATTACTGGTGTCACCAGCACCACACCCATCCACGGCTCCACAAGCAGGATGTCCTGCAGAGGGTCCAGAGGCGTCTGGAGACTAGGTTGGGGGTTCTGCGCAGCCCTACATAGATCTGCAAAAAGATTGCAGATCTGAAATTCAAATACCCCGGACGCATCACCAGACTGCGTAACAGGATTGCCCGGATGAGGGGTGAGTAGCCTGACAACATACACATCCCCTTCTGTGTAAGCAAAGACATATATGAAGGCCAGCACATGCCACTGTACACCCCAACATATATAGGGCCAATGTATGTGACACCTTCTTCATGACTCTGCAGCTGCAGGATCATCTTCCTGCTTCATCCACATACACCCTATAGTCCCCTGTAACCTATATGTCTACTTTACCTAGCCACATATCGTCATATGTGTACCCTACCCCCACATTGGCCTATCCTGGCCTTCTTTCAAGCGCACTCAACCTGACCTAATGAACTGCAAACAGCACTGTTTATTCAGTCCCCACATATCTGGCCATGTTGTTCTTGTGACAAAGTATGTTGTTGCCTCAACAGGTAGGGACAGAAGCAAGGAGCATCCCCCATCCCCTGAAGACCACCACCACCACAGAGGCAACCCGGGTCACCAGGCCAACCGCCGGCAGGAACGCTGCCACAGGCAGAAGGGCCCACATCCCCAAACAGACCATCTGACGCAAAGGGGACCCCAAGGGCTGATTCCACCCCACCCGTGGAAGGCGAGCTGTCAACTGGGGCCAATTCGGCACAGTTGTCCCCTCAGGACCCCACAAGCGGCCAAGAAGGTGTGTGTAATGTCAATATTACTCATATATACTGTGCACTATATCTGTCTTTTTTTTTTCCCCCTTAATTTGTATGTTGGTACCTTTGCTATGGGCTAACAAATACACATATGCTGATCTGATTACAGATAACCCCAGCCAACCGGTGGACTGGCAAATAAGCCCCTCAACATCCCCATCCCCCCAAATGGTGGCTCCACAGCCCCCTGGTAAGTGCAAACACTTCTATGAAAACACACTTGCTATGTGTCCTAAACATGTTGCTGATGTTGAAGTTCTGTATCCTCTGTAGGTGGCCCATCCCTGCAGGACCTGGAGGCGGCACATGATGCAGCGGCTGGCAAACTGGCCCAATTACACCGCCTCATTGAGGCCTATAAATGGGCCCATCGCACTTCTGCCCCTCAAGAAGCCCAGCCTCTTCCTGATGTGTAATATGTTTTAAAAAAAATATTTTAGCCAAGTTTATGGCATTTTAACAGTTGGTTTTTATTGACCATGTTGGTCATATGTTTAAATAAAAATTCAGTTTTTATAACCATGAACCCTTGTCAATTTTTTTTTGGGCATGTATGTATATGTTTATTTTTTGATACCCCTGTAACGGGGTTTTACCCCATACCATTATACGTAAGAAAGGTTGACACGATAAAACAAGTACGTATTTGTGTCCTCAAAAGTGTTTAGTTGTCCCAGGAAAGAGATGCATGTCCCATTATATGGTGTACCACAAACGTATGGTGACTTAATGTCAGATTTATAGGGGTACATAAGCACTGGGAACATATGTACGGGACCCAGGGTCAGGCCTTTGTGGTGACACTGTATTGTGCCTGTGTCTGTTATCCCCCATATACATATATTTCATTACACATATTCTGCACACCCATGGAGAAGGAAATGATAGGTGATCTAAACATATGGGCCACATAACTGCAAACACACAAATATCTGTCCACACACATACTTTCAAGGCACCAATATTATCCAGATCAAGAACGCAAGAGTGATTTCATTAGACAACGCAGTAGCACAACACACTTCACATAAAAGCGCTGTACAAATTCACTGTACAATTATTCATCACGCGAGCGCCGTGTTTTGCCTTGTTGGCGACGCCAATGCGTCTAGCAATAATCCGCGACACATCACACGAGAGTTGACTAAAACACCGAGCGTGGTGAACAAGGACACATTAAATACTGATTGGTGTTTGTTTGGAACCAATCACATGTCTTCAAGGCGTCACACAACATTATGTTAACGCCTATCTCAGAGATGCGGCTCAAAATAACGCTCACATCGCTAATGTGGTGGCTCTGTGTGACGCGGAAGCGGGGACCAGCGACTTGATCGCCCCTGGGCCTTGGGCGACGCTCAGGCAATTTCCGGTCGGCTCATCGCCCGAGTGTCGCCTAAGTTGTCGCCCAGTGTAAATGGACGTCGGCGACCTTAGGTGACACGCAAATACGTGCGCACGTGCGTCTCCTATGGAATCGCCGGCGAGATCTCCAGGTGTGACGGTACACTTACACTAACGTGTAATGGCCACTCTAGAGGAGGACCATGTCTATGTGTCCCACCACTACCGAAAGGTAGTTGAGTGGTGGAGATACATAGATGACGTGTTCCTCCTCTGGAGGGGATAGGTTAGCGAACTACAGAAATTCCACAGTTACTTGAATACGATGGATCCGACTATAAAATGCACTATGGTTTATTGATGTCAGTATACAATTTTTGGATGTCAAAGTATAACTGAATCAAGTAGTTTTGAGTACTGCTTTACATATAAAAGAGACGGACAGGAATAAATTGCTCCATTTCCAGAGTCATCACCCGTTACAGATGAAAAAAGCT
The DNA here is from genome assembly GCA_033576535.1 of Allobates femoralis. Lineage (NCBI taxonomy): Eukaryota > Metazoa > Chordata > Amphibia > Anura > Aromobatidae > Allobates > Allobates femoralis. The sequence continues at coordinate 112,588,208 of JARQOC010000001.1, forward strand.
ATACCAAGAGGACAAATTGAAAGAGTGAGACTTATAGTAAGCGATGACACTGAGTGAGAAAAAACTGTATATGAGCTGCTAGAGACATTAGAAGACGAGGATACCCTAATAAGATATTAGAACAACAAAGACAAAAAGGAGTGAAAACTAAGGGGAATGTGATAGAAAGTAAAGATAAAAGAATCCCGGTAGTCATCACATATGGGGAGGAGTCAAAGGAGGTGATGGAGGATCTTGGAAAATGGAAGCTAAGCAGAAGGAATCAGAATTAGAATGTCGAACCATAGATGGAGTTCTACCATTAAGGAGGGGGGGGATCAAACAAAACTGTTGTTAGAAAAGGAACTCAGATGGATAACAGAATTAGGGACACTGAAACCGCATGGCTTAAATGTTGATTATAAAATTAATGTGACCTTGTAACAAACCGTTGTGAAAGGGTAACCCTATATATCATCGGCAATATGTACTTTGTAATCACAGTAGGGTTAAGTGTGGCGCCCTGCCCTAACAAATAGCCACAGAACAACCTAATGCATGGAAGGATTTCCACAACAGGTAAACAGCACGCACAACACCTTCCACCCCAGGCCTGTAGGGGGAGCTCCACTTGCTGCCTTTAGGCAAGATCCCCTATAAATACCGGTGCTGGGGGTGGAGTTAGTCAGTCCATGCAGTACGAAGCAGTACTGTGAAGAACGTCAGGTGTTGGAACCACGCTAGTCTCGAGCCAAAGTACCGCCTAGCTAGTGTCAGGAACCCGAGAGTGAGGGTCGAAGGCAAGGCGAGGAAGTAACTAAGTCAAGAGCAGTTTGGGGGCAGAGGAGCCGTACTGGTTCACCCCAAGAAGCAACTTGGACACCAGAGTCCGAGTCTGCTAAAGAGCAACTACCTCAGCAGAAAACACCAGTTTCCTGAGGAGACTCTAGTCTCCCGGATCCCTGTAACAGCAACCAACCCGAGAGCCAGGACCCACAGAAATCCCCAGAGGTAGCTTGCAATCCAGAGAAGGTTCTCACCAACTCAATAAAGGAGGGAAAGACGTACAGGAGGCCAGGCCAGGTTCTATGCAGGTCAGGGCTTCATGACAAGTAGATCAGGAACAAGGAGGCCTTATAACTCACTCACTGTGGAAATCCCAAAGTGCTTCCAACACCACCTGGAGTGTTCCCTGGACAGTGCCAATTTAACATCAGTAAAGGTACGCAAAAACAACTACCAGTGTGCGTGTCAGTCCTTACTGCCCTGAGCCAGTTTCACATAGAGACTATAGAGGCTGCTGCCTGCAGAGCCACCTCCCTGTACCCATGCTCCACTCTCTCATCACTGCCCCGGGGACCCCACTCTACCTACAGGGAGCCACAACACCTAGCTGCCCATCCATCACCCCCGGAGTTCTGCCACAGCGCTGGTGCCTTCACCAGACCTGTAGGTGGCGTCACAGCATCTTCAATCAATATCCCTGCATATAAGTCCCCTTTTTCAAAATCGACCGCAAGGTACAGTCTCGGGAACTGGCCACCAGTGACATCCCCCATAACCAACGCCCGAGAACTGAGTACCACCTGCTTGCGGGTGAGACATATGCACTTTAGTTGGAACAAAGTACATAGACATGTTATTGACACTCTTTTAATTTCTGTCATTTTCAGATATAGTGGAAAGATTGGAAGTCCAAACATAATATCTTCTTTGAAGCATTATTGGAGAATATTTAGTATGTGTGGCACCCTGGCACCCTTGTGGGGCACCACAGAACTCTTGGTTCTCAAATGGAATGGAAACAGCAAGCAACACTCACTAAATAAAAACACCTTTTACACCACCTAAAACACCTTAGACACCCTGTTTCACCCCAGGCCTCTAGGGGGAGCTCCACTGGTTACCTTAAGCCAGTTCCCCCTATAAATAGGGTCCTGGAGGGTGAAACAGTAGAGTGTGCAGACGCTAGGAGAGCTGCAGGAGGTGTGCAGACACTGGTTCTGGAGCTACTAGGCCCAAACCAGCACACCCAGCAAGTGAGAGACCCTTGCAACTGGGGTCAGAGGACAGGAGGAAAGCACCTCTCAGGGACAAAAGGGCTATCGTAACTCTCCCAATAATCCGGTTACTGTAACCAAGCTGTGTGAACTACCATGCAAACCACAGAGAGCACAGCACCACAACCAGGGAGTTTAGCCCCTGTACACCTGAAGCACCATCGGATGAGAGCCAAGGGAAGAGGTTAGACGTAACTTCACCCCCTTTAATAGTGCCCTCAGTGCAGTTAACCCAGGTGAATCACGTTCCGCCGAACGTACAACCCAGTCCGGCAGGATTCCATATCCACCAGACCTTACCAAAACAATAGAGAAGGAAGCCTACACACTGCTTGCTGTGGAAACTCCAGGAGTGTCAACCTCATCACCCGGTCCGAGTGTACCTGTTGCCACCAGTAAAGGTACCTAAAAGACTTTGTGTGTCAGTGTTTTCCAGGGACAATGTGCCGTCGGTCCGCGCTGCCACAAATAACTGAATCAAAAGTTCACTCTATACATTTATTTGGATCCATCAAACGCGTTTCAGAGCCTGCTATGCTCCTTCATCTGGGAATGTATGAGGTTCAGGGAATGATGAAGGAGCATAGCAGGCTCTGAAACGCGTTGGATGGATCCAAATAAATGTATAGAGTGACCTTTTGATTCAGTTATTTGTGGCAGCGCGGACCGACGGCACATTGTCCCTGGCAAATTCTGGAATTTGACCACATAGCACGTGGAGGTGTGGGTCCAGCAGCAGCCGCCATTACATGCTTTTCATACTGGTTGTGTGTTACACAACTAGACCAGGTGAGCAGTTATCATTACGGCTCTTTAGCCGCTGATTGTTAAAAAGATAAGACCCTATCTGCGCTTGCTTCCTTCTTTTAGTTTATTTGTGTGTCAGTGTGTCATTCCTGGACGCCCTGCAGTGTCTACTGAGCTGCCATATCCCATCAGCTGCAGCTCCTGGCCCCGGGGACTCCCGCTCATCCTGTGGGGAGCGTCCCAACTAGCTGCCATCCATCCCCCGGAGGCCCAAGCAGCACCGGTGAAATCACCGGAATTCCCGCAGGTGGCGTCATGACAAGAAGAATTAACCCCTATCCGTTCAATCACCCCTTTTGATCTGGACCACCGGGCCCCACAGCCTAGGGCGCGGAACCATGACAGGAGAAACAACGCCCGAGACGTGAAGGCCCCCGGCTACGGTGAGTCAGAATTTGGCGGTCACGAACAGGATACGAGCAGGCCCGTTTCCCAGCGGGTATCGTGTGCTATTTAATGACTGTGATTATTGAACTGTACATTTGAACCGCCATTGCTGCGCGGAATGCGGGAAAAGAAGGGGCTTTACTGTGCAAAGGGCGCGAAGATAGGCCCCGCCCCCACACTCTGACAAGTTCCAACAAACGCAGCAGGAACCGGAAACTCCCGTGGTGCCTCACTCCTCACCGCGAGGCTGACAACTTCCGTTGAAATCGAAAGGACTGGCCGCGCTTAACTAAGGGGGAGCAAGGATGAGTAGTCCGGATCCCAGCAACGCGGCAACCCCACAAGTATACCAACCGGTTGCACCACCGGTACAGCTAAACGTACCTCCGGCAGGTCAGCCACCCTTCGGCGGTATGCCGCAACAACCTGCTCCGATTATGACGATATCTCTGCCGTACGTCCCGAATGCGGCCTGGTAACCAAAGTACAGCGGAAAACCCGGTACCCTGGATACATTCCAACGGAAGATATGCCAGGCGCTGGATATGTACGCCATGACCGGTAAGTAGAGAGCTTCAGTTATAATGGGACAATTAACAGACGCAGCAGAGCTGCAGAGCCGAAACTGGTCTATAGAAGTTCAGGAGTCTGTTGAGCAGATATTTGCTAAGCTAAACCGGGTTTTTGAACATCATACCGAAGCCGGGCTAAGACTGTAGTTCTACCATTGTAAACAAGGGACACAGGAAAGTGTCCTGGATTATTCAGTGCGCTTACAAGAAACACTGAGACTGTTAAAACAAGTCGACCCTGAAAGTGTTAGAGATGAGAACAAAGCGTTAATTGGACAATTTGTTGTGGGACTTAGACTACCTGATGATAAGAAACAGTCAAGCTGGTGGGCCCTGCAAAATCCAGGCGCAGAGTTTGACACTCTAAGAGACTTAACAGTGCGGGGACAGCAGTTCCCTACAGTGCCTGATCTAACCTTACAGCCGCAGTATGCTGACACCCGTTCCATGCAGGCAGCAGCATCTTCATTTCCCACGGTTCAGTCCAGCGCACAGACTGTAACACCGGACCGGTTTGACCAACTGTGTGCCAATGTAGAGCAGCTAATGAAAGATGTGGCCAAGCTCAAGGGCGAAAGAAGACCCAAGACAGAAGCAAGGTCATAGGACAAGATCCAGCTAGCTGACAGCCCCGACGACGTCCCGTGGATGAGGAAAAAGACACAGCCGCCGCGAGGAAAACCCCCAGCTCGTTACTCCCCTGATGGACATCACATCTGTCAAAAGAATGACTGCAACAAAGAAGGACGCACCTACCAGTCCAGTCTTTTAAACGAGCAACCCCTGGGCGAGAAGGGCCAACCCCAGGAGCAGACTGTCCAGGCCCAACCAACTGTTAGTACAAGTACGTAGGAGACTGTCCGTTCTTGTCAATCATCATCGATGGCATCGCCACCTCAGCCTTGATAGACACTGGATCCCAGGTGACAACCATCCCGAGTATCCTTTACAAGCGGTTGTGGCCAGATGTTAAGCTAGAACCCCCGCACCCTGATCTGAACATTGAAGCAACTAATGGTTTGCTAGTTACAGTAGAGGGACAATGGGAAGCTACAGTAAAGGTGGGGGGGGGGTGCAGCTGAAGAACAAGGGTATCATAGTGGTTCAGGATAAACCATACGAGAGAGATCCACATGTAATATTGTGTACTAATGTTATGGTCAAATGTCTCGATGAAGTGTTGTTCTTACTTAGAGTGCTGATGCTGGTAAGTCAAGACAGAGGAGGGCTATCCTAAAGCAGATCCGAGCTCTGGTATATCAACAACAGGTAAAAATGTCAAATGGTGAAATTGGCAGAGTACGGGTAACAGATCCCATTCCAATTGTGGTACCGCCCAGAAGTGAAATGATGATCTGGTGTCGAGCAGCCATAGGCCTCAGAGGGCAGGACTACCAAGCTGTAGTAGAACCTGTAATGTCGTAGTCCTACACTCTTGACAGACAGAGGGTTGGTCGATGTGAGAAAAGGGAGAGTCCCCGTACGCATATTGAATTATGGTGATGATGAAGTCAGACTGCCAAGATATGCTACTGTCGCAAAATTATACCCGGTTGAAAACAATGCTATACTTGATGTAAAATCCTCTTCCCAAACAGTAACTGACGAACCCCCTCACTCCAAAGATCAGCTAGAGAAATGGTGTCAAGAGCTCAGTGTAGGAACTGACAACACACTCGCTCATCAGAAACATGGAGTTTACCGGGTAGTTCGGGAGTAGGAGCAAGTGTTCAGCAAACACCCACTTGACTTTGGGAGGATTAAAGGGGTACAACACCATATCCCCACAGGCAACCATGCACCTATCAAAGAAAGGTACAGGCCTATACCACCCACACACTACCAAAAAGCAAAAGAGATAGCTGTAGTCCCTGGGCAGCACGACTGGTCCTGGTTAAAAAGAAAGATAGTAGTATGAGGATGTGCGTAGACTACAGGCAAATCAACAGAATCACACACAAGGATGCAAACTGTTACCCCACATAGAAGAGTCACTAGCTGCACTCAAGTCTGCCAACTACTTCTCCACATTAGATCTTACTAGTGGGTACTGGCAGGTCTCCGTTGCAGAGGAGGATCATGAGAAGACAGCCTTCACGACACCTATGGGACTATGCGAGTTCAACAGTATGCCATTCGGGTTGTGCAATGCCCCAGGAACATTTCAGAGGCTGATGGAGTGTTGTTTGGGCCACCAGAACTTTGAGACTGTGTTGTTATACCTTGATGATGTCATTGTATACTCCCAGACCTATGAAGATCACCTGCAACACCTGAGTGAAGTGTTCGAGTCGCTGTCCAAGTACGGAATGAAACTGAAACCGTCCAAGTGTCACCTGCTGAAACCCAAGGTCCAATACCTAGGACATGTGGTTAGTGCCGAAGGCGTAGCACCTGACCCGGACAAGGTAACCGTCATCAAAGACTGGCCAGCACCAACCAGTCACAAAGAGGTACGTCAATTCTTAGGACTGGTCGGGTACTACCGACGATTCATCAAAGGCTACACCAAAATAGCAGCACCCATGCAAGACCTCTTGGTAGGTCAATCCAAAAACGGCAAGATCAGGGGACCCCCGTTCCACTGGGGATCAGAACAGGAACAGTCCTTCCAGAAGCTCAAAGATGCTTTAACTGGAGAAGAAATCCTGGCCTACCCTGATTACAACCTCCCGTTCTTACTGTACAATGATGCAAACAATGAAGGCTTAGGAGTAGTCCTATCTCAACATCAGCAAGGGAAGGAAAAGGTGATAGCCTACGCCAGCAGAAAGCTCCGTCCCACAGAAAGGAACCCAGAGAACTACAGCTCATTCAAACTGGAGTTCCTGGCCCTGGTCTGAGCAATCACAGAGCGTTTCAAGCATTACCTGGCATCCGCCTCGTTCACAGCTTTCACTGATAACAACCCTCTAACCCACTTAGAGACTGCAAAGCTGGGAGCCCTAGAACAGCATTGGGTAGCAAGACTCTCAAACTATGACTTCACTGTGAAGTACCGGGCAGGTCCCTGGCCCTGTCCAGAATGCTTAACCTTCCTGAAGAGGGAGAAGACATAGATGACCTAGAGGAGATAGAACTTTGCATTGTACGAGTACAGCAATGTGTCATCAGGCGAGTCAGAAACGTGGAGAGAAGGTCGTGAACCCTTTACCTCACCATGACTGGAAGGAGGTTCAAGCTAACGATCCCGATGTCAGCTTGGTAAGAGAGTTGATAACTCAAAAGCATGCCAGCATGGACCCTGATGCCTCCCAAAATGCAAAACGCTTATGGAAAGAAAAGGGGAAGTTGTTCGTCTACCAAGGTGAACTATGCAGAAGGTATCTGAACCCCAGAACACACGAACTTATCTGGCAGATCGTGGTTCCAAAAACTGAAGTTCAAATGATCCTTGAAGCAGGACACTTTGGATGGAAGAAGCTGGAAAGACTCCTGAAAGATCGTTTCTACTGGGTCGGTATGCGAGGCTCAATTGATAAATGGTGTAAAAATTGTGGATCATGTCACCTTCGAAGGAGAGACCATCTGACTCAGAAAGCTCGTTACAGCCAATTGTTACCAAGAAACCCCTTGAAATAGTTGCTTTCGACCACATAAAGTTAACCCCAAGTCGCTCCGGGTACACTTACGCTCTCACCATTGTAGATCACTATTCAAGATTTCTGGTAGTGGTTCCAGTTAAGGACTTAACTGCAGAGGTAGCGGCCAAAGCCTTCCAGAGTTATTTCTGTCGCCCCCATGGGTATCCAGACCAAGTCTTGACTGACCAAGGGCCAGCCTTCGAATCAGCTCTATTCCAAGAATTTCTAGGATTATATGGGTGTAAGAAGATCAGGACCACACCATATCATCCCCAAACAAATGGTTTATGTGAGAAAATGAACCACATTGTAATTGACATGCTCAAAACCTTGCCAATCGAAGATAGGAATCAATGGCCTGAAAAACTCCCTGACCTTGTGGACATCTGCAACCACATAACTGTTAGTTCAACTAACTACACACCTGCTTACTTGATGCGAGCAAGACCAGGTAAATTACCAGTTGATTTACAGATGGAAACCATTGAACCAACACCAGATTCTTCTGATGAAGATTGGATAAATCAACGTCAAGAACAGTACAAGAAAGTACAAGAGACGCGACAAGAAGAATTAACCCCTATCCGTTCAATCACCCCTTTTGATCTGGACCACCGGGCCCCACAGCCTCGGACGCGGAACCGTGACAGGAGAAGCAACGCCCGAGACGTGAAGACCCCTGGCTGCGATGAGTCATATGCATTTCGTATACTGAAGCTGCTGTATAGTAACCTATTATTTAGAGCAGAGGTCCCCAACTCCAGGCCTCGAGGGCCGCCAACAATGCAGGATTTCAGGATTTCCTTAGTATTGAACAGGTGTTAATGTGATCAAATGCACAGATAATGATTCAAACCCTTGTGCAATACTAAGGAGATCCTGAAAACATGCACTGTTGGCGGCCCTCGATGCCTGGATTTAGGGACCCCTGATTTAGAGTAACTTATGATTATTTTTAATACACTTATTGTAACATAATTAAATGGGTATTAAATGTATAAGAAGGTCTAAATAGGGGATATATACTAAAGAAGAATCCATAAACCCCTGGCTGCATGGAGAGGTCTGGGGTGTCCTAAGACTGATCCTAAATATGTGGTATAGTGAGCATGAGGGATCCTGATGTAAGGGAGAACTATGCAAACCCAAGCTGAGGATTCTATGGTCTACCCCGAAAAAATTGACCTATTTGCACTTTTGAGCACATAATGCACTTTAATAATATATTAGGGTATTGAAATATGGGTGCAATTAAATCCCCGTTAGGCACAAGCCACTTTGATGACCAGGACGCTGGTTAGTATGACACATTAGGAAAGCCCTGCAGCAGAATGGAGTGACCAGTGGAGCAGGCGTGAGTAAAGAATATGGTGCCAATGCTCCGCCCCTAGTTTCTCTAGCAGCACATACACAATGCGCGAGATGTTTCCGGGAGATGGATACCACGCCCCCGGTTACCATGGCAGCACTTAGACAATCACACAGCGTGCTTCCAGGACACCGAGAACACGCCTAACATGGAGACTGTATGCAGCTTTAGCACGGTAAATGCAGTACAGTAAATCAGATGTTTCTAATAAGCTAATATGATGTATATAAGAACTATTGACTTCCAATTAACCAGAATCTGAATATAAAATGAGAAATATAAGTCTAATGTATGTAAAGTTTATAATGCACCGAAGTATATTAATTATTTAGGTAAAGTTATTCAGAGCCCATCATTGTAAAGACTTGTATATAAAAGAGGGCCCAGTATATTACAGACAAGTAAACTCAGGGCCCCTATCTCTATTTTATGCTTTCCATAGATTAAGGCCGGCTTCACACTGCGTGTGTGATTCGATCCATGGCTGTCCGCTTGAGGCAGACAGCCGTGGACCGGATCAGCACACAGCACACAGCACACATGTCCCTGAGGAAGGAGCTCGGCAAGTGGCTCCGAAACACGTCGGAAAATAAAGCTATTCATCACTTCTAATCAGACATCCCGGTGTCTCTGGTGTCATTTACATCGATCCTGCAGCAGCGCGGACCTAAGGTACTTTGTCCGGAAGAAGGATGGAGCACATAACCTCAAGGAAAGGGACAGGATGGAGCACATGACTACATGATAGGGACAAGGATTTCAGTGTGGAATCTGCTTTCATTCCATGATAAAATCTATCTCGTATCTATCTAATGTTCTGCATTTTTTTCCTATTCAGATCAATCCACCTACTGTGTCTGGAAAGGGTAGTGGGAGTGGCTGACCACACACGTGAGCTGAATGACCACTACTGAAGAGAAGACTACAAAGGTAAGTTTAAAAGCACTTAATTGTTAAAATAATAGAATTGATCATCAGGGTGTCAGGACAGCAGCACTGTACTGGGGAGAGAGTTGCATCTGCTGCTTCTCCCCTGTGTAGCGCTTGTGACATCCACTCCTGTAATTTGGGTTAAATTGCTCTATTGACACTTCCCAATAAAGAATTAGGTTTTGGGATGCAGTTTGGGCACTCGGCCCCCGAAAGGTTCGCCATCACTGTCCTAAGGTATGCAGGCTTCAGTTAAGTTCAGTGTTCATGACTTCTCCATAAGAAAGAGACTGGGCAAAAATGGACTGCATGGCAAGTTCCAAGGTGAACTTCGGTGATCTCAAGCTGAAGCGCACTTGGGTTAGGCAACAGAACAATGATCCAAAACTCACCAGCAAGTCACCTCTGAATGGCTTAAGCAAAATAAGATTCAGACTTTGGAGTGGCCTAGTCAAAGTCCTGACCTTAATCCAAATGAGATGCTGTGGCATGACCTTTAAAAGATGGTTCAGGCTTAGAAATCTCCCAATGTGGCTGAATTACATAACTTCTGCAAAGATGAGTGGGCCAAAATTACTCCAGAGCGTCATATAAGACTCATTGCCAGTTATCACAAATGATTGATTGCAGCTGTTGCTGCTAAGGGTGGCCCAACCAGTTATTAGATTCAGGTATCAATCCCTTTTTCACACAGGGCCCTGTAAGTTTTTATCTCTTTTTTACTTAATAATAATGACCTTCATTCATAAGCTGTATTTTGTATTTACTTGTGTTATCTTTGTCTAATATTGAAATTTGTTTGGTGAAGTGAAACATTAAAGTGTGACAAACATGTAAAAGTATAAGAAATCAGAAAGGGGGCAGTTTTTTAGACCAATGTGTATTTTCAGTATGTAGATTATAAATGATAGAAATGGATGAAGAACCAACTTACAGATTGTTTTCCCTCCGGGTCCATATGTGTAAACTGTACCATATAATGAGGATAATGCATTAACTGCTCCTTCTGAGAGAGACAACTGGAAATACAAAAATGACATAAATGAAGCCATAAATTTTAATAAATGTTAAATCCAAACGCACTGGTTACTTTGCAATATTTATCGTCACCTTTTAATCTTCTCGATTGTCAGTGTGGGTTATGTTATTTCATAACAATGATTATGATTTATGTCTTTATGTTCACTTACCCACCTAGCTCATTTCTGTGTTTGTGACCAATTAATTTATTTTACAATATTAGACTCAATTTTAATTTATAAATAAGTAATAAATTATTCATCTTGAAAATATCATTATAACTGATGATGGCACTATTTTTTTATTTTGTTTTGAATGGGGTTTTAAACAGCGAATCATATTTGTATTAAATCACAATTACAGAGACAATACATTACTGCTGGTTTGCATGATTTACTTTATAATTTATGTATCAGGGCAGCCATTTTATTGACTTTTTCACACTCATGTTAATTTCTAGTTACCATATACTAGTCATTGTCATAAACTCAAGTAAGTCTGGACCCGTTGAAGCGGAGAACCCACAAAACGGCAGGCTTTTGCTGCCTCCTCACTCCCTAGCCCCGTTTTGATGTGAATCCCCCTGGTTGAATAAACAAGGAGCTTCATCTACCTGGTGAGTGCCAACTCTTTCTTATCTTCGTCTACAAAATCCTATGTTTGAGCCTGTCAAAGAATAGGGAAAGCAAGGTGTGTTACAGTCCGCGCTGCCAAGTCTCCACAAATTACCAGGAGACTTGGCAGCGCGGACTGTAACACACCTTGCTTTCCCTATCCTTTGATGGTCGTTCCACGTGTGAGTGGTCGGTGGAGGTCCTGCAGCAGCCAAATATAATCCTTTGCCTTCAATCCAGTTGTGGGTCAAACAACTGGGCTAGGTGAGTGAACCTTGTTTTACCACCCACACTTTGAGTGTCTTTAACGATAGGGCACTATTGCGCCTCTTGTTCTCCCACCTCTTGTCTATGTTTGAGCCTGAGCATTGAGGATAATGTTTCAAATGATCAGGTTCATAGCATCCTTACATTAGCATCAAAAATTAGCTTTACAGTGTTGCTATCTTAAACCAATTCCCCAGTACAGTGCCCATTATGAACAGAAGGCTGTCTAGTAAAATAATCTATTTATCATCAAATGCCAGATAACATTCGACTAGAAAAAAATAAAAAATATTGTGCCCTACAAAACAGTTTCAACCACAGAGTAATGTTTGCAGAGTATTTCCGCTATAATACTGCCAATACAATTCTGCCAGCACAGTGTTCAAATTCTGGACAATTATTATTTTTTTGCATCTCCTACAAGATCACTGAATCCACAAAACTTTACCGTAGTTATCAAATAGATACAGAAAATTGATAAGCATAAGGGATGCAATTAAGGTTGATGAATACAGTACAATTAAGCAGTATTATATCCGATCTGGTCACATTCTGCAATTCAAGCCATCAGTCTCCTCCAGTCTTATGTCTCCTTAGCTCTGGCTCTGCTCCATTTGTTCTTGGGATGAATGCCTTCTCCATAGAAGTATGAGCCATAATTTTGAAGCAGTCCTTTGAGACCAAGGACCATCTTTGCTGTTTCTTCTCCCAAAAATGTTCTCATGCAGAGAGAAAAATGTTAAAATCTGAGAGACTTCAGTGGTTGATACCTTTTAATGGCTAACTGTAAAGAACATCTTAGGTATTAAAAGATATCAACCACTGGGGACTCTCAGATTTTAATATGTTTTGTCTTAATGGTTAACACGGTACAAACATATTTTACCTTTTCTAATGCAGATATTAATTACGGCATTACTTTAGAGCCCGAGAAGTCCCTGCTATTAAATTAGTTGTGGAGGAGTGGCGGACCCAAATACCCAACAATTTTTAAAATCATGAACATATTGAATATCTTCACCCCACCGTACACTCCCCGACAGAAGTCATGTCGCTTATCCATGTTATGTAAATAAATGCTTATAGCCTGACGTTAAATTCATCCATTAGTTTAATACATTACTCTTTTGAAAGCTGAAACCCTCCAAAATCTGGTTTAGGTTAAGAAAATAAATTGGCGTCAATGCTGAAATATTGATCATTTAATGAACACAGAATGGTCAGATTTGGCAAGCACAAAAGTTTTGTCGCATGGTCATATAATGCACCCAATCTTAGTTTACATCCTCACCTGTGCTCAGTAAATGATCAGTTGATTAGTGGGTATGTCTAAAATGAAACTCAGCATCCCAGACCTTCACTTGAACTGCAACCTGAGCTCTGACAACATGCCAAAAATCCACCCTGCCACCAAAGCCGTGATTATCAAGAGGCTGAAGACCAGATCCACTGCAGAGGTGGCTGGCACCTTTAATGTGTTTCAGCGTCAAGTACAAAGTATTAAAAAAAGATTTGAAGAGACTGAAGATGTGTTTGACAAGCCCAATTCCAACAGACCCCGCAAGACAACTGCTAAAGAGGAACATTTGTTGGTTAGAAAATCCAAAGCAAGCCCCTCTTCTACTGCAGCAGAGCTCCAACAGGCCTAGTCACCTCAAGTCCCTGTGTCAACTAGAATAGTTTGTAGGATTCTGTCTCAAAATGGCCTCAATGGTCGAATCAGTGCCCAGAAGTCAGCACTAAACAAAAGGCAAATAAAAAAATGTGTAGCATTTGCAAAGTCCCACAGCCTGATAAACAGATGGACGCTGGAAAAGTGGCAGAAGGTGGATTTCTCTGATGAATCTTCAGTAGAATTACAACACAGCCACCGCAAATACTACAGAAGACCTACTAGAGCTTGTACGGATCCAAAATACACCAATCAAAAAGTTTAATTTGGCGGTGGAAAGATTATAGTCTGGGATTACATTCAGTATGGGGGTGTGCGAGACATTTGCAAGGTGGAAGGCAATATCAATAGCCTAAAATATCAAGAAGTATTAACTACCTCTTATATTCCAAATCATAAAAAGGGTCAAATTCTGCAGCAGGATGGTGCTCCATCTCATACATCCATCTCTACAACAAAGTTCCTCCAGGTAAAAGAGATCAAGGTGCTCATGGACTGGCCAGCCCAGTCACCAGACATGATTGTGAACATGAACATCATTAAGCATGTTTGGGGTAGGATGAAAGAGGAAGCTTGGAAGACAAAACCAAAGAATCTAGATGAACTCTGGGAGGCATGTAAGACTGCATTCTTTGCTATTCCTGATGACTTCATTAATAAATTGTATGAATCATTGTTGAACCGCATGGATGCAGTCCTTCACGCTCATAGAAGTCAGACAAAATATTAAATTTGATTCTAATAGCACCACAACTTCATTCACCAATGTTATGCAACATATATTTGTATTTACCCAACAGAATGTGATGATCATGAATAGGAACATCACAGAAACACACCAACTCCGTAATAATAAACAAATATTACAAATTTTATTGATGAATAAATTGACAAGACAAGAAACCGTAGGATAATATAATACAGACATCCATTTGGAGAGTATACACAAAGAATTAATTCGTGATACAGTTGTTAAACCCCTCAAATAGGGGAGAGAAGACCAACTCATGCGGTAAACACCAACGGAAACCTCCTTGTTACAGAAAATTCTGAAGTAATGTGCTACAGAATATTGGACCAACAATTACTGATCCTAAAGAATACTAAGGAATAAGATAGAAAATGAATCTATTCCGTATGCATGGTGTTATTGCTAAGTAGCATACAAAAGAAACAATGCATGGAGATCTTGGAAAATCAAGCACAGCCATCAAAGGCAGACTAAGGTAATTCTCCAGTCTGTCCTGTGATGGTAAAATAACTGTATTAAATATATATAGCATATGATTTACCTTCTGCCATGATATAAATCTTTTGATAAGGAGACCAGATGGAACTCACACGACCTTGAGGTGGACTAGTCTTGTGGGTTCCATCCGGTCTCCTTATTAAAAGATTTATATCATGGCACAAGGTAAATCATATGCTATATATATTTAATACAGTTATTTTACCATCACAGGACAGACTGGAGAATTACCTTAGTCTGCCTTTGATGGCTGTGCTTGATTTTCCAAGATCTCCATGCATTGTTTCTTTTGTATGCTACTTAGCAATAACACCATACATACAGAATAGATTCATTTTCTATCTTATTCCTTAGTATTCTTTAGGATCAGTAATTGTTGGTCCAATATTCTGTAGCACATTACTTCAGAATTTTCTGTAACAAGGAGGTTTCCGTTGGTGTTTACCGCATGAGTTGGTCTTCTCCCCCCTATTTGAGGGTTTAACAACTGTATCACAAATTAATTCTTTGTGTATACTCTCCAATTGGATGTCTGTATTATATTATCCTGCGGTTTCTTGTCTTGTCTATTTATTCATCAATCAAATTTGTAATATTTGTTTATTATTACGGAGTTGGTGTGTTTCTGTGATGTTCCTATTCATGATCATCACATTCTGTTGGGTAAATTAATCTTAGGTTGCCAGCTCTTTGGTAAATTAAGAGGTTCTTATTTGTAGGTTATATATATATATATATATATATATATATATATATATATATATATATATATATATACATATATATATATATATATAATATATATAACATATATTTGTATTTTAAGTAAATTTTTTGCTTGAAAATCACATTACTTTCTGTGGGCGACAAAACTTTTGTCTTTCCAAAATCTGACCATTCTGTGTTCATTAAATGATCAATATTTCAGCATTGATGCCAATGTATTTTTTCAATCTAAACTAAATTTCATAGGATTTCAGCTTTCAAAAGAGTAATTTCTACAACCAATGGATCAATTTAACGTCAGGTTATAAGCTTTTATTTACATAACATGGATAAGCGACATAACTTCTGTCAGGGACTGTAGACTGAATCCTAGTCAAGCACATTAGGTGCTCTTCTCTGAGATGTGACGCACTCTCCAAATAATTTGATCCTTATGATCCTCCTTATTATCCTCCAAAGGGATGCCTACCCATGACAATAAACCTGAGCGTTTCTAGAAACAATCACAATCTCCTAATGTTTCACCAATTGGTAGATCCTTTGTTCTCAAAGCACTATTCTGGAAAGTCTTGTCTTGGCCAAACTTCTCATACTTTGCCAGTTATTCCAGTTAAACTTACAGCAGAAATCCTTTTTTATTTATTGGTGGCATTAGTGAACAGAAGATGTGGAGGTGTTAACTGCATTATATATTCAATGTAGCCAGAAAATGTCCTCTAATTTGGCTTGTCTGTCACATGCTGCCATTGCCTATTCCTCTATGCCTCAAGAACAGTTTCAAATATGCATGGTCATCTTTCTGACCAAAAGTACATAAGTATTTTGGCTATGAGGGCAGTGTCTTCACGATCGTGCTCTTTGTTTAATTATCTGGTTTGCCCTCTCCCCTGCAGTTGGCCTTGTCTTTTTAAGGGAAATTGTGTACTGAAAATTTCCCAAGACTGTACCTCTATTTACATTTGTCAAAGCAATTATCGGACTGACAGAATTAAGCAATGGAAGGATATCTAAGGATATTTTCCAATGTCCAATATAGACAATTGGCTTGATCTTCTTCTTTCAATTGAGATGACTCATAACAACATGGTGCTGGGAAATCTCCATTTCATTCAGTTTTAATCAAGAACCTCATCTTCTTTTCCTATTCTTTCTTACAGATTAAGTTCTTGCTGTGGAGAATTTTCATCTAGACAATCAACTCTCACATCTAGATCAAGGTTTAGTCCAATCGCTTGACAAGGTATGGTCCAACTCGTTCAGCCTCTTTTCTCTCCAACCCAACCTTGCTCCCTTTTCTTTTCTTTCCGTTTCCCGTTCTCCCTAATTAAATCACACCAAACTTTTATCAGTTGGATAATATGGCAACAGTGGCCTTTATTTTTAACAAACAAACATGAACCATTAACTTATTATACTCAATAAGGAGGGAGGTCCTTGAAGCTAAGAGATCTGGCACATAACTTCCTTTTAAACAAATCCGTTACCCCCCCAGCCATGCCCAATCCCCAGGCTCTCGGGGTCCACCCCATCCAGAGTCCAAATGCCAGATCACCCTATTACTTACATCAAGGTGGGAACCGTGCACTGAATTCCTCACCTAAAACAATTCCACCAACTTCAAGGACCCCCCTTCCTCCCACCACAGTGAACGCATCCTGACCCCTGATACGCGTGCACCCCCACCAACACCCAGGGCCCTTTCTATACCCTCCTGTATAGCCAATGACCACAAATCCATCCCGATAGCATTAAAATGCACTCCATCCCCCAACCAAAAATTACCTGTTCCACTCTCCAAATTGTGGTGTCTCACACTAATCCCACCATTCCTCACAACAAACCCCCATATAGCCCGGTTCAATTTTACCCTCGCCCTGTTAATGCCCTTACTCAACCTCACGTGCCGCCACTGCCTCCTCGGAACTACCTCGGACCATACCACAACCATGTTGGGTGCTCTCCTCCACAAGCACAAAATGTAAAAACGAATGTCCTTCATTAATTCTCGCACTGGGCTGGTGTCTAAATCTTGCCCCAACATGCAATACGAATACATCAGGTGACCTATCCAAGCGGGCCGCCTTGTGAAACTTCGCCAACACCCGGCTCCACACCATCCCTTGAAAGCCGAGCCATCTGACCGTCAATGTGCTTTTATCAAAGCCTAACTGTCTCCCTTCAACACAGACTTCAGCCCTCTGTGCCCCCCAATGCACATAAGAGTGGCCAAAGATCCACACCAAACGTGGCCCGTCACGTGTAACAAAGCACACAATATTATAAAGTACATAACTAACAAACCATAGTATAAAAAACACCCCACAATGAAATCATTTACGAATATACAGCTTATACCTTCACGACGACCACCTCCCAATCCACTGTATCTCCTCCACCCTCAAACCCTGCTCCGCCGCCTCCGCCGCAGCGCCTGTCCGAAAGGAGTGCGCTGCAAAGTCCGAAGGATTCAGCCCCACTCCCTGAAGACCTTTAAGCATCACAGCCGTGAATTGGTATCTTGACAGAAAAGTCCCGTCCTTATGCTGCAAGAAAGGGCCGAACCGCTCTCCAACCACCTGCCTATACTGCCCAAAGCAGCAGACCGGGCACATCCTCGATCCGATTGTTCTGAGTTTGATGAATTTCATAATCAAGCCTGAAAAGTAAAAAACGGATTCCTGGAAAGAGGGTATCCACAGTCAGCCCTTTCATCAGCTTATAAAATTGCAGCAGCAAGAACAAGAGAGTCATTACTAACTCCAAATAATAACAACAAAATAGAAGACGGTCAAACTTGATAACCCGCATCATTGGCACCTATGATGCAGGAAACAGAGAAGTTATGGCTTGCTGAGGAAGCATTGGGATTTTGTTGGCAGATCCTGATCTCAAAAAAATAGTTTCCTCCATATCCTAGTGTTACCTTTTGAAAGGACGGTCTATTTCTGATAGGCTTGTCCATAGTCACTACAGTTTCCCAAACCAGCCATTACATGGCTGGAAGAGAGAAGGACATTAGGAACCTTCAAGTGTGGACATTGCAATTTTATCCTAGTGATACCTTGTAAACACATCACGAGTTCTGTCACAAAGGTTTCCTTTGAGGTAAAACAATTTGCTAAATGCTGTTCAAAGGGCCTGATTTATTTAATCATGTGCCATTGTCCTATGGATTACATAGGCAAAACTAAACGAGAATTGTGTAAGCGTTTAGGTGAGCACTTGGGTGATATTAGGCATAAGAGAGACACGGCTGTGTCAAGACACATCCACGAATTCACAGAGGCAGTAGCAGAGAGCTAAAATTCAGAGTTTTAGAGGTAGTAAAACCGTCACCTCGAGGTGGAGATCTGGATAGGCTGCTACTGCAGAAAGATGCCAGGTGGATATACACCTTTAAAAGTATTCAACCAGATGGGATAAATGAACAACAGAATTACAGTTGCTTCCTCTGCAACACCCTATTAAAGATCTATCCTAATTGCTAAAAGTTCGATATAACCAATTGGGAATGAGACAAGAACATTTTTTTTTTGGGGGGGAAATAGGCCATATGATGGATTTTCTGTAAAGGAAAGTCATATTTAAGCTAGGGAAATGACTTATCTTGTCTCTAATTTTCCCTTTAAACGTGTAAGAAATTGTTTTCTTTTTTACAAAATGTTTTTGCAACACATTTCTCTATTAGATTTAGTCACCTTATGTTCAATATTGTAATTTATATTTCTTAGGGTACTTTCACACTAGCGTTTTTTTGAAATCGCGGCAGATGCGGTGAAAAAAACGCATCTGCCGCGATTACCGCATACCGGCTGCACTTGCGGCACGGTTGCGGTACAGTTGCGGCAAGCCCCATACAATGTATATGCGGGCTTGCGGCAGGTGCGGCAAGTGCGGTATCGGCACTTGCGGCAGGTGCGGCCGCGAAAAACCCGCGGCTGACCGCGTTTTTTTTCGCGGCCGCACCTGACGCAAGTGCCAAAACCGCACTTGCCGCACCTGACGCAAGCCCGCATATACATTGTATGGGGCTTGACACAACTGTGCCGCAATCGTGCCGTAAGTGCAGCCGATATGCGGTAATCGCGGCAGATGCGTTTTTTTCACCGCATCTGCCACGATTTAAAAAAAACGCTGATGTGAAAGCAGCCTTAGTGTTTCTTGTTAATAGTTGTGCATGGTCAGTTTTGCCTTTGTCACCCTTCACTTAGAGATCTCTCTCAGATTGGCCTCCAGTTTATCTCTATTTTTTCCAGTAAACAAGACGGGTGTTGTGACTAAATTTCACAAAACCCCCTTTTTTCCCCTCTTCCTCCTTCCCTTCTGGTTTCTTTCCTTATTGTTATTTGGTAATTTGTGTTATTGTACACCATTAGCATTTGGCGCATTATGTTTTATGCGCCCCTGCAGCTTCTCAGTGTGGCACATTACGATGACGAGATTAACGTCATTGAGTGTTTGCCGGCCCACTTCTCATTGCGCATGTGCATAACCTTGCGTTTCACCGCATCTTATCAGGTGGAGTGCAAGCGTCGCATACTGATGACGATACTACCTAAACGTCATCAGGATGGACCAGGAAGTCTCTGGAGACTGTGGGCTGATTCACTTTACATGTGTAGGCAATGATTTCATTGCCTGAGGGATATAAATAAGAGGCTCTTCCCTAGCACTTCACATTCCGCCTTGGTCTGAGTCCATGCTTTTACTGGCTAAGTATTATCTTTATTCATTTGTTTTCTAGTTTTAATAGAATGAGGGTAAACTTTGGACTATTAACAGTGATTTTTGCTATCTTTTAGCTGGGGCTTCTCTTGTTTCATGCTATATTGGATGCAGTATGAGGATAAGACCCTTATTTTTGATTTTGAGCTGAAGAGAAGTAATCACTGATCTTTTATCCTAGTCTTTTGTTTTCCTCTTCAGAAGTACTCTCTTCTATATAATTCTATCTATTGTTTGTGTAGTTTGGGAGATCTGTCTTCTATTGAGATTGGAAGCTTTTAGATTTGGATTATTTTCCGTCCTCCATCTTCCTCCCCATATTTGCAGACCTGGATATAGGCTTCGAGGTGATTGTCAACGTTGCCTTCCTCAGTTCATATTGGGGTAAGACATATATATATATATTATTATATATATATATATATATATATATATATATATTATATATAAATATATCTTTTGAGGCTGTAGTGATGGGAATTTATGGACTTAATGAGATCAATTCATTTATGAGTCCTTCTTTCTATCTCACTAATCTTACAGCATATCTTGCCCCCTCCGGATGTGAGAATACTGATGTCCCGCCGTGCTTATTCTGAGAGATTTTTCTATTATGAATAACGTGATAAGGTATACTGTATGACTATGTAAAAACTTGTTTAGGTTGCTTACTACTAGCATATTCTGCTTTGAATACTGTGAGGATATAACATCATTGTTCGTCTAGGCGACCAAACTTAAGATACTTTAGTGTGAATATTTCTTATAGTTATGTGTTAATTATTAATTTCTGGTTCTTTTATCTATAGGCAAATTGCTAAAAATCTCCTTTCTTCTCATGAAACTCACTGAATTAGACAAGACGAAACGCGTCAAACGTGGAGATAATAGAAGCAATTCTTCTCATACAGACAATTGAAAGGCTATCTATTGGAGGACTATATTTCTTAAGTTAAGTCCTGCCATTTGAAAAGATTTTTTCACTACTCTCTACAAAACTGTCTGACCTAGGTCCTTAGGGAGAGACACTCCTAGGGAGAGCCGACGGTGAATGGGGGCACCCAAAAAAATTAAGGTGTAAAATCCTCCATTGTAAGGTAGGGTCCAGTCATTGAGGGTTAGTGTTAGACCTTGTATTTGTCAAATATGTGGCTGTATGTACCGGAGAAGTGTTTTTAAGATTTGATGTTTGCCTGTAATTGTGAATCGCTTTTTTTGACCTTTTAAGAATTTCAATAAAGATTCTTTATAATTTTACAAAAAGTTGTTGATTAATTTTCCCCCTTTAAAACAATTAAAAAACATTACCTCCTAATTAATTAAAATAATTTAAGTTTAAACATCCCTGATCCCCTCACCTGCTTCAACACCACCTGTTCTCCCATTGGCATGATGCGGCACACAAAATTTAGCTTTCCCAAAAGCGATTGCAAGTCCCGCAATTTGATTTTGGCCAATCCTTGTGTTTTATGCACCTCCTTCTGAAGTGCCATCACCTTTTCCTCGGGCAGCTGACATGCCATCGCCACAGAGTCTATCTCTACACCCAAAAAACTCAAACAGGTCACCGGGCCTTCCCTCTTGGCAACTGCCAGAGGTACCACAAACAGCTTCGCCATCCCCACCATCGTCTGCAGTAAACTCTGACAGATCCCAGAATCCGGCGGCCCCAAAAATAAGAAGTCATCCAAGTAATGCAAAACAGTTTGGATGCCCGCAACATCTCTCACCAGCCACTCCAAAAAGGAACTAAACATTTCAAACAGAAGAACAAGAAATCACACAACCCTTTGGCAAGCAGCGATTCACGCCAAAAAGCGCATCCCAGTAACAACCCAACAAATGAATGCTATCCAGATGCACCGGGAGCAGCCTGAAGGCTGCCTCGATATCCGTTTTGGCCAAAAGTGCCCCATGCCCATATCGTCGCACCCACTTCATCGCGTCATCAAAAGATGTGTACGCCACAGAACAAAGTTCTGGATCTATTCCATCATTCACGGATAAAGCTTGTGGGTTCGACAAGTGGTGTATAAGCTAGAATTTATTTGGCTCCTTCTTGGGTACTACCCCCAATGGGGAAACCATCAAACCTGCAGGGCATCAAAAGGGCCAACCATACGCTCCAATTGAACTTCCTTCCTAAGTTTTTCCCCAACTACTTCCGGATAAAGCAATGCCGATCTGAGATTGTTTGTAAAAAAAGGAATCTGATGATTCGGAGGGGAATCCTAAAACCAACACGAAAACCATGCTCCAGAACCCCCGCTGCTGTCTATTTGGGAACCTACTTAAAAAGGGGGCCATCACGTGCAGCCGCATCGATGTCACCCCCTCTTCCACTGCCCACTCCTGCCTTACTCCTTACTTTCTTAAAACTTGATCGCGAGGTTCCCCCACAATGGGAGCAGATATGTTTGAACCGACATCCGACTCCAAACGTACACTGTCCATCATTAAATTTCCAGCATGCTCCCTGCACGTAGTTTGCTGTCCCGCACCACTCCCCCCGCTGGAACACGACTGATTACTCCCACTTGCTCCCCCAGGAAAGGTCTGGCCATACCTATAAGGGGCCATCACCTTCAACCACAACCCAATGTCCTTTTGGTTCAATTTATGTTAGGCCGCACTGCCTTCCGCTGCCTGAACTGCTCATCATAGCGGAGCCAACCCTGCCCCCCATAAATTCTATACGCCTCACCTGTCGCATCAAAGTAACAGAATAGGCCAGAACAATTTTCCAGCGACCTCTCCCCAATCACGCTCGCCAATATTGCAAACGCCTGCTGCCAGTTTATAAACGTCTGCGGGATTAGCCACCACCTCCTCTTCTCTTCCTCCTCTTTATTACTCTCCTCTTTTTTAACCTTATCCAGGTGAAACTTCTCTAAAGGCAGCAATGAGAAGATTTCCATAAACTCGTGCTTCCAGATCTTCTCTTACAGCTCCTTTTTCAAATGCACCCCCAGCGCCCCCTTGAAATATACATACACTTCACCATGTGCCATATCATCCAATTTAATGGCATCCCCCGTAATTTGCACTGACACCAACACACCACTTACCCCTTCCCCAGATACAGTCACCCCACCTACCCCCCCTGTATCATTGCAGTCCTTCCCTGCCAGCCATGCTGTAGTGGGTGAAGCTGCACTCTCCCTATCAATTCTCCCCTTCAACCATACCAAAATGCCCCTAATGCCCCCCAACACCTCCTGCAACTCTCCACCCCCCATTACTCTCACCGGTCCTCCACTGACATCTTCCAGCTGCCCCCGGCTCTCCCTTATAAATCCGTCAACCGGGTTCAAACACGACATAGAGCTGTACTCACCAGGCTGCTCAGTCGCTGGGAGCCCGCCAACTGCTGATCCCGTTCTTTCTCCACATCCCATGATCACCGATCAAAGGCCCTCGACCCCGACTGAGGGTGGGCGGAGTGTGGGGGCGTCTAATCCCAGGCCGACTGGCTTCCGCCCGATCCGTTCCTGTTCAATCCATCCCTGGTCTTCAGTTCAGCCGCCCACAGCACCGCTTCTGGCCACTGTGGCGCTATCATTCTGATCAATGCTGCCCTCACTCTCCTCCTCACCCGTGGCCTGACCTTTCTAGTTCCGTGTACCTCCACCTGGCTCGAAGGCCCTGTAAGCAGTCTTCCTGAGGCCTTCTGCCGTGATCCTGGGTCCAGATCGGCATGCTCCGGGCAGGCCTCCCATCCAGGACCTCAGCAGCAGAGCAAGTGATGTCTTCCTCAGGTTTCCTGAGCTGGGCAGGCCCTAGTGCTCCGAGGATTGCTGCTCCTGCTCGCTGTGCCTGCCTCATCTCTCTCGCTCCCAGCGAATCCCGTGGTTGGTGCATTGCCACCCAGACCCTCCGTGCCTGCACCGGAGAGCTCCCTTGTTGAGCGGGCCCGGCCTTCCTGCCACCGCTGCCTGAGCCCGCCATGGTGCTGCCGTTCCTGCCTCTTCCAGTGGGCCCTGCGACCTGGACATTGCCACCAGGGCCTGCCATTCCGGACATTTCTCCCCAGCGTCGGGAGGACCGGGACCACTCCACAAGTGAGCGTTGCGCCCCGCTGCCTCTCTCAGCCCCGGGCCGGCTGCCCGGATTCCTCCCGAACCGCAGACCCTGACTAGGCCCGCTGTGCAGCAGGCTGCAGTCCTGAGGATCCCTTGAGGGGCTGGATAATTTTGATCTTCATGTTTGATAGTACACATTATCGCTGAGCACCATTATTGTGAGCGTTTAGAACCCATGTGGATCGAGATTTTCAGATACATATATAAGGAGGCAGAGATCTAGATTGAGCCCGATAGTGCAAATGAGGAACTTATTATTTTTAGAAATACAGCAGGTGAAATAGGTATTGAACATGGTACCAAGTTTCTAAATAAATATATTTCTGAAGGTGTTATTGACATGAACTTTCAACCAGATGTCAATAACAACCTATTCGTTGAACACAGGCAAATTTATCAAACCTTAGATATTCATAAATTAGGTTGTGTATAATTTAAGAGAAATGTTACAGTGAAAACAGTATTGAGCACACTTTTTGAATTTTGATTAATACTTCGTACAAAATCCTTTGTTGGTAATGACATCTTCAAGATGCCTTTTTATGGATAATCAAATCAAATGCATTGCTCATGTGTGACTTTGGTCCATTTTTCTGTGAGCTGGTGAAACAGCCTCCATTATTCATGTCCAGGAATATGTATCTGTTTAAAGATTACATGGCAAGCCATTGTACCAGCTCACCAGCATGGTTTAAATGCACATATTTGCCCCTGCATAAGTATAAACATTGTACTTGATGTATGTAAGTCTACCACCTGCTTTCTGTCACTAATGACATGATAAGGCTTTATAAAAGACAAACATGTCATTATGTGGCCAAAATAGCTTTCCTAATACAGCTGAAATATTTATAAATTGTGCATCACAGGAGTGATTGACATTTTGGGTGAAGTTTGAAGTTACTGACGATAGAGAGAGGACATGTTAGAGAGAAATCTGGTAACATCCGTGCATGGAGGCATCCCACCAGTAGTGGCAGAGGGGAGCTGATCATGCCCATGACCAGATCCTGTCTAGATGGGTGAAGATTTGTGTTGGGAATGTTACTGAAACATGGAATACGCTGGAATCTGGTGGGAGTGGTGTTGGACGTCACTGATGGATCAAACCTTGGTCATCTATGTTAACAGTCACCTGTCATAGGGACTTCTCATCCGTCTATATTAATCGGTTGTTTTTCAGGAGCAGACCCATGTTGATAAGAAACCCGCAGTGGGTAACACCAAAATAGATAGGGATATTGACTGTTTCAGGCCAAATTTCTGCCAAGATCAGTATCCATAACCTCCGGTTTTGCCTCTAAGTTTCCAGTTAGTTCCATTATTAAGTATTCTAATGTATATATAGGTGCAGACACAATCATAATTGAATTTCTTCAAGGAGAGAGTTGACAAAGAATATTATAGCACAAGATAACTGCTTAACCTTGCTTTATGTTCCTTTACTGCTAATCATTTGCTGCAGTTGGTTAGTTGGTTAATTGGTTAGATTTTCTCAGTACAGCTGACTTGTAATTTTTTTCTATGCAAAAAGTGGACTAATTCATTTATAACAGATGTGCCAAAATACTCACCAGTTCATCATGATGTTTTGCTGGTTTCTGTGTGTAGGAATAGGGGAAGAGCAACATCTGGGAATAGGAATGAATGGTCAGGTAGGCTTTGATGGAAGAAAGATTGCTGCGGATGAAATCCCCAAGAGCTCTAGTTTCACTCTCTGACTCCGGAATGGTGCCACAGTAAATCTCACTACAAGCACTTGAAGTTGCTCCAGCAGCTTAAAAAAAACATAAAGTTCAGTTTGACAAAATGTGTTAAACTTTATTGTGCAAATCAGGACCAGATTCATCATTTGTAAGGCTGGGTTCACATTAGCATATGCGATCGCAGCGGATGATGCGGATAACATTTCTTAAATCTGCAAGCGTATTGCGTACCAATCTTGATCATGGAGTGCGCATTCATCTGCAGGTACCTTATTTGTCGTGCGTATGGCTGCGTATGGGTACGGTCGCGGCTTATTTCCGCGACCCTGGAATGCAATATGTTGAATTTTTTGTTGGTGGAAAAATGCGCAATCATCCGCACGCGTACGCCTGTGGATAAACAATGTATTATTGTCTATGCGTACGCAATCGTACGCAGGTACTTGCGGAAGCATGCGTATTGTACGCATGCGTACAAGCCAAGGCGCATGCCCGGAAAGTGATTTGCAGTACCGCCCATCTCCCTCCCATATCCCATCCCACCAAACAGGCTATATAAACTTTGTTTCTGGCCATTGCATGGCACCTTGTTGGATCTCAACAAGAAAGTTGCAAATAAAGGAAATAGGATTAGTGAATGCATGCGCACAAAAAACACATACGCATGCAAAAACGCAAACAAATGCATGCATACGTTGCGTTTTTAATGTTGTTTGCGGATGTCATTGTGGACAAAAAACGCAGTGTTTGCATGCGCTTCCATGCGTTTTTACATGCGTATCAGCATGCGCAACATCCGCACCGCTCGCATACGCTAATGTGAACCCAGCCTAAGGTTTTTTTGACTCATTTTTTATTCTGTCTTGTTGCATTTGGTGACTTTGTTTTGTACAAATTCAAAATGCAATTAATTTTGCACAAAATTAAAATTATTCTTTGTTTTTATCTTAATTATGTTTTGTGACTTTTAAGTGCAAAAGTTCTCAAAATCTCTTTTGTACATAAAATCACTATGGGGGAAAAGTGGAGTAAATTTGCGCCAACAACTTTTTAAAATTGATGAATCGACCAATAACATCTGGAAACTCAAAGTCCCTCCCACAATCGTGAATAGCAAAAAGAAAATGAACGAAGACAAAACTCTACAAAAAAGGTGCAAATGCAAAAACGTCTTGGCGTTTGGAGTACTATACATGATGAGTTATTAGTCTTTTTATGATGAGTAAAAATGACTGCGTGAAATGTAGGGCATTGGGGAAAATGATTATACACTTGTACAGCTTAGAATTATACTAATTGAACTAATTTCTTCACCATGGTTTATGTTTTATGATCCAAATTTTACATTTAGATGCCATTTAGACACAATTTGTGCAGATTTTTGCCACGGACAGAAAATCGCAGCAAGCTGCGATTTTGTGTCAGGGACAAAAATCCGAATTTTCCCATATCATTGACAGATGGGAACCGGATGTCAAATAGCTGCCCTCGGGCCCCATCCCGCCCCATAGGAATACTATCGGGTCAAAATCTGATCCGGGGCTGTCCGATTCACACCAGACAGCCCTGGATCACCAAAACCATGGTGTGAAGCTGCCCTAAATTGTAGGTTTGAGTCTGCCTGATGCTACTAGTCAATGGACCTCTGCTCTTGTGCACAGAGAATCACAAAGTAGGATTCCCAGTAGGACAAGAACAGAGCATACCTAGATGGGACAACCCTTTATTTATTCTATTCATATAAATATATTCATTCTTACGGGCTTTGGTGCATTTCTCACGTTTGACTTGAGTTTGTCATGTATCTTCATTAAGATTTTTGGAACTCATATAATGAGTAATTTCTACAGTATTATTTAAACTGTTTCGCTAATTTTGTAGTATGGCTTGCATTTAAGGACAATAGCCATTTATGCTGCTCTATTCAGTTCAAGTCAAAGTCAATAGTTTATCAACTCAGTAAGATAGATTAGTTTTACTATATTTAACTGAAAACTCTATGTATATTATCCACTCACTGCACCAGCCAGCATCAAAGTTTCGGTTTGGATCGGTACCAATGCAGTTGGAATTGTTGTTTGGAGAGCGGGTTTTCCTCCACATACGATCCTATAAAAACATTCCATTACTTCCTGAAATACTAAAAAACAAATTGTTAAATTAAAAAGCTTTTAGCATATACAGTGTCTTGAAAAACTTCATGCCCAGTGACCTTTTCCACATTTTTTTCACGCTATACTTACAAACTTAAATGTATTTTATTGCGATATAATGTGACATACCAACACTAAGAAGCCAGTATTTGGGAAGTATAAAGGAAATCATACATGGTATTGTAAATATTTTAAAAATATAAATCTGAAGATTGTGACGTGTATTTGTATTTAGCCCCTTGTACTTTGATACCCATAAGGGTGCGTGCACACGGTCTGGAGGAGCTGCGTGTTGGACGCAGCTCCTCCAGACCTGAGGGAAGCCGCGGGTGGCCGCAGCCACCCTGTACTCACCATGTGCGGCGGGTGCAGGGTGGCTTCTCCCTGCAGTCACCCGATGGGAGCCGCTTCCGACTCTGCAGCATGAGATGAACATGCTGCAGAGGAGCGGACTCCCGGCAACCCGCACCGCAGCTCCAAAGACACTGCGGGCGGGTTACGCATAGTGAGGATGGGATTTCTTGAAATTCCATCCACTATGCTAGTACTGTACGATGCAGTGTTTTGGACGCAGCGGCAAGACGGTGCGTTGAAAACGCTGCGTACACTGATCGTGTGCACACACCCTAAAAATATCCTGAGAGACCAAATGGCTAATTAGTAAATTGAGTCCAACTGTGTCTAGTTAAATCTGAGTATAAGTGCAGCTGTACTGTGAAAATCTCAGAGGATTGTTTGAAAACATTAACCCCTTCACCCTTGGGCATTTTTCCATTTTTCGTCTTCATTTTTTCCTCTCGCTTCTTCCAAGAGCCATAACATATTTATGTTTCCATCAATATAACCGTATAAGGACTTGTTTTTTGCAGGAGAAGGTGTACTTTTGATTGAAAGCATTAATTTAACCATATGATGTACTGGAAAATGGGAAAAAATTCCAAGTGTGATAAAATTGCAAATTACAATGTTGTTTTTTTATTATTTTTATTTACTATGTTCGCTACATCGTAAAACTGATTTGTCAGTATGATTCCCCAGGTCAGTACGAGTGCAAAAGTACTAAACATGTATAGCTTTTTTAGGGTTTATTTTTTGCTTCCTGAGCTGAAGTTTTTCTTTTATGCAGTTTACCAATAAGTTTAATTTATTTTATGTTTTGATAGATGGGGCATTGGTGAATGCGGCAATACCAAATGTGTTTTTTTATTGTTTTATTTTGAATGGGGTATAAAGGGGGTGATTTGAACTTTTGTGTTTTTTTTACTTTTGTCATATAACATTTTTGTATTTCTTTTAATTTTTTTTTACTAGTGTCATTAGGGGGCTTGAAGTTCCCACTATCTTTTTGTGTGTGATGCATAAATGATCATCTGTGAACACTGGCACTCAGCCAGCATTCCCAGGACGTTTGTCATGGCAGTGAAGGGGGTCATCTGTTTACCCCTGGCTGCAATAAGCAACTCATTGGTACCCCACCATCATGTCACAGAGCAGGCACATGTTGGCTGATCAGATCAGCTGACTTGTGGTGAAATATGTGTGTGAGCCCGCATTAAAGGCAAGGACGCGACTAAGGATGCATATATACAGTACATCTTAGGTCGTGAAAGGGTTAAGGGTGAAACATCATCATGAAAACCAAAGAACACACCAGACAGGTGAGGGCTAAAGTTGTTGAGAAGAGTAAGCCAGGGTTAGGTTATAAAAAATAGCTTAAACTCTTGACATCCCCCAAAGCCCTGTTCAATCCATCATCCAAAAATGAAAGGAGTATAACACAACTTAAAACCTTTCAAGATATGACTGTCCACCCAAATTGAGAGCCCTGTCATGAAGAGCACTATTTATAGAAGTAGCTAAAAGGCCCATAATTACTCGGGAGGAGCTGCAGAGATCCACAGCTCAAATGGGAGAATCTATCCACAGGACAACTATTTGTCGGACTCTCCAAAAATCTGGCTTTTATGGAAGAGGAGAGAGAATAAATCCCTTTTTGAAACCAATCTATAAGAAGTACCATTTTCAGTTTGCCCAAATCTATGCAGAGAACACAGCTACCATGTGGAAGGAGCACTGTTCGGATGAAACCAAAGCAGAATTTTTGGACTAAATGCAAAATGCTATGTGTGGCTGAAAACTAACGCTGAAATTACCCTGAAAACATTATCCATTTCCACAGTCAAGAATGCTAGTGGCCGCATCATGCTGTGGGGAGGATTTTCTTTGGCATGGACAGGGTTGATGGTAAGATGGATGGTGCTAAATACAGGGCAGTCCTGGAGGAAAACCTACAAGAGGCTGCAGAAGATTGAGACCTGGGGTGTAGGTTCACCTTAGAGCAGGAGAATGACCCTAAACATACTGCCAGAGCTACAATGCAATGGTTTAGATCAAAGCATATCCATGTGCTTGAGTGACCCAAGAATATGTTGCAAGACTTGAAAATTGCTGTTTACAGACGTTCTCCATCTGATCTCACTGAACACGAGCTATTTTGAACAGAAGAATAGACAAAAAATTCAGCCTCTACATGTGCAAAGCTGGAAGAGACATACCCTAAAAGACTAGCAGTAGTTATTGCAGCTAAAAGTGGTCCTTCAAAGTACTGACTTAGGGGCTGAATGCACAATCTTCAAATTTATATTTTTAAAACATTTAGAAAACCATGTATCATTTCCTTAACAGTTCACAAATACTTGAGAGTTTCTAGTTTGTGTTTGTATATCACATAAAACCTCAATAAAGTACATTTAGGTTTGGGGGTATGACCTAAACAAATGTGTAAAGGTTCATGTGATATGAATACTTTTTCAAGACACTGTATTACTCACATTAGTCCAGGTGTACACATAGCCATCAACGTTTAAGACTGGAAGAACATAGAAATCCAGATTGTCGAGCAGGTTGGTAAATTCAGGATCTGAACCATAAGAATTCACAGCCTGTAATTTAAGAGCATTAATAAATACACAGGGCAACACTGTTAAATAACAATCCACTACAGTACTGCATGTTCTTAGCCAAACACTTGAGTATTTTTGATAATGACATTGTAACAAATTATTCTCTTTAATCAATTTATAAACTTATTCTGTATATAGGTTGACCAGCATACTGTACCTCTTTGACAAACCACTGGCAGAATGCAGGTGAGACCCATTCTCTGGCGTGAAATCCACAGTCAATAAATACAGCATTTTTGTTTTGACCAGGATTCCCAACCTGAAATAATTGAATTGTAGAGTCAATTACTTATGATTTTGGGTAATTTTACTCATGGAAAATAGATGATTAGAGGGAATGTGTTGCCAGTAGAGATGAGTGGAATTTTTGAAATTATAATTTGTCAGGTTCCTGAATTTTCCCTCCACAATTTAATTTGCAGTGAATAAATGTTCTCAAATATCATTACTGGAATGCTTATAATTACTTGTAAAATACACTTGTGGGAGAGGAGAGAGAGAATCCAGCTTATTATAAGGGCTTACAATCTACAGGGGAAAGAGACAATGGACCCCATTAACCATAAGAGCTTACATGTGACGCTTCTGCGGCCAAGCCACCACAAATGGTACTACATGTATTCCTAGTTGTGATATCATGCCTAGAGGTAAGTGGAGATCACTTTGCTGAGACCCCCAATTACACCCAACACATCTAACCTTCAGGCCATGGAAGTGCTGGGCTGAAGAGACTCACCTATAGGTCAGTCCCCACTTCCTGGCTGGAGGGAGGAGTTAGGTTAGGGATGGGTGGCAAGGAGAGTTCTAGTTGAGTCTAGGCAGCTTGAGATTAGCAGATAGAAAACAAGCGGTGTCAGAGGTTTGGAGCGCTAAAGAAACCACGGGTTGGTGATTAAATTACCAATAATTTATTGCACGAACAGCAGGGGTCCAGTATGCCACAACGCGTTTCTACGCACAGATGCGTCTTTCTCAAGTGGCTCCACTTGAGAAAGACGCACCTGTGCGTCGAAATGCGTTGTGGCATACTGGACCCCTGCTGTTCGTGCAATAAATTTTTGGTAATTTAATCACCAACCCGTGGTTTCTTTAGCGCTCCAAACCTCTGACACCGCTTGTTTTCTATCTGCTAATTTCTTTCTCCCTTGTTGGCAGTGCGGTGTGTGAGCTGCTCTAAGATCCACAGTACCTGGCAGTACATCATAAAGGCCCACCCTTGAATGATCAACTGATACACAGTGTGGAGCTGGGACAGAAGCCAGTGCAGCGAGTCTGCCTCTTCGGGTGGAGGAGTGAAGGAGCCCACCTGCATCTCCAGAGGAACTAAGGAGCTGACCACCAGGCCCGGAGTATCAGAGGAGGAGGGAATATTGGCCCCTGTCACTACAGTGACCCACATTAAGCCATCAGTCTGGTTGTGCGGGGTGTTGCACAACCAGTAAAGGTTAGTGCAAACATAGTAAAACCGTGTATTAAGTTCCTCCAGTTGCAGTGTGGCGCAATATCTGTTTTTTCTTTTAGGCAGCTTGAGAGACAGCATGGAGTGTGGAGTGAAGTGCTAGGCAGAGGGCCTGGAGAGACAAATTTGCTTCCAGCTGTTGAAGCTGGGCAGAGGAACTAGCTGCAACAGGGTTACCAGCCCCAAATCGATCAGGGATACTTCAGAACCAGTAGTTAAACTGGAGGTCACTGGGTTTCAAGTACAGTGACTCACCTTGTGGACCTTCCCATGGCTCAAGGGGCTACATAGGGTCAGATGACATAAAGACTATCACTCGTAGGACCTGCAGCTACCTGCCTGGCAGGGAATGGCAACCACGGACACTTAGGAGAGGAAATGGGTAGCAAGTGTCAGAATGGGAAAAGGCAGCTAGAAGGCCATATACTCTTTATCTCTGCAAGGTGGATTCCAATTATCTCTGGGCTGGTCAGGCTGTACTTCTGGTGAACATCGTTGTAATCCTCAACTACAAATAAAGGGTAAGAACCACGAAGACTGCGTGTCGTTTGATCCTTCCTACGTCCTTCTGCACCAACACCCTCCTCCTCCTCTGCACCATCCCATCTATCCCTCTACACCTTCCAAGGGATCCCTGCCCTGACTGGAGAGGGCTTATCACCTGGCTGCCCTACCATCTCCCCTTGGAAGCGCCCACAGCAGCCCCTGGCCATCTGTGGTCAAAACTCGAGTTGACATCACAAACTACTACTATCCCCTGTAAATAGCCCCTTAACATGTCCGGCCACAACCTCTGGGGACCACCACTCTGACTTATGAACCGCTTGCCCCAGATAGTTGAGTACCCTGACCTGGTCAAGACACTACACTACAGAAGATATTTCTTTCAGTGACTCTGGAGATGCTATTCGGCCATGCTGTACCAAATGTGCTCCACTGGGAATCACTGGTCTGTGTTGTCATTATGAGAAGGCCCATGTGACAAAGCAAAATTACATCAACCTACTGTCAAAAGCTTTAGCATTGTGAGAAACTATGTCAGGCAAATTTTTTGGGGGGAGACCCAGCAATTAAATCTCAAGATGCTTGAATTTGTGTGAAACCACATGTTTCTGAAAATTCCACTCAATCTTCAACAGATCGATCGGGTCATCTTTAGTCACTAGACTTTTGCTGTTATCTGAGTGAAGCATGATGTAGTGCTTTTTCTGTTGCAGATCTTCCAGTTTTCTGAATCGCTGAGATTTGCATAACCCTGCCTACACTACTGATTGACAGCATTCTGTGTACATTGTTCATAGACAGAAAGCTGCCACTCTGTGGTGGGGGTGGGGTTACACAGAACAGGAGGACTACTTGCACCAGGCAATTAGTCCTCTAATGATAATCTCCTGCCAATAAATCACTGATTTTTATAGAAATAACAAGCAGCCCAGTAGTGACATGTTGCTGGAATCTCTGTCTCTCTCAGATTACATAGCAAAAACCTGGTGACAGATTTGCTTTAACATTTAATCACAGTTAAGACATTTTAACATGGAGCATGCATATAATGTACTATTTACAGCTGTTATCACTTATATTTAAACAGCGTTAAAGGATAATCACATCTTACAGCTGTTATTTTCATATTGGAAGACTTTGTTCAATGTATGAACCACAGGTATCGTGGAAGTATCCTATTTTTATGAAAAGGTTCACAGCACCTGATGATTGTTTGCAAAAATGAAGAAATTCCAGATTGTCAGTGCTGACACTAGAATGAGATGTGGGAAATAGATTTCACAGGCAGCACGAACAGCGGCCACTGATGTCCTGAACTGTCCTTTACAGAGCAGTCAGCTATACAAAAAAGGTTTTTACTGTCTGAATAAAAAACTTGATGCACTTGGGATTTTTTGGTGTTAATACAAACTCGTACATGTTTTGTGACTATTATCATCATTTTACAATGCATAGTGAATGTAAGGAATATCTTCATATAATAATTATAAGCTGTAGATACAGACTACTTATAATCTTCCGTTGTGTCCGTGAAAATTACTGATTGATTTTTTCATAACTTCTTCAAAAATAATAAAATCAAGTTGTGGTCATTTATTCAAACATGTTGGGTATCAATACAAGGAAATATATGGGAGGCAGATGAGACGTCATCATCACCGATCACCTTCGATGTAGGAGGGTATTTCTACATCATACATTATGACCTATCACTGGGACAAGGATATTAAAATCAGTCGAGGCTTGACCTCTGGGACCTTTGAAACAAAGGTCAAATATTCCATCAGCTTTAACACTAGAAGTCCCAGAGAGGGGTCATTTAACATTTCTACCATTGGAATCTAGACATGGGTCGAATGACCTGAAGGATTTTAGGCCACATTTACAAATGAAAGGATGCTAATTGGAGCCATCAGAGTTGTCAGTTTGGACTAAGGGTCATTTGACCCTCTTTTGTGACTTTTGGGGGAGCTCGAAATTCCTGGGACTTCTAGTGTTAAAGGGGAATTTCCATATCACATATGAATATCCATGGGATATGCCCTAAATATATAAGAAGCCTATTTGTACAAGATCAAGTGCAAGACTATACTGTTCTCTCAATGAATTTAGTCTACTTTATTGTCTGGCAATATTCATTATTCACTTAGTGATTCAGAAATAAGATAAAACGTTTGCCTAAGGGTGGCTCCTTGATTTCAGTGAATCTCACTATACACCTTTAGGACCTCCGAAGAGTTCTAGATCCCCAGTGCTACTGATGCCATATGTAGAATTAAATGCATAGAAAAATAAAGAAAAAGAACAATACTGTTTACTACTATGCTATAGTTAGCTGCACATAGGAGTCAGTTAATTAAGGCCTGTTTCACATCTAAGGTTGGTGTGCGTTTTGCTAAATTTGCGTTTTTTGGCGTTTTTACAGCTAAAAACGCATAAAAACGCTAGCGTTTTTGGTCCCATTGGTTTTAATGGAAACGCAGGTAAAAACGCATGCAAAAACGCATGAGCATTTTCAAAAACGCAAAATGCATGCGTTTTTGCAAACGCCGCGCTAGACGCATTTCCCGACGTTTTGGGCAGCATCGGCAAAATCGCATGCGTTTTGCGTTTTTGAAAACGCTCATGCGTTTTTGCATGCGATTTTACATGCATTTCCATTAAAACCAATGGGACCAAAAACGCTAGTGTTTTTATGCGTTTTTAGCGGTAAAAAGGCCAAAAACGCAAATTTAGCAAAACGCACACCATTCTTAGATGTGAAACAGGCCTAAGCCTTCAGCTGTCCCTCATCACTCTCCCATATACTTTAATGCTCAGATTCGGTGAGAGAGCTGCTGCCAGAATTATTTAGCATAGTCTTATCCATACCCTTAACAAAAGGATCGGGTGATTCAATTCTAACCATGTGAATCTTATGTTCATCATTTGTAAAGGCACAGTCGGAAGGCCCAGTATACATTAGAAGGTCAGCAGATCCATCCAAAATCAGTGAGTCATAAGATCTAATGTGCATGGGAGTCTTTATTCAGTATGTAGCACCTGGACTCATTGTGCCAATCTGTGGACACTTGACTCTTTGGTCAGGATTATGTAGCCACTGTCCAAGGACTAAACATTTCCCAAAAGCTTGAAACAAAATAATGACTTTGAGAGCTCTCTCTGTCTCCTCATCTTGTAGGGTTGCTTGCTCTGATTTTTCATTTCCATTATGTAATAGTATGAGTGATGTAATATCATATAGCAGTTTTATACACTCATTGCCTGGAAATGTTATGGTACTATGGATGAAATGTCACTCCGATTTAACGGGACTTTTAACTAATCACAAACTTCTGCTGTTTAATGGGACAACCATTTTAATGTGATTTATTACTGTGGCTCTTGTGCTGTGTTTGGAGACCTCTGGGGTCTTTTGGTCCTCTAACATAGGGAATATGTACACTGTACTATTAAAATAAATGCATTTCTTAAATGTTAGAGAGGTATGGGAATCTCCTATGGCCTCCCCCTGGCACATTGAGCAAATTACTAACGCTAGTTGTGCTCACCTGTTCACCTTTGAAAGGGTCCTAAATAGAAGTGAACTTCTGCCCGTGAATGTCTCAATTATATCTTTAGAAAATATGTCTATAGGAGTGCAGCATTAGTTCAAATCCACTCTGTGATCACAGCTCCATGTGATAAAAGCCATGTCTGCCTCAAAGTTAATTGTTTACTTCACTAATGATGCATTTCATAGGTTAGGGCACTGTACCTTCAGCAAGTAGATGGGACGACCCTCATAGGATGTTCCAATCTGTGAGCGTGAGACAAGCTCTGGATTTTGAGCTGCAATATTAGCAGACCAGGCATAAATCTGTAAAGGAAAGACTGTTTTAGATACTATGCCTCATAAAATTCTTTCTCATAAAATGTGTCGACAGATTATTTACAGTTATACCGTTTCAAGGTCATTGTACTTCTCGTAGCTATGGGCCGAGCGGATATTACTATTCAGTTGACGTTCCATAGCCACCTGCAGATCATCAATCATGATCCTAAAAAAATATACACATATGCAATATTAATATATCATATGAATGCAAACACAGCAATGTGTATTTGATCAATTATTGATAAACTGCCAAGGGATTGTAAAAATTGCAATCATACTTGGACCCAAAACTTAGGGGGTGCAAAATGTCTCTGTTTCCCATATTGAAGACTAGTACTTTAAATGGCATTGGATCATTGAAAAGCACAGTTACAAAGTTTGCACTAGGGTTCGAAAATTGCTTGTTAATCTTACCTGAGGAAGGCGGTTGTCTCGGCCGAAACGCGTTGTATCCGTTTTTTTATATTCTCACATGTTTTGAGTAATAAAATTTTTTTGTGGACAAGAAGTTCTTAAAATCATTACCACGGGGAGCGCGACCACCATAGAATTGGATCACTTCCTATTGAACCTTTATGCCTGTGGGAATCCGTGACAGGACACAGCACAGGATCAATTCAAGGCGAGCAGCAGACCCGGATAAATATCTAAAGCGTGAGGAGGCTTTGGAAAAACCATATGCTTGAAGTTTTATGGCAAGAGGTGAGTGCATAAAACGTCATTAAAAGGGCACCAGAAAGTTACATTGGTAATGCGCTGAGATTGGCGCCGCATGTTTGTTTTTTATATATACCCTACAGGGAATCATCTTACTTGGTAACATCTGTGGCACCCCACTCCACGGTTCTGTTGCCACAGGAACACCTGGAGCAGGAAAGGATTTGCATATCAGGTAAACTTACACACAACACCTTCCACCCCAGACCTGAAGGGGGAGCTCTACTTGCCGACTTCAGGCAAGGCCCCTATAAATTCAGGCCTGGGAGTGAAGTTAGGCAGTTCAGTACGGAGCAGTACAGAGGAAGACACCTGTTGAACGGTGTCACGCTAGGCCTGTGCCAGAGGGGAAGCCTAGCCAGTGTGAGGGACCCAAGAGTGAGGGTCGGACGCGAGGCGAGTTAGCCAGGGGGAGCAGAGCCCTGCCGTTTCACCCCAGAAGAGGTGCGCCGACAGCCAGTCACCAGAGTCCAAGACTGCATGGGTCCAGTCAGCCCAGCAGTAAAGACCAGAGATCAGGGAGGCTTCAAATCTCCTGGTGCAGCACTTGGAGCACAGCCATCTAGCAGAGCCCGGGACCGCAGTGGACACAGGGGTGCCCGCAACAGAGCTTTAACAGCCTGCCATACAAGTGAGGACTACAAGGGTCAGGGCCTAGCTTCAGACAGCCCAGGACTAAAGCACAGACACATCGTAAGAGGGAGGCCTTATAAGTCATCGGATGTGGAGATCCTGAACTGCTCCCAGACCACCCGGACTGTACCCTGGACTTCACCTTGCTCATCACATCAGTAAAGGTATGAAAACAACAACCCTGTGTGTGTGACTGTTATTGTGGCCCCTGATCCTGCTCCCACCATAGACTTTCCGCCATCCCACTACTTCCACAACCGCCCCGGGGATTCCGCACTACCTACAGGGAGCGTAACCATACTGCTGTTCCACCATCACCACGGAGGTCTTTCCCACAGCACCGGTAACTTTACCGGAACCGTAGATGGCGTCTTGGATCATCCTTTATTTTCCATTGACTTTAAACCCCTTCTCAGTGACCACCAGGGCCACGGGACCGGGCAACAGGCCCGTGACATCCCCCGTCAACTACAACGCCCGGGAATGGGTACCCCACGGCCCTGGGGCGGGTAACATCTTTTTTTAAACTCATTCATATATTTCTAAGGATAATACCATAGGAACAGCACAAAAGAGAGTTCCAGTAAAGTATGATCCAAAACTGATTTGTCATAATAAAAAATTATCAGGGATTTTCTACATTTAACATTTACATATACTAAAGTCTAATGAACCAATATACTTACTCATAGGGTAAGCCGCTTTGAACAAACAGAGCTTGAATGTCATAAGCTGAGTTATATTCAGCACGGAAGTCAGTAGTCTGTCCTACCTCCAGAAGCAATACCGAATCAGGAATCCAGAAGTCGAGCTATAAGGAAAGTCGAGAATGATGTTAAGTGTACGAGCATAATACTTGCACAACAAGTGCTATCTGATGTTTCATAGGATAACATTTGGAGCAATGTTAGTCTATGGGGCATATTTTTTCTCATGCCAATGCGAAATGATAAAACATTTGCAGCATCTTGCATTTGACAGCGTGAATTAAACGGTTTGCACTCATGTAACTTCTATGGGTGTGTGGAAATGATTGTGCTTCGTAAGGATGACATCCAAGTGCAACTCAAATTCCACGCACTAACAGAATGGAGAAAACGCGAGAGAATCAGATCACACTAAGCTGACAATCTAATCAAACTCTGATCACAGTTTGATCTGAGTATCATTAAGAGAATCGGCCTGATTATCTCACATGCGAGAATCTACGGTCCTATGAACACAGGACACAAAAGCTTCCGCCCTACCTCTCCATTATCCTGGATAGGCCCTCTTCTTTCTGTTCCAGTCTGTCATTGCTAGTTTGCTCATTGTTGTTTATATTTGTCTTGTGTATGTAAACCCCTCTTCATGTACAGCACCATGGAATCAATACTCCACCAAAAGAAAATCCAGCAACACGTCCTCATGAAAGGTAAAAATACTCCTTTATTAAACCATAGATAAAAGTAGCAATAGAAAATGGCCAAAAAACACCCACAGATTCATATTAAAATGTCCCAGACACAAGCATAGGGCTTATGCATTTTGGGGATATACCCTTTACTCATAACCCCGAAACGTGTAAACCCTATGCTTATATATGAGACATTTTAAAATGAATCTATTGATGGTTTTTGTCCATTTTAAAGACTACATTTGCCTTTGGATTAATAAAGGAGTATTTTTACCTGTCATGAGGACATGCTGGACTTTCTTTTGGTGGAGTTTTGGATCGCCAGGATTTTGGTGCTGTGCACTCCTGGGACCAGGTGGGCCAGATTTGCTTTTGATGTTTCCATGGAATCAATGGGGCTCTAAAAATAATAATACTATGTTGTATTAATAGGGATTAAAGAATGAGAGATATTCAGAGTTGCTTGAAAGGGTCGTTTCACCACTGTTTTCTCTGTATCGGTTTTTGACATAGAGGCAAAAATACATCGTATTATGTCAGGTTTTTTTTTCTGCCCATGAAAAAAACTTAAAAACCAATATTTTTTTTATCAAGCTAAAGAAATCATATCTGACCACTTTTATTGTCCATTTAAGCACACAGACAATTCTAGCTCAGGTCTGCGTAGATCCTAGAAAAACTGATGACTCAACATTCTAGACCTCTGTGTTGTATAGCATTGGCTAATCTGTGGTATGTTGCTTCCTTCTTTGACCACTTAGAGTTTGTTTTTTTATGATTATAGTTTATTTAAGTTCATGATTAAGATGCCCATCAAAGTATTAAGGTAACATAATTTAGTCCAGCCTGACCTTCCAGTTTTGCAATGAAATCTCTGTTACCACTTGTATTGTTATGGGTACTTAGTTTTATAACTGCTCAATTTATATAACTTTAATTATGCTGGTCCCTGGAAATGTTTAAATGGAAGTTGTCGCATTGAAAATAGTAGGGCTCAAGCCCCGGGATACCCAGTGATGTCACTTATGGGTGGGGCTTATGTTCCCCTGCACTGTGGCATATGACACAATGGCACAGACAGAGGGAGAAACACAGCAGTCAGGGAAGTTGTCACATTGCACTGAGGGGAACAGGTAAGAATGAGATGAAGATAAGGGGCAAAGAAAAAACATAGCGGGGAAGGGAGGAGGGGGCTGTGGCTGAGAAATCACACTATGAGGAGGGGAGAAAGGGGAGGGAAGCGGGGGACCTTAGTAAACATTTGAACAGCCCCACCCCTGGAACCAGCATCACAGTGACACAGTGTTTCAGGAAGGGGATGAGGAAGTGACTGGGCCTGTCTGACAGCCATGTGAGGATCCCAGGATGCGCTAGAGGACTCACACAATATTTCATCAAAGCGGAAATAGATATAAAAACAACAGCTGTTACATAGTGTAGAGAGGGAACGATAGGGAATTAAGGAATGAAGAATATTAGAAAACATCTTAGATTTTGGGGGTATATTAGGAAGATAGGAAATAAGTTGCTGGTCTCGGACTATCCCCTTTAACTCTACGGGCCGACTAATCCACCTCTCTTCTTGCTACCCATCCTTTTCTTCCCACTGCAATTCTCTTTATTGGCAAACAATTCCCCAGTGTATCTAGTTCAAACTACAAACACTAACCTAAAAAACCATCAATAATCTGTCTCCTCTTTATATCTCCAAACTTATCTCCCATTATACTCCAACACATAATCTCTAGTTCTCCCCGACCTACTTCTCTCCTCCAATCCCCTCTAAAACGTCTTTGAAGTAGCTCCCATCCTGTGGAATTCTGTGCCCCAAGACATCCGACTATCTGCTACTCTGGCAAGCTTCCAATCAAACGTAAAAACCTACCTATTTAAGAAAGCTTACAGCCTGCAATGACTCCACTACCACCACACAGCCAAAGTTTCCGGAACCCCCGCCAACCTACTGTATCCCCTCCATTATCTTGTAGATTGTAAGCCCGCATTAGAAGGGTCCTCTCATCTCTGTACTAGTCTGTCTACTTTAATTTATATCTGTATTTTTATGTAACCCCTTCGCATGTACAGCACCATGGAATCAATGGTGCTTTATAAATTAATATTACTATTAATAATAATCCTGCCCATGTGGTCTGAATATTATTATTGAATATTTCTTCCATTTATACTAAGGGGCATTTCTCTCAGTATAAAGGTTTGACAAAAATATACTTGAAAGTATATTGGGGATTTGAATATGCACTGATTCCTAAATGAACCTTGTCTGATCTCTATGTTCTTGGGCTAAAATTCTTTTGACAGTCAATATGTCTTACACTTGATAAGCACAACAATTGGATTGACCAGGGGCGTAACTACAATAGGTGCAGGGGTTGCGATCGCACCTGGGCCCTGCAGCCTAGGGGGCCCCAAAAGTCCCTTTGGCCCATAGAAAAAGACTAATACTACTAAAGATTTGCAATAATTGGGGACCCCGTTGGAGCTTTCGCATCGGGGCCCCGAGGCCTGAAGTTACGCCACTGGGATTGACTTTT
The DNA here is from genome assembly GCA_033576535.1 of Allobates femoralis. Taxonomy (NCBI): domain Eukaryota; kingdom Metazoa; phylum Chordata; class Amphibia; order Anura; family Aromobatidae; genus Allobates; species Allobates femoralis. Next base: position 112,630,211 of record JARQOC010000001.1, read on the forward strand.
GTGTCTTAAGGGATTGCCTAGAGCCGTATGATCTCACTAGGAATAAACCTACTATAAACCTCCTTAGTGTCAATGAAAATGTGAACTAAATTATCAGAAGGTCTTAATAGTCTAACTGCCTGACCCCTTAGTGCTCCTATTAACCTTCATACTAGTGATGTATATGCATGAAATAATTGTCTACTGACAATATGATTGCTGTTTAATACTTTGACTTGGTTCATTAATCCACTGTATAATATTGCTACCAACTCAAGCCGTTATTATAACAATACCTACAATATAATCGTTTAATGTTCTCTGTCTGTCATGGAAATCGCCGCTAGCGCTGATTGGTTGAGCCTGGCCGGGCACAGACAGAAAGAGAACAAAAGATGGCGGCCGCTAGCGCGGCGCAGCGGACTCCCGCCGCAGCCTCACCGCAGCCTCCTGTTACTAACCCCCGCCACAAGCCGCCCACTGACACAGGGAACTGGGTGCTTCCGGGGTTAGTGCTCCCAGGGTGCAGGGAGTGCACATCGTGCGGCTCCTCCACACTCTCCTGCTTCCTATGGCGCACAGACTGTCACAGACTGTGCGGCCATATGATGATCCCGGGTGTCCGCCTCCTGTCAGTGCAGCTGGGTGGCAGCAGCACATGACACCCGGGATCATCCTGCACACCGCCGCCTCTGCGCCCGCCTCCTCCACACCTACTCTGCAGGACAATGCCAGCATGAGGGACAGCACTGAGACAGCCAGGGGACGGAGAGGTGAGAGCCCGTGTGTGTGTGTCTGTGTGTGGGTGTGTGTGTGGTGTGAGTCTGTGTGTGTGGGTGTGAGTCTGTGTGTGTATGTGTATGTATGTGTGTGTATGTGTGTGGGTGTGAATCTGTATATAGGTGTAACTCTGTGTGGGGGTGTGAGTCTGTCTGTGGGTGTGAGTCTGCTCCTTCCCCTGCCTGTGCCGCTTCGTCCTCCGCCCTCCTAAGCACCCCTGCTTCTTCGTCTTCCGTCCTCCCCCCCTAGCGCCGCTTCATCCTCCGTCCTTCTCCCACCCGCCGCTCTGTGCTCTGTCCTCCCCCTGCCTATGCCACTTCATCCTCTGTCCTACCCCTGCCTGTGCTGCTCCATCCTTCCCCACCCCACCGCTTTGTCCTCCATCCTCCTCCCCACGCCGCTCTGTGCTCTGTCCTCCCCCTGTCCACCCCACTGCTTCCTCCTCCTTCCTTTGTCCTTCTCCCTTCCACCACTACATCCTCCGTCCTCCCCTGCCTGTGCTGCTCCATCCTCCACCACCCCGCTGCTTCGTCCTCCATCCTCCCCCTGCCTGTGCCGCTGCATCCTCCCCACCGCTTCCCCCTCCTTCCTTTGTCCTCCTCCCTCTGCCGCTCCATCCTCCATCCTCCCCCTGCCTGTGGTGCTCCGTCCTCTCTATCTTCTGTAAACTTCAAATAAAGATATTAATTCCATCTGTCACCCACAGTGAATGATCCACAAATGTATAAGTGTAAAGCGTCCCAAGACTATGTGAAGTTCTATGTGTATGGGGGGAATAGGTGAGGTACATGTACCAGTCTACCCACATCTGCTGTCCATATAGACTTATTTTGTAAAGTGTGAAATGTTCTTGATCTTTGTTCTGCTGCTGTAATACTGTAATTTCTTCCGGGATCAATAAAGTTTATCTTATCTTATCTTATCTTATCTTTCTCTGCTGTCCACTCCCAATACATGAATATGTATGTCACATTTGTGACGAAATGGACCCCTTTATTATATGATGTAGGAGGATTTCTTATTCATCCAGACCATATTGTATTTTGGTTTGCAAACTTGTAATGGCCAAGGAGAATTTCTTACAGTGTTTCGTAGATGACTGTGGTTTTAGTTAGCATGGTAATGTAGTTATCTAACTTGTTTGTCATAGAAGGCCAGAGAACTTAATTATGCTAATCGTCCATTGTATGTTACCCTGTGAATGTTGATCCCCTTATTAAAAACATCTAAGTAGCGTGGGTAGGTGACCACTCACCTTATCGGGTTGTGCAAGTCCTGCATAACCCGGTTTACCAGCCTCCACCGCCGGCGGTATGTGCGCTACTTCTCCGCTCTCCTCTCTCCTGGTCCTCGGAACAGGACCTATCCGGTCACATGACCGCGAAACCGAATTTGCGTCACCGCTCTTTGTTGGGGGTTGCCAGGGAAACGCCAGGTCCTAAAGGCAGGTCGTTTGTGCTGTTCCTGAGCTGCAACAGCCGCCAGTCCCTCACAAAGGGAGTAGTTTTCATGCAAAAAATAGTAATGGCGGTCTGATTAGGAGCACTCTAAGGATCAAGCAGACATATAAGATGTTTTAATAAATGGCAAACCTTTTAATAATTTCTTAGCTCCCCTCACAGCTCCACTACGTGTTTCAACTGTATAAAACAGTCTTCATCAGGTGGTGGGAGCTAAGAAATTAATAAAAGATTTGCCATTTATTAAAACATCTTATATGTCTGCTTGATCCTTAGAGCGCTCCTAATCAGACCACCATTACTATTTTTTGCATGAAAACTATTGTTTTAATGTCATGGTTTGCAGACTGAATGTCTCCTACTAACATTCCATTGTAAGGACTATATCAATCAGTATGTCGCTCTACTTTGCCAGGATTGCAATACTACTAAAAATATGTTAAATGAGGCTTGAGGTCCAGCCAATGAAAAGACAGTATTATTGCACCAATCGTGACGTCCCCAATATCCTGCAATGAGGGCTGAGGGTATATAAGGAGGACTGTTCACTTTGACCAGCAGATTGAAGATTGGATACGGGCAGCTAATCTAGGATCTTCGGGTCCGGTTGGCGAGCCATAACCCCAGGCCTAGGCATTTCGGTGCCGACCAAGGGGATCAGAACTTGGTCTATAAAACCACAAGGACTTCAGCATCGAACTATCGGATTCGGCTGTGATGACAAAGAAGGAAGCCACGCAGGTTGCGACAATACAGTCACTTGCCTACAGACTTTGCCGTGCTGACTCAGCTTCCTAAGTCTGGCATTATTTCTTTCTCAGTGGGTGCCTGCCAAAAGTAGGGTGCCACTGGTTTGAAGTAAATAGCCCTGGAAGATCTGAGGCACAAAGATTCTAAACCCTGGTGAGCCAGTGGAATGGTGAGACTCTATTGCCTGTTTCATTATGTGTTGTGCTTTGCTATGCGTTATATGCTGTTAACTGTTTGGGGATCCAATAAAGCCTTAATATTGTGGTTCCCTCACCCTGTGTTGTCTGAGTAGTGTTCCGCCCATGGTTAAGGAGCTCGGGCACTCAGTTGGGGATGAGCCCTGGTCCACGTTGTCTTTGTAAAGGCGGCTGGGCCAGTGGACGAGAGCACCCACTGCCCCCGGGTCTCCACAATTGGTGGAAGCAGGGGGATGCTAATCAGCCTGGTTTAACCAGGGGAGCTGCAGGGGACTGGTGTTTGTGGACACCGTCCAGGGGCTCAACAACCAGGGATGCATATATTCATACCCAGCAGGCCATAGTGAGGCATTCAGGTTTTGGACACTACCATGTCCAACCCCACCAGCTCAGCCATGGGGCAAGGACCGGAGAGGAGATACGTCCGCAGCAGTAAATGGATGCTACAGGATCTGTGCCAGAGACGAAATATTGAATACAGGAACACTGACACTCGGTCGGCTTTGATTCAGAAATTTGTCCATTGGGATACCCAGAATGATGGTGAGGATGATGAGGACCCCACCGACGTGGTACCAGAGGATGTAAATTGTGTACCACATCATGGATCCAGTGAATATCGGGAAATCACCAGGTCCAAAGCAGTCCAAATCAAGGAGTGGTTGGCTGCATTGGGGCCCAAAGCCTCAAGAGAAGAGAGGGCTTGGGTTCTGGGACATGTTTTAGGAAATCCAGCTCACCAACTGCTACCACCAGCCGCTCAAGTAGGATTAATCTGCTACCCATTAGAAGCCCCACCAGGACAAAGGTATACAGACAGGATACGTGACTTGCCCAATCCATGGCGCTGTTATACGTGTGGACATCTTGGACATATGGACAAAGATTGGGCATCCCTGCGCTGCGGATTCCAGCCCCCAGCTGCTTGAAATTCATGAAATAATAAAAAAAAAATGCGTGGGGCTCCGCGCAATTTCTATGTCTAGCCAGGTACAGCTAAGCAGCTGGGGGCTGGAATCCACAGCGCAGGGATGCTCAAGCTTTCTGGGCACCCTCCGCTGCAAATTGCAGCCCGCAGCCGCCCCAGAAGATGGCGCGTTCATTGAAGCGCCATCCTCTGGCGCTGAACCCCGCTCTTCCAGCGGCCCTGGTGGCGGTGGCACGCTGGGTAATAAAGGGGTTAATACCAGCTTTGTTATACAAGCTGGCATTAAGCCCGAGATTCTTAATGTCAGGCCACGTTTGACCCAGCCACTAAGAATCTCCAATAAAGGGTTAAAAAAACACAACACAGAGAAAATTTTTTATTTGAAATTAAAAAAAAAAGCCATTAGGGACTCCATCTTTAATTAAAAAAATCCTCTTCTGTCCGACGCAGTCCAAAACGCGATGTCCTCTCTGCTACATCCCCTGTGCATAGATATAGATGTCTATGCACAGGGAATGAGCAGACTGAGAACAATCTCAGCACTGCTACATCATCTCTGTGTGCAGGCGGGCTCTAGGACCCTGGAGCTGCGGCAGCCTGCACAGAGAAGACAGCTGGACTCGGCTCGCAAAGTAACAGCAGTTACTTTGCGAGTTTCCCTGCTATCACTGGTACAGTAGCCGAGTCTAATGCAAAAAATGGCAATCCTAGTTTTGTCAGCGTTTGCCATTGATTTGCATTGGACTCGTGCGAGTAAACGCTGGTAAACTCGCAGAGTACCGAGTCCTGCGAGTCCCTTACTACTCGCCGAGTAACGAGTCCTAGCGAGTAGATTCGCCCATCCCTATTTATCCCCCATTTCTTAGATTGTAAGTTGATAATGCCTTTTACTTGTATCTTTTATATATAGTTACTTCAATAAAGAATATTGTTTTTAATTATATCGGTTGAAATAACCTCTTTTTTCAGTTTTTCTTGTGAATCTCATAGTTCAAAAAAATACATAAATGGTATATATTATGACACCCTCCATTCCAGTTTCATAACCTGTTATTGACACACATCAGTAAAGCAAACCAGATCTAATCTCCCAAAAACTACAACGGGAATTTGGGTCTCCTTACCTGCAGAGCATTATGAGCATCATGTGCCTCTACCGTCAACAGACATGAATGTACAGTAAGGAACAAGCAAAATCTGCACACTTAGCAGTTTTTGAAACCTCCATTTACAGTGAGAGGGGAAAACATGCTCATTAGTGATGAGCGAGCATGCTCACCACTACTCGGTACTCGCACGAGTATCACTGTACTCGGGCGACTCGCCGAGCACCGAGTAATCTCGCGATACTCGTGCTGTGCTCGTGGTCGTCATCTCTCCATGTTGGCGCTCTTTTGAGAGCCAGCCCACGTGCAGGGATTGGCTGACAGACCACTGCAATGCCACAGCCCTGTTAGTTGTGACATAGCAGGGATTGGCCGCCCTGCACAGCGTCACCGAGCCTTTATAACTCCCGGCGCGCTGTGCTCGGCACACAGCCATCCAGACAGTGAGTGTAGGGAGAGTGTCTGCTGCTGATTAGGGACAGATTTGCGGCCCTCATAGGTAGATCCGGATCAGGGCTGCAAACTGCTGCTGACCACAACAGTCCTTCTCAGGACTAATCTAGGAGGACATAGGCAGGGTGATCCAGATCGGAGTCCAAGATTTCCAGTGACCAGAACAATCCTTCTCAGGACTAATGTAGGAGGATATAGGCAGGGTGATACAGATTGGAATCCAAGCTTTTCTGTGACCATTAGAGTCACCACACTCTTGTACTTAGTACCTTAATACAGGTTAGGGACTAAAATCCTCTCTTCAAACCATTACAGTCACCAGACAGGTGTACGTACTACCTTAATACAGGTTAGGGAACTAAAATCCTAACTCTTGTCATCAAAACAGTCACCAGACAGGTGTACGTACTACCTTAATACAGGTTAGGGACTAAAATCCTCTCTTCAAACCATTACAGTCACCAGACAGGTGTACGTACTACCTTAATACAGGTTAGGGACTAAAATCCTCTCTTCAAACCATTACAGTCACCAGACAGGTGTACGTACTACCTTAATACAGGTTAGGGACTAAAATCCTCTCTTCAAACCATTACAGTCACCAGACAGGTGTACGTACTACCTTAATACAGGTTAGGGACTAAAATCCTCTCTTCAAACCATTACAGTCACCAGACAGGTGTACGTACTACCTTTATACAGGTTAGGGAACTAAAATCCTAACTCTTGTCATCTCAACAGTCACCACACTGTTGTACGTCATACGTTCATACAGGTTAGGGAACTAAAATCCTAACTCTTGTCATCTCAACAGTCACCACACTGTTGTACGTCATACGTTCATACAGGTTAGGGAACTAAAATCCTAACTCTTGTCATCTCAACAGTCACCACACTGTTGTACGTCATACGTTCATACAGGTTAGGGAACTAAAATCCTAACTCTTGTCATCTCAACAGTCACCACACTGTTGTACGTCATACCCTTTATACAGGTTTGGGAACTAAAATCCTAACTCTTGTCATCTCAACAGTCACCACACTGTTGTACGTCATACGTTTATACAGGTTAGGGAACTAAAATCCTAACTCTTGTCATCTCAACAGTCACCACACTGTTGTACGTCATACGTTCATACAGGTTAGGGAACTAAAATCCTAACTCTTGTCATCTCAACAGTCACCACACTGTTGTACGTCATACGTTCATACAGGTTAGGGAACTAAAATCCTAACTCTTGTCATATCAACAGTCACCACACTGTTGTACGTCATACCCTTTATACAGGTTAGGGAACTAAAATCCTAACTCTTGTCATCTCAACAGTCACCACACTGTTGTACGTCATACGTTCATACAGGTTAGGGAACTAAAATCCTAACTCTTGTCATCTCAACAGTCACCACACTGTTGTACGTCATACCCTTTATACAGGTTAGGGAACTAAAATCCTAACTCTTGTCATCTCAACAGTCACCACACTGTTGTACGTCATACGTTCATACAGGTTAGGGAACTAAAATCCTAACTCTTGTCATCTCAACAGTCACCACACTGTTGTACGTCATACGTTCATACAGGTTAGGGAACTAAAATCCTAACTCTTGTCATCTCAACAGTCACCACACTGTTGTACGTCATACCCTTTATACAGGTTTGGGAACTAAAATCCTAACTCTTGTCATCTCAACAGTCACCACACTGTTGTACGTCATACCTTTCTACAGGTTAGGGAACTAAAATCCTAATCTCCTGTGACCTCCACAGTCACCAGACAGTTGTCGCTCTATACAGGCAAAATGCGCAAAGGCGTTGACAAGGGCGTTGGCAAGGAACAAGGAAGTGGACGTGATGGTGGTGCAGGCAGAGGCCGAGGTCGTGTGCAAGCACTCATTTCGCAACAACAAAGGGCGACATCTCCTCGCTCGCACGTCCTGTCCCAAATTCTTGGGGCCCGCAGCAGTACACCACTGTTGAACCAAGACCAGTGTCAACAGGTTGTTACTTGGATAGCGGATAATGCTTCAAGTCAAATGGGCACCTCCACAAACACCCTGTCTTCCGCACGGTCAACTGTCAGTAGCCGTGATACTGCACCGCACATTTCCCAACCTGATCCTCCTTCCTACCACCTGGCCGAGTACACGTCCACGGACATTTCAGATCCCACACTAGGACACTCGGAAGAGCTGTTCACGTATCCATTCGCAGAATCTGGTCTGTAGCCACCTCCTCTTGAAGTGGGTCATGAGGAGATGGTATGTACAGATGCCCAAATATTTGAGCAGCCGCGTTATGATGAACGGAACGTTGTCAAAGTGTCTCAACAAGGGGTGGACGATGATGAGACACAATTGCCAGGAAGTCAGGAGGAGGATCAGGGTGCGGAAGAGGAAGACGACGTGGTGGATGATCCAGTAGCTGACCCTACATGGCAGGAGGATATGCAGACAGCAGTGCACAGGGGGAGGGAGGCGTAGCATCCCAACAGCCAGTACGAAGCAGGGTTGCGTCCGCAGGCAGAAGGCAGGCAACCGTTCCCCGGAACAACAACACGACTCAAGGTGCCTGTGCAAATGTTCGGTCTTCCCGAGTCTGGGAGTTTTTTAAGTTGGCTCCAGAAGACTCTAAAAAGGCCATTTGCCACACCTGCCATGCCACTATCAGCAGGGGTACGAAAACTAGCAGCCTGACCACCACCAGCATGATCAGGCACATGTCAGCCAAGCACCCGACTTTGTGGGAAGTACCACAGAGCCGAGGAGCGGTGCGTGCTGATTTGTCACTGCTACGTCTTCGGCTGTTGTGCATGCAAGCCAATCCCCTGTCCATGCTGGCCGCGAACAAGCCTCCGGTCCAGCACCTGAAGTTGCTGAAGCACAAATTACACCACCATCAAGCACGTCCTTGTCCCGGCGCAGCGTTCAATTATCCATTCAGCAAACATTTGAACGCAGGCGCAAATACGCTGCCAATGCCCCACATGCCACAGTCCTCAATGCTCACATTTCGCGACTCATAGCGCTAGAAATGTTGCCTTTCCGTCTGGTGGAGACGGACGCATTCCGCGACCTGATGGCGGCTGCTGTCCCACGTTACTCGGTCCCCAGCCGCCACTATTTCTCCAGATGTGCCGTCCCCGCATTGCATAACCACGTGTCCAACAGCATCACACGTGCCCTGAACAATGCTGTTTCAGCCAAAGTCCACCTAACCACTGACACGTGGACAAGTGCTTGTGGGCAAGGCCGCTACATCTCCTTGACGGCACACTGGATTAATATTGTGGAGGCTGGGACCCAGTCTGAGCGAGGGACGGAACACGTCCTTCCCACACCAAGGATAGCAGGCCCTACCTTTGTCATGGTTTCACCGACACTCTACAGCTCCGGAATGTCATGCTCTTCAGCCTCCTCCTCCTCCACCTGCGCATCCTCATCCACTGTACCCTCCACACCAGTCCCAAGCTGGAAGCACTGCAGCACTGCCTCTGCAAAGCGTCAACAGGCTGTGCTGAAGCTAGTCTGCATAGGTGACAAACCACACAATGCAGAAGAGGTGTGGACAGCTCTGAAACAGCAGGCAGATCACTGGCTCACACCTCTGAACCTAAAGCCAGGAAAGGTCGTGTGTGACAATGGCCGGAACCTGGTGGCAGCTTTGAGGCGAGGGCAGCTGACGCATGTTCCATGCGTGGCCCATGTGCTCAACCAGGTGGTTCAGAGGTTTGTGAAGTCATACCCGGAGGTGTCTGACCTGCTGGTAAAAGTTCGGCGTCTGTCAGCACATTTTCGCAAGTCACCTGCTGCTTCAGCCGGCCTTGCCAGCTTTCAGCGCCGTTTGCGTCTTCCGGCCCACAGACTGGTGTGTGATGTCCCCACGCGTTGGAATTCAACGCTGCACATGTTGGTCAGGATATGTGAGCAGAAGAGGGCAGTTGTGGACTACCTGCATCACCTAAGCCGTCGGGAAATGGGTCAAACTCCACACATAACACCTGAGGAGTGGAGATGGATGTCGGACCTATGCACCGTCCTCCAAAACTTTGAGGACTCCACCAAGATGGTGAGCGGCGATGACGCCATTATTAGCGTCACCATACCACTACTCTGCCTTCTAAAACGGTCTCTGCTGAAAATAAAAGAGGATGCATTGCAGGCCGAGCGCGATGACTTAGAGCAAGATACTGTAGTGGGTGTGGGTGAAAACACACAGCCCAGCCTCATGTCATCACAACGTGTAGTGGAGGACTATGACGAGGAGGAGGAGGACGATGAAGACATGGAGCAACTCTCAGGCCAAATTGGGGATATGACATGCACACCAGTCATACCCTCGATTCAGCGTGGCTGGCCAGAGGAAAGGGGAGATGAGGAGGAGGAGGAGGAGGAGGAGGAAGAGGACAGCGTGTTCAGTCATCGTGTTGGTCTGGATAATGAAGTGATGGCTGTTAAGAGTCTGGCGCACATGGCTGACTTTATGGTAAGCTGCCTGTCTCGTGACCCTCGCGTTCAGAACATCTTGGCCGACAATCAGTACTGGTTGGCAACACTCTTAGACCCACGCTACAAGGAGAACTTTATGTCTCTCATTCCTGAGGCGGAGAGGTCAGCAAAAATTCTGCAGTTCCAGAGGGCCATAGTCACGGAAGTTGTGAAATCCTTCCCCTCACAAAACGCTAGCGGCATAGGTCAGGATTCGATGGACAACCAAGGCGTACGGCCGAGAGGGGCACAAGTCCAATCCGCCAGAGGCAGGGGAACTGTCTTTACGATGTGGGACAGTTTTCTCAGCCCCTCACGTACCACAGCCCCTGAGGTGCGGGGTAGTGCCACCAGAAATGCTAAGTTTGGGCAGATGCTGAAGGAGTACCTTGCAGATCGAACAACTGTACTGCGAGATTCATCGGTGCCTTTCAATTATTGGGTCTCCAAGCTCGACACGTGGCATGAATTGGCTCTCTACGCCTTGGAAGTCCTGGCCTGCCCTGCCGCTAGTGTTTTATCAGAGCGTGTTTTCAGTGCAGCAGGTGGAATAATCACTGATAAACGCACCCGCCTGTCAACTGAAAATGCGGACAGGCTCACTCTGATCAAGATGAACAAGGGTTGGATTGGGCCAGACTTCACCACACCACCAGCAAATGACAACTAAATTTAATTTTGTTATTTGAATTTGACATGTACCTCCACTCACCCATGGGTACACACTTCCGTACTTTGGCTAATCGCTGGACTGCTACTCCTTCTCCTCATGTGACACCATGATGAGCGTTAGAATCGTTAGGCTCTTGTTTGAGGTATACCCGCAGTGGTAAATTTTTTAGCCCATTCTGTTAGAATGGGCATTACAACGACAGGAGACCCGCTCCTTTTCAATGGGAAAAATGTTTTTAGGCACTCCTACACGTCTCTATCCAGGGACAAAGAGGAGCCTCCCAATTTTTGGCTGCCCTGGCAAAAGGGCTATACTACAATACACCCTGTTCTTCTTAACAGGCCCTCCTGCACGTCTCAATCCAGGGACAAAGAGGAGCCTCCGAATTTTTGGCTGCCCTGACAAAAGGGCTATACTACAAAACACCCTGTTCTTCTTAACAGGCCCTCCTGCACGTCTCAATCCAGGGACAAAGAGGAACCTCCGAATTTTTGGCTGCCCTGTCAAAAGGGCTGTACTACAATACACCCTGTTCTTCTTAACAGGCCCTCCTGCACGTCTCAATCCAGGGACAAAGAGGAGCCTCCGAATTTTTGGCTGCCCTGACAAAAGGGCTATACTACAATACACCCAGTTCTTAACAGGCCCTCCTGCACGTCTCTATCCAGGGACAAAGAGGAGCCTCCCAATTTTTGGCTGCCCTGACCAAAGGGCTATAGTAAAATACACCCACTTGAGGGTTACAGGCCCTACTACATGTCTGTAAGCATGGGTCATTGTTGAACCTCCCAATTTTTGGCTGCCCTGACCAAAGGGCTATACTATAATACACCCACTTGAGGGTTACAGGCCCTACTACATGTCTGTAAGCATGGGTCATTGTTGAACCTCCCAATTTTTGGCTGCCCTGACCAAAGGGCTATACTATAATACACCCACTTGAGGGTTACAGGCCCTACTACATGTCTGTAAGCATGGGTCATTGTTGAACCTCCCAATTTTTGGCTGCCCTGACAAAAGGGCTATACTACAATACACCCAGTTCTTAACAGGCCCTCCTGCACGTCTCTATCCAGGGACAAAGAGGAGCCTCCCAATTTTTGGCTTCCCTGACAAAAGGGCTATACTACAATACACCCAGTTCTTAACAGGCCCTCCTGCACGTCTCTATCCAGGGACAAAGAGGAGCCTCCCAATTTTTGGCTGCCCTGACCAAAGGGCCATAGAAAAATACACCCACTTGAGGGCTACAGGCCCTACTACATGTCTGTAAGCATGGGTCATTGTTGAACCTCCCAATTTTTGGCTGCCCTGACAAAAGGGCTATACTACAATACACCCAGTTCTTAACAGGCCCTCCTGCACGTCTCTATCCAGGGACAAAGAGGAGCCTCCCAATTTTTGGCTGCCCTGACCAAAGGGCTATACTAAAATACACCCACTTGAGGGTTACAGGCCCTACTACATGTCTGTAAGCATGGGTCATTGTTGAACCTCCCAATTTTTGGCTGCCCTGACCAAAGGGCTATAGTAAAATACACCCACTTGAGGGTTACAGGCCCTACTACATGTCTGTAAGCATGGGTCATTGTTGAACTTCCCAATTTTTGGCTGCCCTGACAAAAGGGCTATACTACAATACACCCAGTTCTTAACAGGCCCTCCTGCACGTCTCTATCCAGGGACAAAGAGGAGCCTCCCAATTTTTGGCTGCCCTGACCAAAGGGCTATAGTAAAATACACCCACTTGAGGGTTACAGGCCCTACTACATGTCTGTAAGCATGGGTCATTGTTGAACCTCCCAATTTTTGGCTGCCCTGACCAAAGGGCTATAGTAAAATACACCCACTTGAGGGTTACAGGCCCTACTACATGTCTGTAAGCATGGGTCATTGTTGAACCTCCCAATTTTTGGCTGCCCTGACAAAAGGGCTATACTACAATACACCCAGTTCTTAACAGGCCCTCCTGCACGTCTCTATCCAGGGACAAAGAGGAGCCTCCCAATTTTTGGCTGCCCTGACAAAAGGGCTATACTACAATACACCCAGTTCTTAACAGGCCCTCCTGCACGTCTCTATCCAGGGACAAAGAGGAGCCTCCCAATGTTTGGCTGCCCTGACCAAAGGGCTATAGTAAAATACACCCACTTGAGGGTTACAGGCCCTACTACATGTCTGTAAGCATGGGTCATTGTTGAACCTCCCAATTTTTGGCTGCCCTGACCAAAGGGCTATAGTAAAATACACCCACTTGAGGGTTACAGGCCCTACTACATGTCTGTAAGCATGGGTCATTGTTGAACCTCCCAATTTTTGACTGCCCTGACAAAAGGGCTATACTACAATACACCCTGTTCTTCTTAACAGGCCCTCCTGCACGTCTCAATCCAGGGACAAAGAGGAGCCTCCGAATTTTTGGCTTCCCTGACAAAAGGGCTATACTACAATACACCCAGTTCTTAACAGGCCCTCCTGCACTTCTCTATCCAGGGACAAAGAGGAGCCTCCCAATTTTTGGCTGCCCTGACCAAAGGGCTATAGTAAAATACACCCACTTGAGGGTTACAGGCCCTACTACATGTCTGTAAGCATGGGTCATTGTTGAACCTCCCAATTTTTGGCTGCCCTGACCAAAGGGCTATAGTAAAATACACCCACTTGAGGGTTACAGGCCCTACTACATGTCTGTAAGCATGGGTCATTGTTGAACCTCCCAATTTTTGGCTGCCCTGAAAAAAGGGCTATACTATAATACACCCACTTGAGGGTTACAGGCCCTACGACATGTCTGTAAGCATGGGTCATTGTTGAAACTCCCAATTTTTGGCTGCCCTGACCAAAGGGCTATACTATAATACACCCACTTGAGGGTTACAGGCCCTACTACATGTCTGTAAGCATGGGTCATTGTTGAACCTCCCAATTTTTGGCTGCCCTAACCAAAGGGCTATAGTAAAATACACCCACTTGAGGGTTACAGGCCCTACTACATGTCTGTAAGCATGGGTCATTGTTGAACCTCCCAATTTTTGGCTGCCCTGACCAAAGGGCTATAGTAAAATACACCCACTTGAGGGTTACAGGCCCTACTACATGTCTGTAAGCATGGGTCATTGTTGAACCTCCCAATTTTTGGCTGCCCTGACCAAAGGGCTATAGTAAAATACACCCATCTGAGGGTTACAGGCCCTACTACATGTCTGTAAGCATGGGTCATTGTTGAACCTCCCAATTTTTGACTGCCCTGACAAAAGGGCTATACTACAATACACCCTGTTCTTCTTAACAGGCCCTCCTGCACGTCTCAATCCAGGGACAAAGAGGAGCCTCCGAATTTTTGGCTTCCCTGACAAAAGGGCTATACTACAATACACCCAGTTCTTAACAGGCCCTCCTGCACGTCTCTATCCAGGGACAAAGAGGAGCCTCCCAATTTTTGGCTGCCCTGACCAAAGGGATATAGTAAAATACACCCACTTGAGGGTTACAGGCCCTACTACATGTCTGTAAGCATGGGTCATTGTTGAACCTCCCAATTTTTGGCTGCCCTGACCAAAGGGCTATAGTAAAATACACCCACTTGAGGGTTACAGGCCCTACTACATGTCTGTAAGCATGGGTCATTGTTGAACCTCCCAATTTTTGGCTGCCCTGACAAAAGGGCTATACTATAATACACCCACTTGAGGGTTACAGGCCCTACTACATGTCTGTAAGCATGGGTCATTGTTGAAACTCCCAATTTTTGGCTGCCCTGACCAAAGGGCTATACTAAAATACACCCACTTGAGGGTTACAGGCCCTACTACATGTCTGTAAGCATGGGTCATTGTTGAACCTCCCAATTTTTGGCTGCCCTGACCAAAGGGCTATACTACAATACACCCACTTGAGGGTTACAGGCCCCCCTGCACGTCTCTATCCAGGGACAAAGAGGAGCCTCCCAATTTTTGGCTGCCCTGACCAAAGGGCTATACTTAAATACACCCACTTGAGGGTTACAGGCCCTACTACATGTCTGTAAGCATGGGTCATTGTTGAACCTCCCAATTTTTGTATGCCCTGACCAAAGGGCTATACTACAATACACCCAGTTCTTGTTTACAGGCCATCCTGCATGTCTGTATCCAGGGGCATTGGTGAACCTCCAAATTTTTGACTGCCCTTGCAATGGAAGATACTACAATACACCCAGTTCCTCAAAATGGGCACTTTATTTGTAGACAGGGCTTCAGGTACGTCTCTTGTCAGGGTCATCGGAGTGTCGCACAATGTTTTCACGTCAAATCTTTTATGTAATCACAAAGAGTGACATACACCAGCTTTATCTCACTATTGGGTATGTGCCCTTAACATTTCCACCATAAATATTCATTTTGGTGTCATTTTGGAAGGTTTTCTGGAGACTCCGTAAAATTGGCGTGAATCTCGGACAACATTGTTCACAGCTGTGACTTTTGAGTGAGAAATGCTTCCAGGGGTCTTCCCATGGTGTTGCCATATCATTTCGGCACTCTTCTGAGACTTTTGTGACATTTTTAGGGTTTTCCCAGGCAGCCGGCAGTCATTTCATAAAAATACTCGTGTCTCCCATAGGATAACATTGGGCTCGTTACTCGGGCCGAGTACACGAGTATCTCGGGATGCTCGGCCCGAGCTTCGAGCACCCGAGCATTTTAGTACTCGCTCATCACTAATGCTCATCTATCTCACTCACGAGCCTAAAAAAGGGACATATTACCCCATTTTGGTCATAGTTCTAGGCACATACCTATCGATCTGTGTGGTCACACAATTTATTAGCTGTTGGAAACAGTAGAATGAAACATAAGTGGGAAAAAGGAAAAGAAAGTGTGGTTGAAAGGGATTGAAAGGGTATTTCCATTTTAAAGCACCATTACAGCATTTTTTTCCACTGCTGTAGTGGTGCTGTAAATGTAGCTCCCAGACTTATTCTCACCTTGTAGCGTTTTAATACTTTACTGAGCCCACTCTGATCCAGTAGGGCCATCTTGTGCCCATAGCTTCTGACTGGCTCAAAGACAGAAACTACATCACAGGCGCTCAATGCATCTCTATATGAGAGCCAGATCAAGGCCAGAATGAGGCTCCCATTGAGATGTATTGAAAAGTGACCTCAGGCACGCTGCATGAAACACTGGAGCTACTGGCTAGTTAGACCAGTGGGAGTGCCACTGGAAAAGCATGAAGGTAGCGGAAAGTGAGTATGTAAGGTGGTCATCGTGTTCCTGCACTTGACGACGCTGACTACACTGGCATAATATAATGTTGCATGTAAAGGGTTTTTGTATAGTGTAAGGACTTGTAATGTATAAAATGTAGCAAAGCAGAGAATGTTAATATGTAAAGGTTGATAATATATATGATGATATTGATATATATATTGATGATATTGATAATGTAATGTATGTGTATTGGTATAGGTTGTGGCGTTGTGTGGTATATAATGTAGGATGCTTATTGGGGTAGTAGAGGTGTTATAAGTAGGTAATTAAAAGATTAAATCTTCCCGGTAACAGGCAGTTGACAGCTGGGATAGCACCTCCCAATAGGGGAGGTGCTAGTGCACATGGAGAGAGAGGGAGTTCTGTGGACATGTCAGCTATGGCTCAGCCTGGGTCAGGGACAGACCTCAGGTCTGAAGAGCAGCAGAGCCACTTGCTATTGGTGACTTGTGACAGGAAATGTGCGCTGCCTGACAGCAGGGAGTGAAGGCTGAGTAGTGCTAGTGAGGATGCTACATCTGTGTAATACAGAATTCGACCAGTTCTCAAGGGGCAGTTTCCCTTGAGACATATAGGGGCCACGGGGCTTAAGTAAGGTGGCCAAAGGCAGACACCTGAACTGACTCCTGACAGAGGAGTATACCTAAGGGGTGCGGGTATGAGAGAAGGGACTCTGGAGGTATTAGGAACCTAGAGCTGAGGACCCAGGCAATGGCTGGGAGCAGACAGATGCTCGTGCAGTGTGGAAAACAGCAGTTTGGATACCGGCTTCTGTTTGAGAGGACGGATGAGTAGCTTCATTAGAGATAGAGATAATATACTGGAGGGCATCACAGCCCTAAGACTGAAGGACATGGCCTCTGTAGTGTTCAGTGAGTGCAGCAGTCTAGGAGGAAGTGTAGGATCTCCCCAAAGTGTAACCCACCGTATAAATACCTGTTATGAAGTTGTTGCCAAGTAAAGAAGCAGTTTTATTTACTACAACGGAGTGACGCCTGATTTATATGCAACACACCCACATGCCAAATTTATGTATGAGTGCCAGGGCGTTTACTGAGGACTATACCCACCAATGACTACTGTTGACCCCGGTAGCGCTTACAAGTATAAAACAGGGCTCAGGGGACTTATATTTTATGCTCCACTACTGTGGTGCAATAAAAAAAAAACCTGCAGTAGTGGAGCTTTAAATGTTATGGCACATTGCCAGTTTATGCCATTAGATATTAGACCTCTTTTTATGCTCCTCAATTTCTCCACACTCAGTACAATAAATATGGCTATTGTGTTGTTGTTTTTTCCACTCACTGTAGGTCAAAAGGAGTTGTCCCGAAGGAGCTTAAGGATGTTGTCTCTATTAGGTTATATAGACTTCATAGAGGGAGATACTCTGATCAGGACCATTTTATTCGCTACAGCAATGTAAGTTGGAGCTATTAATATGAATGTCCAACATGCAATGATACATGTGTACAGCAGTATTGTATGAGAATTGGAGATAACAACTGCACCAGAAGTGGAAAAAAAACAGATCAGTAATAATAATAATAATAATAATCTTGATTTATATAGCGCCAACATATTCTGCAGCGCTTCACAATTCAAATTTCATGTTTAAACAATCATAAGAAAGAGTTATCAGAAAATATAATACAATGCAAAAAAACAATACAATATAGTACAAAGCATAATATAATACAATAATTAGAGCAAAATAATGACAGCCCTAATCATAAGAGCTTACATTCTAACAATGAGGTGGGGGTGACACAAAGTACAGGTACTTATTTACAATGATGGTATCGTCAACTTGAGGAGATGGGGAATAGATAGGAGCAGTATAAGTGGCCACCAAACATTATTTGTGATGCATTTGAGACTGGTGGAGTGGATAGGCTATGTCTAAATGACTGACTAGGGATCATGATAGGCCGCCCTAAAAAGATGTGTTTTTAGGGATCGCCTGAAACTATGTAAGTTGTGGATACACCTAATTTCTTGGGATAGAGCATTCCAGAGAATTGGTGCAGCTCAGGAGAAGTCTTGGAGCCGGGAGTGGGAGGTTCGGATTAATGCAGAAGTGAGTCTAAAGTCCCTTCCAGAGCAAAGAGAACGGGTAGGGTGATAGACAGAGATGAGGGAGGAGATGTAGGGAGGTGAATCACTGTGAAGAGCTTTGTAGGTGAGAACAAGCAGTTTGAATTGGATTCTATAGTGTATGGGCAGCCAGTGCAATGACTGGCATAGAGCAGACTAGCGGTTAGCTAGATATGTGATCCTGGCTGCTGTAATAACCCCTTCCCGACCTATGACGTTATACAACGTCATGGGCGGGTAAAGGGTGTTTGATGTGAGCTCCGGCGCGGCGCTCACATCAAACAGCCGACATCTCAGCTAATGTGATCAGCTGAGATGTCGGGCTAACAGCTCCGATCGGACCGGCTATGTTAACCTCTTGGATCCGGCAGTCAATCACTGACAGTGGGATCCAAGGCGGCCACGGTGGGGAACGTGCTGTTTCCCACCTGCTCCGGAGATCCCGCGATAGTATCCGGCGCTCATGTGACAGCCCGGGCTCCTGGCTAGACCCCGGATGCTGTCAGAGCACAGTTTCCTGCTGTGGTTGGCAGGTGCTGCCAACCACAGCAGGTCCGCGGTTCTGGGAGATACAGATAAGCTGCATCTCATCTGTATCTCCCAGAAGCGATCGGACTGTTCAGCAAGGTGCCTCTTAAAGAGGCAGTGTAAAAATAAGAGTCAATGAAAAAAATAAAGTTTTTAAAAACCTGTAAAAAAAAATAAATATAAAAGTTCAAATCACCCTCCTTTTCCCCCCCAATCACAATAAAAGTATTAAGAAAAGTAAAAAATTACACGTTTGGTATCGCTGCATTCAGAATCGCTCGATCTATCATCCTATTAAATCCGTTAAAGAGAGTCGTGAACTCCGTAATGGAAAAAATGGTCCAAACCCCAAAATTCAGTTTTTTTGGTCGCCGCAACATTGCTATAAAATGCAATAACGGGCGATCAAAACTGCGGTTTCCCCCAATGATGGTATCATTAGAAACGTTAGCTCAAGTCGCAAAAAATAAGCTGTCACTCAGCGCCAGATCCCGAAAAATGGGGACGCTAGGGGGTCGCAGAACAAGCTGCAAAAAGTCAAATTTTTTTTTTTTTTAAACTTCTGAATTTTTTTTCAGCACCTAGATACAAATAAAGGTATACATGTTGGGTGTCTACAAACTCGTACTGATCCGAGGCATCACCCCGTCATGTCGGTTTTACCATATAGTGAACATGGCGACTAAAATACCCAAAAAACAAACGTATCATTGCACTTTTTTTGCAATTTCACTGCATTTAGAATTTTTTTTGTAATTTTCCTGTAAACTACCGTATATAC
The DNA here is from genome assembly GCA_033576535.1 of Allobates femoralis. Classification (NCBI taxonomy): domain Eukaryota; kingdom Metazoa; phylum Chordata; class Amphibia; order Anura; family Aromobatidae; genus Allobates; species Allobates femoralis. Next base: position 112,649,677 of record JARQOC010000001.1, read on the forward strand.
TCGTGTATAAGCCGAGTTTTTCAGCCCAAAAATTGGGCTGAAAAGTCTCCCCCTCGGCTTATACACGGGTCAATACGGAAGGCTGCTGTGGTGGGGGCTGTGTCCGGGGCTCGGGAGGCTGGAGGAGGCGGGGGGAGGCTGCTGTATGAGCGCCCCATCACGTGGGGCCGCTCATTATATATGCACTGCTTCCCCCTGTCAATCAGCGGCAGGGGGAAGCAGTGCATATCTAAATATATGGCCCCCAAATGCTGGCACTTGCCCCCCTCCGTTGTAAGGCCCCCCCCCAGCTGCTTATTTTACCATCCCTGGTATTCTGCATCGCGCAGGTCCCTCCGTGCTCTCGTCCTCCGTGTTCCCGTCCTCTGCAGCATCCGGGATCATGTGACCGGCCGGTCGCATGACGTCATCGCTACGCGACGGCCGGGGACCCCGGATGCAGCTGACGTCGGGGGCACGGAGGACGGGAGCACGGAGGGACCTGCGTGATGCAGAAGACCAGGGATGATAAGTTAAGCAGCCGGGGGGGGGGGGGCCTTACAACGGAGGGGGGCAAGTGCCAGCATTTGGGGCTGCTGTATACACCACTGGGGCTGCTGTATACACCACTGGGGCTGCTGTATACACCACTGGGGCTGCTATATACACCACTGAGGCTGCTGTATACACCACTGGGGCTGCTGTATACACCACTGGGGCTGCTGTATACACCACTGGGGAGGCTGCTGTATACACCACTGGGGAGGCTGCTGTATACACCACTGGGGAGGCTGCTATATACACCACTGGGGCTGCTGTATATACCACTGGGGAGGCTGCTGTATATACCACTGGGGAGGCTGCTGTATATACCACTGGGGAGGCTGCTGTATATACCACTGGGGAGGCTGCTGTATATACCGCTGGGGCCTGTATATACCATTGGGGAGGCTGCTGTAATACCACTGGGGCCTGTATACACCACTGGGGAGGCTGCTGTAATACTGCTGGGGCCTGTATACACCACTGGGGAGGCTGCTGTAATACCGCTGGGGCCTGTATACACCACTGGGGAGGCTGCTGTAATACTGCTGGGGCCTGTATACACCACTGGGGAGGCTGCTGTGATACTGCTGGGGCCTGTATACACCACTGGGGAGGCTGCTGTAATACTGCTGGGGCCTGTATACACCACTGGGGAGGCTGCTGTGATACTGCTGGGGCCTGTATACACCACTGGGGAGGCTGCTGTGATACTGCTGGGGCCTGTATACACCACTGGGGAGGCTTCTGTGATACTGCTGGGGCCTGTATACACCACTGGGGAGGCTGCTGTAATACTGCTGGGGCCTGTATACACCACTGGGGAGGCTGCTGTAATACCGCTGGGGCCTGTTTACACCACTGGGGAGGCTGCTGTAATACCGCTGGGGCCTGTATACACCACTGGGGAGGCTGCTGTAATACCACTGGGGCCTGTTTACACCACTGGGGAGGCTGCTGTAATACCGCTGGGGCCTGTATACACCACTGGGGAGGCTGCTGTAATACCGCTGGGGCCTGTATACACCACTGGGGAGGCTGCTGTAATACCGCTGGGGCCTGTATACACCACTGTGGAGGCTGCTGTAATACCGCTGGGGCCTGTATACACCACTGGGGAGGCTGCTGTGATACTGCTGGGGCCTGTATACACCACTGGGGAGGCTGCTGTGATACTGCTGGGGCCTGTATACACCACTGGGGAGGCTGCTGTGATACTGCTGGGGCCTGTATACACCACTGGGGAGGCTGCTGTAATACTGCTGGGGCCTGTATACACCACTGGGGAGGCTGCTGTAATACCGCTGGGGCCTGTTTACACCACTGGGAGGCTGCTGTAATACCGCTGGGGCCTGTATACACCACTGGGGAGGCTGCTGTAATACCGCTGGGGCCTGTTTACACCACTGGGGAGGCTGCTGTAATACCGCTGGGGCCTGTATACACCACTGGGGAGGCTGCTGTAATACCGCTGGGGCCTGTATACACCACTGGGGAGGCTGCTGTAATACCGCTGGGGCCTGTATACACCACTGGGGAGGCTGCTGTAATACCGCTGGGGCCTGTATACACCACTGGGGAGGCTGCTGTGATACTGCTGGGGCCTGTATACACCACTGGGGAGGCTGCTGTAATACCGCTGGGGCCTGTTTACACCACTGGGGAGGCTGCTGTGATACCGCTGGGGCCTGTATACACCACTGGGGAGGCTGCTTTAATACCGCTGGGGCCTGTATACACCACTGAGGAGGCTGCTGTAATACCGCTGGGGCCTGTATACACCACTGAGGAGGCTGCTGTAATACTGCTGGGGCCTGTATACACCACTGGGGAGGCTGCTGTGATACTGCTGGGGCCTGTATACACCACTGGGGAGGCTGCTGTAATACCGCTGGGGCCTGTTTACACCACTGGGGAGGCTGCTGTAATACCGCTGGGGCCTGTATACACCACTGGGGAGGCTGCTGTAATACCGCTGGGGCCTATATACACCACTGGGGAGGCTGCTGTAATACTGCTGGGGCCTGTATACACCACTGGGGAGGCTGCTGTAATACTGCTGGGGCCTGTATACACCACTGGGGAGGCTGCTGTGATACTGCTGGGGCCTGTATACACCACTGGGGAGGCTGCTGTAATACTGCTGGGGCCTGTATACACCACTGGGGAGGCTGCTGTAATACCGCTGGGGCCTGTATACACCACTGGGGAGGCTGCTGTAATACTGCTGGGGCCTGTATACACCACTAGGGAGGCTGCTGTATACTACCACTGGGGAGGCCTGCATACCACTGGGGAGGCTGCTGTATTCTACCACTGGGGAGGCCTGCATACCACTGGGGAGGCTGCTGTATACTACCACTGGGGAGGCCTGTATACCACTGGGGAGGCTGTTGTATACTACCACTGGGGAGGCCTGTATACCTGTGCTGGGTCCACCCTCGGCTTATACACGAGTCAATAGGTTTTCCCAGGTTTTGGGGGCAAAAGTAGGGGGGTCGACTCATACACGGGTCGGCTTATACACGAGTATATACGGTATATGGTAAAATAAATGATTGCATATGAAAGTACAACTCGTCCCGCAAGAATAAGCTGTCATATGTCTATATTGACGGAAAAATAAAAAAGTTATGGCTCTTGGAAGCAGGGGAGCAAAAAACGAAAATGAAAAACGAAAAATTCCCGGGTCATGAAGGGGTTTAGGATGGACTGGAGACGGGAGTCAGTAGTGATCATTTAATTGCTTTTTTAGTTTCTCTCGGAAGTATCATTGTAGGACAACTCCATTATGAGGATTGGACTGGCTAAAAAAAAATAACACTTTTCTTAGCTAATAAAATCCTTATTAACTTCTTCGGCTGTGTTAACATGCAAATATTTAGCAACATTTTTTGGCTATTTTTGTTTTATACAGATAAGGAGATGCATGTTCTTGTTTTTCTTGCTGACTGACTTTGAGAACTGCAGTTTCTTTAAGTCAATTCTTGAAGCATTTTTTTAATCTATGGAAAGCAATGAAAAAATTAAAAAAAGCTGAAAAAAAGACTTCATTAAAACACCACAAAAGAGGAGCAAAACAGGCATTGTGACAGCCACATTTTAACTGTGAAGAGCGCAGGTTGCAGAAAAAGACCCAGTATAAATGCGGCTTGTGAACACGACCTTCCAGTCTACTGTATGTTATCAAGCGTTCTCCACTGTAACAAAATGTACATTTCTACATGTCTAAATAGAATGATATAATTTACGGCTCAGCAGCGCTATATGTTTATCTGATTTATCTATTATTTTATAAATCTTCAGGTATCTGTGTGTTCAGTAGATACAATTTTTGGAATGAAGACTGGAGGAGTTAGCGTTTCCCAGGAATTACCATGCAGTTAATGAATTCCTCCTACACTAAGGGAGATAATTAAAAATGTAATGTCACATTTCCAGCAGAGAACATTTCACATTGTCAGCAGTTTTGATGCATTAGCGGCCCATGCTTTGTATGTGAAGG
>JARQOC010000001.1:112653803-112693461 GCA_033576535.1 Allobates femoralis
GCAGAGAACTTTTCATATTGTCAGCAGTTTTAATGCATTAGCGGCCAATGCTTTGTATGTGAAGGCTCAAGGAATACATTGTGTGATATGGTGCTAGAACCATAGGAGGGGGAAGTGAATGTATGATACAGATCAGACAGCTATTTCCCTTAGTGATCCTACTAATACTACATAATATACGGTTATTTGTGGGAATCCTATGTTATGAAAGATGAGAATTATTGCCAACATGTTTATTTTGAAAGATCTTTGCCAAAAAAAAATGACCTTCCTTATTATGGGTTCCGATTTCATTTTTAGCTCTATACAGACCAGAGGATGTTTGTGGAAATAGAGGCCATTTTGCCTCTGCTCTGGGTTTGATATTAGACAACTATTTTCTGCATTTTAGGTGCTCCATGCAAAAATTGCCCAAAAGTCTATTAGCTGACAGACCTATCATAGGATTGTTGTCTGTTTCTAAATATCAGTATATACTAATCACCAATCAATAGCATTATGCCACATAAAAAATGTACCCAATGTGGTCAGACTCTAAACATAAATGTACAAAAATCTACTAATTTTCACTGACATAAAACTGCACTTTAAAGTTTCCAATTAGGATAAACATTCAAAAACCATGAGATCTAAACAGGTCCTTTTTCCTTTCCAAGGAAGGAATGGGGAGTCCCATAGTATAAAATCTTCAAGTTTATTCAATACAGATATTATAAGACTATGTCCGTTGAGAGTTCATCCATTAAAAGACCATGTCGGTTGAGAGTTCATCTTATTAAACTTGAAGTTTTTATACTATGGGAGTATTGAATAAACTTAAAAATTACTACTATGGGACTCACCATTCATTCCTTCCCTGGATTTGTTAACTGCAAGTCACAGAAATTTAGTTGGAGACCCAAAATAAATTGCATGAGACGCTACAATCCAGGTCACGATGAGGCGTTTGCAGCTACTTACTCCTTTTTCCTAATTCCTCCTTACCAGGGCACCATGTTAATTAATTTGTGGATATTATTGAGTTTTTGTGGACTGAGTAGACTGATGTCATTCCCAACAGTAGATTATTTCAATACCAAAGTTGTGGAGTAAAACATGCCTGAACGATAACTGCTACATCAGTAAATCATTGATTTAAAGGGATCTTGTCACCCCAAATCGCCTCCTAAGCTATTAAAACATGTCCCTGCAGCCTCCCACTCTATCATGACGAAATGGGGCCACCTGGGTGACTAAAGAATAGTCACTGTACTCATTATCATCACTAATGAGTAAGTGATATAACGTTTTTCTTCACTTTTACAGGATGCATTTATTAGCAAAAAGGAGTGTGGGAAATACAGGCACCACACTCTGTGCAGGAGCTGTTGCTCCAAGCAAGAACAAAACATTTGTCAATGAACAGACTAACCAAGTATGAAGTGGCGTTGTTGACACCTCCAAATGTCACCATTAAAAGATGCTCAGGGTTGAATCCAGCCACTTTATTACCAGAAATTGATGATGACTTAAAACCTGAACCTGAGCACAACTGTTTTGAGTTAATGAGTATTGAGACACAGCCATTAGCAAATGTTCAAGAAACACCAATTGATAATGCAGATTTAGAACTGTATGTAGATGGTTCCCGATTTTATGTAGATGGAGTACCGCATACAGGATATGCCGTTGTAACCTTGCATGAAGTTTTGAAAAGTGAGCCATTACCTTCTAGGATGTCTGCCCAGGAAGCTGAGCTGAAAGCTTTGACAGAGGCTTGTATCATGGGTGAGGGTTTGTTGACGTCCATTTTTACCGATAGCCGTTATTCTTTCGGCATCTGCCACGATTACGGCCCTATATGGAAAAGCAGACAGTTTGTGGGAGCCTCGGGGAAACCCATAAAAAACGCCGACTCAGTGGCTCAACTCCTAAGAGCACTGGAGCTGCCTAAAAAGGTAGCTGTGGTCAAGGTGCAAGCCCATACCAAGGAACGCACCAAGGAAGCTGTAGGCAATGACCGCGCTGACAAGGCTGCTAAGGCAGCGGCTTTGCGTCCCCTCCCAGTGGAGCTTTACACTGTGCAAGTGTCTGGAGAGGTGGACCTGCAACTTCTTATGCGCCTGCAAGCACAGGCCTCTAAACAAGAGAAAGAAGAATGGAAGCGTGCTGATGCCCGAGAAGAGGATGGTTTATGGAAGGTAGGTATTAAGAACTGCCTTCCTAGAGCACTATACTCCATGATGTGTGCTCTTTCACACGGGCCAACTCATCAATCAAAGGATGCAATGGCAGAACAAGTTAAACACCACTGGGTGGCTCCAGGATTCCACTATACTGCTGCTAAATACGTACAGGGTTGTGTAATCTGTGCATGCCATAATACTGGAAAAACGGTTAAGGTGCCACAAAAGTGTACGCCACGGCCACTCTATCCATTTCAGCGTCTGCAGATTGATTTTGTTCAGCTCCCAAAGGTAGGCACCTATGAATATGTGTTGGTCTGCACAGACCTATTCTCTGGATGGCCAGAAGCATGGCCCACTGCCAAGGCCACTGCCCGAACTGTTGTCAAGAAATTATTATCTGAGGTTGTGTGTAGATATGGGGTACCAGAAGTGATAGAAAGTGACAGGGGAAGTCATTTCACCTCACAGATCTGTCAGGAGGTTTTGCAAGCTCTAGGAATAGAGCAGGCTTTCCACTGTCCTTATAGGCCCCAAAGTTCTGGAAGGGTAGAGCGTCTAAACGGGACTCTAAAGTTGAAAGTTCAAAAGGTCATGGCAGAGACAGGGAAACCATGGACTGAATGTCTTCCAATAGCACTATACTCTGTAAGGGTTACCCCAAATAAGAAGACAGGCTTAAGCCCTTATGAGATACTGTTTGGGGAGCTACCAAAGACAGGATTGTATTTTCCTCAGCAGTTGCAAACCTTACATTCTGACATGACAGCTTATGTGGGAGCTTTACAAGGTGTATTGCATCAAATTCATAAACGTGTTTTCAGTTCCATTCCAGATCCCTCCTCCTTGGATGGCACACACTCTCTAAAGCCAGGAGATTGGGTGACGATAAAGAAACACGTGAGGAAAAGCTTGGAGCCCAGATTTGAAGGTCCATACCAAGTTCAGCTCACTACACCAACCTCAGTGAAATTAGAGGGAAAGACCATCTGGATCCATGCATCCCACTGCAAGAAGTTTCATAAAGACTAAAAGAATGATCATGGGGAGTATTGCTTGTTGTTCTTATTCTTTTATAAAGCTTTATTACTAAAAACAGTAGAAGGAAATGATACACCACAGCAGTGGGAACGGGGAGTATTACAGCAACTGGAAATGGCTGAAAGGATTGGTTTGCTAAAGGATGAGGGGTCACCAAAACGCACTGCGGGCTTCAAGCACCGCACTGCGCATGCGGCTTGGGTGTACTGACGTCACCCGATATGGGAAATGACGCGATTCACGTCTTTACAGCCCCATTACAGCCTCGCCAGCACTGAGGAGCGCTGGGAGGCGCTGATATCATTATTCCTTGAAGATCACGCCTATTAAGGCGTGCTATCATGACGAAATTGGCCCACCTGGGTGACTAAAGAATAGTCACTGTACTCATTATCATCACTAATGAGTAAGTGATATAACGTTTTTCTTCACTTTTACAGGATGCATTTATTAGCAAAAAGGAGTGTGGGATTACTGATGGGAGGCTGCAGGGACATGTTTAATAGCTTAGGAGGCGATTTGGGGGTGACAGGATCCCTTTAGATACAATTCTTCATATAAGTGTTGGAAATGTATCCGGGTCCCTTGATATTCACAATACTGATGGAATAACATAAACTGTGATATTTAATATCATATAAATGTCTTGGTCATTGGCTGTACTGCTATTGGATATGATGATCCTGACGTTATTTGTGTTTAGGGAATTAGGTAACATGGTACATTTTGATGGTGTTTTTAGTTTTCATATAATATATTGATTCATGTTTCATCATTTTATGTTGTTTAGTATAACGTCTCTGGTTGATAGAGAATATGTTGGCAGGTTCAGGTTCACAAAGTCACTAATTCTGCAAGACATATTAATGCATGACTTTTTGGTTACCTATGACTCACGTTTTCCTGTAGCTGAGTGATAGAAGAGTGAAGTTCCAGACAAGGAGATTAGATTATCATAAAAATAATCTAGCATAAAAGTGCTGTGCCAAAGTTACATTGTCTTCTGGTCTGTCTCCATGATGGAGACTCCAAATATTAGAATTGTTATGCAAGCCGTAACTAAAGGTCAAGGAACATGCATTTGTTAAGACGACATTAGCAAAGTGGTTCTCATATCAAGCTGAAACAAATGTGTGATTAAATATGTGAGGGGTGTTTGGTCTTCACAGTAACCATAAATACATAACTTCTTCAAATTATATTTGGTGGTTCGTAATCACTGTTGTGTGATTTGACGTTTAATTATATGTTAGGGGCCTTTCACATTAGCGTTTTTGTGTGGATGCGGCCAATCTGGACAAAAAAACGCATCTGCTGAATGTGCCGCCTAACGTCCGCACTTGCAGTACACATGGGGCTTGCGACAAGTGTGGTATTGGTGCGATCTTGCACTTGCGGCAGTTGCGGCCGCGAAAAAAATGCGGTCAGTTGCGGTTATTTTGTGTGGCCACGCCTGCCACAAGTGCCAGGTCGTGGCAATACTGCACTTTCCGAAAGGCCCATAGACAATGCATGGGGCTTGCCACAAGTGTACTGCAAGTGCACCGCAAGTGTGGCCTTTAGGCGGCACATGCGGAAGATGCGTTTTTTTGTCCGGATCGGCCGGATCCAGACAAAGACGCAGTAACATTGTATGTTTTAATTTCTTGAAGGAAATGTTTAATGTTATTGGACATATCCATGGTTGGGCAACTTCAATTTCCAGGTTAGCCAAATTTATCTCTCTCTATTTTTTATTTTTTATTTTTTTTTTTCCCCCTGGATTATCCATCCACCCTCGGCAAATTGTATATATTTATCATCTCATCTGTCTCTGAGTTACTCCTCTGCCGCATGGACCCCCCCAGGCTACATCTGACCCCCAGTTGCACCGGATCCTGACTGTTACTCAGCATCTCGCCCCCAACAGCACCTGATCGCATCCACGGCTGCATCTGCATCTCGTCCATGTCTGCATCTCATCCCCACTATTGTACCTACATCTGGTCTCTGACTGCACCGCATCACCCTACCTCATCTGCTGGACTCTGTACACCTCCATTTGATTTGAAATTGCCTGGACTTGATTGCCACTCATCCGGTTTGCACACCCTTCCTGCTGCACCTGTCCCCTCTTGCTCCAGACCCCTGCCTCTATCTCACCCCTCCTGCTGCTCCTGTCCTCCTGTCCCCTGCCTCCATCCCAACCACGGCTGCATCTCACCCCCCTGCTCCGCCTCTCACTCCCACTGAATCATATACCCCCATGCAATGTTTTCCCTTCTCTTCACACCCACTCCTTCCTACAACCCCCCTCTGTCCCTCCACCCTCTGTCCCTCCTCCCGACAACACAATAACACTCTCCCCCTCCATCCTACCTAGCCATCTCACCCACTCCTCTGAACTCTTCCTCCACACCCAAGCCTTTGTCTCCAAACATGCCCGCCCACCATGCAAGCTCTCATGCCCCCACCTCCTGACCCTCTCCATCCTCCTCCTACTTGCTGGCGACATCTCCCCTAATCCCGGTCCCCCCCCAACACATCCCTACAATCACCCCTAGCCCACACCCACTCCCCACCATTAACATCCGCAACCCCTGCAACCTTACACCCATCCCCCAAGGCTTCCCTCCCCCAATCCCACTCTCTGGCGCACTCTGGAATGCCCGCTCAGTATGCAATAAACTCACCTTCATCCACGACCTCTTCATCACCAAAAAACTCTCTTTCCTTGGCATCACCGAAACATGGCTCACCCCCTCCGACACAAGCTCCCCCACCGCCCTCTCTTATGGGACCCTCTCCCACACCCCCCACCCCAGCAACTCCCGCGGCGGAGGTGTTGGCCTACTCCTGGCCAACAGCTGCTCCTTCACCCCAATTACACCACCCCTCTCTGCCTCCCTCCCCTCCTTCGAGGCACACTCCGTGCGTATCTTTCCCCCTGCAACCTCCAACTGGCTGTTGTCTACTGCCCTCCAGGATCCTCAACCACCTTCTTTGACCACTTCACAATCTGGCTTCTCCACCTCCTCTCCTCCGAAATCCCCACCATCATCATGGGCGACTTCAACATCCCCATTGATAAACCCCACGCTGCTGCCTCAAGACTTCTCTCTCTAACCACCTCCTTCAGCCTCTCCCAATGGTCCTCCTCAGCCACACACAATAACGGTCACACACTAGACCTCGTCTTCACCCGCCTCTGTTCCCTCACCAACCTCGCAAACTCCACCCCCCTCCTATCCGACCACAACCTGTTGACCTTCTTCGCCCTCTCCCCCCGCCACTCTCCCCCTCTCCGGATACTCCCTCACCCTCGAAGAAACCTCAAGCTCATTACCTTCCACTCACTCGCCTCCTCCCTCCTCCCTCTCTCTGACTTAGCCTCCTCTCATGACGCTGACGCTGCTGCCACCCTCTACAACACCACTCTCGCCACAGCCCTTGACCAGGCCGCCCCTCTCTCATACAACAAAACCTGTGCACACAGACAACCCGGCTCACCGCCAGCACCAAGAAACTTCGACGGACGTCCAGGGTAGCTGGACGGAGATGGAAGAAATCAAACTCTGCAATGCACCTCGCTTTGTACAAACAGTCCCTCATCGAATTCAAAACAGCACTGACCACCGCAAAACAATATTTCTTCTTTTCTCTCATTAGCTCCCTATTCCACAATCCCAAGCAACTTTTCATAACCTTTAACGCCCTACTCCGTCCCCTCGCACCCTTTCCCTCCCCCTCATCATTGCCGACGACTTTGCCAGCTTCTTTAAACAGAAGAATGACAAAATCAGAGAAACCTTCGATTCCCAATCCACTCGGCTCTCCCTCTCTATCACCCAACCCCCCTCAACCAAAAGTAACTTCCCCTCCATGACTGAAGTGCGTCTCTACACCCTTCTAGCACGATAAATCCTCACCGCTTGTGCCCTAGACCCTCTCCCCTCCCATCTCATCCCTAACCTCACCACTGTCCTTATCCCTGCCTTAACCCATCTTTTCAACATACCACTTACCACCGGCGTCTTCCCCACATCCTTCAAACATGCCCTCATCACACCCATACTCAAAAAACCCTCCCTCGACCCCGCAACAGTCTCCAACTATCGTCCCATATCTCTCCTCCCCTTCGCCTCAAAATTGCTTGAGCAACATGTCTACTCCAAACTGTCCTCCCATCTCTCCTTGTGCTCCCTCTTTGACCGCCTGCAATCCGGTTTCCGAGCCCACCACTCCACCGAAACAGCCCTAACCAAAGTCACCAATGACCTACTGACCGCCAAGAGCAAGCGACACTACTCCATCCTTCTTCTCCTCGACCTCTCTGCTGCCTTCGACACAGTTGACCACTCCCTCCTGCTTCAAATTCTAGAATCCCTTGGCATCACCGACTTAGCCCTTTCCTGGATCTCCTCATATCTAACAGACCGGACCTTCAGCGTCACCCACTCCCACACCTCCTCCTCGCCCCACCCCCTATTTGTTGGAGTTCCCAAGGCTCAGTCCTGGGACCCTTACTCTTCTCCATCTACACCCTCGGCCTAGGCCAACTCATCTAGTCCCACAGCCTCCAATACCACCTCTACGCTGACGACACCCAACTCTACCTCTCCGGCCCTGACATCACCTCCCTGCTATCCAAAATCCCACACTGCCTGTCCACCATCTCATCCTTCTTCTCCGCTCGTTTCCTCAAACTCAACATGGATTAAACAGAGTTCATCGTCTTTCCCCCAAGTCGCTCTTACCCCCTACCTGACCTAACAATCACTGTCAACGACTGCACACTCTCACCTGTCACCCACGCCAAGTGTCTCGGTGTAATCCTCGACTCTGCCCTGTCCTCCAAGCCACACATCCAGGCCTTCGCCACCTCCTGCCACCTCCAGCTTAAAAACATCTCACAGATCTGCTCCTTCCTTGACCATGACACTGCCAAAACGCTTGTCCACGCCCCCATTATCTCCCGCCCCTACTACTGCAACCTCCTGTTCACCGGCCTCCCCGTTTCCTCCCTTGCACCCCACCGAACCATCCTCAATTCTGCCCGAATCATCCACCTGTCGGCCCATTACTCCCCCATCTCCCCCCTCTGCCAAGCCCTCCACTGGCTCCCTACTTCCCAGAGAGCTCAGTTCAAAACCCTAACCCTGACATGCAAGGCCATCTACAACCTCTCCCCTCCATACATCTCCGACTTGGTCTCCCGATACCACCCCTCACGCAATCTGCACTCCTCTCAAGAACTCTTTCTCTTCTCCCCCTGCATCTCCACCTCCCACAACCGCATACAAGACTTCTCTAGTGCATCCGCCATACTCTGGAACTCTCTCCCGCACCACATCAGACACTCCCCTACCCTGGGAACCTTCAAGAAAAACCTGAAGACCCACCTCTTCCTTCAAGCCTATAACCCACACTGAGACCTAATCTGCTGCACCATCACACCTCTCCCCCTCCTACTGTCTCCAACCCATTCCCTATAGACTGGGAGCCCTTGTGGACAGGATCTCTGCAGTAATGTACCTGTATGATTTATTCGTCGTTATTTATGTTCTCATCCTTGTTCTGCCCTTACACATGTAAAGCGCCATGGAACCAATGGCGCTATATAAATAAATAAATAAATAAATAATAATAATATATATTTTAATTTGTAAGGGTACAACACCAAGATACTCTTGTAGCAAAGATGCAATTGTCAACTTACCATTGGACCACACAGGCATAGAATTTATCAATTAATGTTGGTCTGAGTAGATAGAAATTGGATAGAAATCCATATATGCAAACACACCCTAAGGCTAGGGTCACATTAGTGTCAGCCCATAGGCTGACTGACCCGTTAAAATTGTAGAATCTGGCAGCCTGAGCGCATAGAGTTAACGGAGTGTCATGCTGCGTACAGGCTGCCTATTCATTGCTAATGCTTACTCCCCGCACAGCGCAGCTGGCTGCTTAACTGACAAGGGCCAGATATGCAGTTTGATCAGCGCACAGGAAACGCGGTCTGCAGATTGTTTACTTAACCAGAAAATGCCAGAACCTCTCCATGGCTGACCAACAAAGATCACTTCTTGAGTAAGGCACATAATAATCCGTCAGATCATAAAGTATCACAAAGTAACCTCAAAGCCATGCAAGGCCTCTCTCACAATGTTAATGTTGATGAGTCTCCCATCAGGAAAATACTGAACAACAATGGTGTGCATGGCAGGATTGCAAGGAAAAACAATGATCTAAAAGAACACCTCCAATGTGCTAAAATCATCAGTACAAAGCAGAAGCTTATTCAACCAATGCTTTATGGACGGATGAGACTAAAATGAAGCTATTATCATTGTATGGGACTATTGTGGGCCTAATTTCCTACATCTGGGCCAGGATGGTTTGCTGGAACAGTGAATTCAGAATTTTATCAGTAAATTCCAAATGAAAATGACAGGACAGCTATCCATCTATTCATGCGCACAATCTCAAGTGAAGCAGGATCATGCATTAAGACAACATCCCACAGCACACAGGTCATCTGCAATAAATACATTCCTTAAACAACCTGTTCCCAGACATTTGAAATTATCTCTGAGACACTGGCATGAAACTCGGACGACTGCAATGCGAGTAAAAATTGCATTGCAGTCGGACCAATGTTAGTCAATGTCCGAGAACACATTTCCGAGTGTCGGACGTTTTTTTCGTCCGATTCACGGATGAAGAGTCAGTTGCAACATGTTGCGATTGTATGCGAGTGTTGGATGAGACTCGCCAATGCAAGTCTATGGGTTCGACAAAAAAGACGTACCACACTCGGACCGCACACGAACCATCCAAATCGGATGCGATTTTTAATTACTACATTAGGGTTAATGTAGCTTATCATTCTGTAGCTTAGACAACTGTAAAAAATGCTCCTGTAAATGCTAATACAGTAAATAGCCGCTGAGTGATAAAACGGATTGCACTCGGAAGCCACACTGACCAAAAGTCGGATGACACTCGTCCGACTCTCGGATCCATCAATCGGATCATTTTTGCACTCGCTAATGTGTTTCCAGCCTTATGTTCATACCCTCGATTGAGATTCTAAGGAGCCAGAGGCCCAAGGGGTTGATCTTCTTTTTATGTTCCTAGTTACTAAGCAGGAAATGCTCCTTATCACCATTGTTGGTTGAGGCCAAATGGAGGACAATAATACCCTACCTATCAGAGGAGGATTTGAGCAAGGCCTTGCTCTTCCCAAAATATGTTTCACTGGCACTTAATAACAAGCTAATCCAAATGGGTATAGTCCATTAATGTTAATTGTCACCTAGCACGTTATATAAAATGGGTAGACCTACCACAGCAGATTGCCATAGGTGTAGGAAGAGGTGGCAGATTTAATCGCTTGATGTGGTATTTCCCTCCTACTGCAGACTTTTGGAAAGCGGTCATGGCTATTGTCATCAAGGTCATACAAATCCCTATACAACTCTGCAATTAGGTGTGTTTATTATGAATTCTTGATAAGGAGACCTGGCCTCACTAACCCACAGCCATCTCAGGAAACATTGTTTTTGACTCACAAGGCTATCACCATGACATGAATGGATAGAAAACCCATGTTTAGTGGCTTAACTAGAGTCCAATGGGCCCTGGTGTAAAATTTAGACTTGCCCCCCATGCGCACACGTTTGTCAGTATGTATGGGCCCCGTGTAAAATTCTACATACTATATAGACTCATGAATTGACCCTTCTCCCGCTACATTATATATAAATGTCCCTCATCCTGCTATATATTCTTATCCTACTGGAATATGGAGCTTATCCTTGTATATATGTCTCCCATCATTGTTTATATGGTCCTCCTTCCATCCTCATTGTCCTCCAATTATTATATGCACCCCATTATCCTTCATAATGTATAATATATCCTCATAGCCCTCCATACAGTATAATGCAGCTTCATAGCCCTCAATATAGCATAACACAACCTCATAGTCCTCCATGCAGTATAATGCAGCTTCATAGCCCTTCATATAGCATAATACAGCATCAAACCCTCCATACAGTATATTGCAATCTTACAGACCTCCATACAGTATAATGCACCCCATAGTCCTCCATACAGTATAATGCAGTCTCATAGTCCTCCATACAGTATAATGCACCCCCATAGTCCTCATTCACTGTAATGCACCCCCGTAGTTCTCCATATAGCATAATGCACCCCCATAGTCCTTGATATAGTAAACTGCAGCCTCATAACTCTCCATATATTATAATGCTCTCTCTTCCTCCCCCCCCACATAATCCTTTGCCCACTGTGTACTCACTTATTAAAAAAAATCTGTTCTCACCTCTCCCGCTCCGCCGCTGCTGCGGTCACCCTGCGAAAACTGAAAACACAGGTGGAGGCAGTGCCTGTAAGCGTTCCACTGTGGAAGGCATAAAGCAGGAAGTGCCGCCTACTACTTGGGTTGAACTAGATGGACTTAAAGTCTTCCTTCAACCTTAAAAACTATGTTACTCCTAGTGTGGAGGAAGCGGCACCAGCATGCTATATGCGTTCCACATTGGAATGCAGATGGTGAGGGAAAGTGATGGGCGGGAGTGAAGGCGGCAACGGTGGACAGATGGGTCGCAGGGGGGTCCCTGACACGCAGGCACCATAGTGACCATTTGCTCTGCCATGCAGTGACATGGATGTACGTCCTCTGAAACACACAACCATGTGAAGCGGGCACCGGGGTTGGAGGGCGTGGGCCTGCGACCCCTATTAATATGCCCCTGCCCATGTTGATATCACACTTGAAAAATAGTAAACAGCTTAGTATGAGAGGGTGGTATATAAAAACAGATACTGTCCTCAAAAATGTGATGGGATATGGAAGCCTTGGTGTTATTTCCCTTTGACTCACATTAGTCTCCAGGTGATGAGGAGTATTCTCTTCTGATAAAAGTATGTGTATTTGGTGCCTGACATGGGTGTTTTACATTAGATCCATGGTATGTTAGGGGTAAGGTTGACTTTGCCAGATAGTAGAAATGAGCTATGAGAAATGCTGTTTGTTCTTTTGTATTATGATGTAACCTTCCAATACTGTATAATTTTTATTAAAGCAAGTTTTAAAAAAAGGAAAAAGTTCTGATCTTTATCTGATTTAAAACTTATGGAAGCTCTGAAGCTTCACTTCATGGGAGACATCACACAATATAATAGAGATGAAGCTGTTTTGTAAGGAGGAATGAGCTACAATTGTCTAAATACGATTATTGCTGCACAATGAAAGAAAATATTCATACACTTTCCCAACTCACAGAAATGTGATTTTGAATATTTTTTAATATTTCATAGTTGAATATCTTATATTTATTTGTTTGATTTGGGTCTATCTACTTGCAGGACTTGTGTGAAAATCTGTTATAGTTCTTAGGTAAAATTTATGCCAAAATATGGAAAATCCTTAGGTGTTCACATACTTTAGAGCATCACTATATATATCAAGCCAAGAGTAAAGAACACTGTGTGTATGTAGATATGTAACATTAGTTAACACTGCATACTGAATCTATAGTACGCATTACTAGCATAACATACCTTTGTATAAGAAGCTAGGGATTTAAGAAGTTCCACATGTTCAGCGTTTTGTGGCACTACTCTGAAAACCTTGTCCCTTAAGAAAAAAAAATCATTCTTCAGTACCATTAATTATATTTCTTGAACCTTCAAAATAAAATTTGCTTTTGCGCTTACCCATGAAAGGTTACAGGTTCTTCAGCAGCAGCTAATGCAATGCTTGCTATAACGAGTAGGGCCCACATTGTGATTACAGGTTAGAGAGTTTACATACAGCCGCTTTTATACCATCTGTTTAGGTGTCTTTTCTTGTATTTTTTTTTCTTTCTTTGCTTAAGTTTTAATTATAGATATGGCCCTGAACCTCCATAAAGCGCTTATGTGAAAAGTTACACGGCAAACATATGGCATGAGAAACATTACAACACTAAGCTACCAAGTAGAACCAACAAAAGTCTCTATAACACAGGTAATGAAATAGGGAAGTACTGTCTATTATTATTATTAATATTATAGAGCTATTAGTTCCATGGCGCTTTACATGTGAAAAACATAATAGAGACAAAGTACAATATTCATGAAAAAAACAAGTCAACTGGTACTGGAGGAGAAAGGACCTACCCATGAGGGATCACAGTCTACAAGGGATGTGTGAGGAAACAGTGGGGGAGGGGTAGACCTGGTCATGTAGTATTATAGTAAGTTGAGGGTTACTGCAGGTTGTAGACTTGTAGATATGGCATCTAGGAGAATCATTCTTGATGCCAAATTGCTGGAAACATCTGTCATCATAACTTCAGATAGAAATAAGCTTGTTGTGACATAACACAAATAGCTCATGTAAGTACCACGATGTTGGGAGTGTTATATATGGCTAGGGTCACACATCATTTTTTTTTTTTTTTTTTTTTAAACCTGATCCAGTTTTGAGCTTTCAAAAAGCTCAAAACCGGATCAAGAAACTCTCCTCATAGGAGCCTATGCTAAAAACCGGATTGCTTCACAAGCAATCCGGTTTCCGTCTCCGGCTCTGCAGCCTGCGTTAAAAATCATGCAGGCTGCGGTTTTCGGAGCGGTTTTAGCATCTGCAATGTGGGAACCGGATTACTCAGGATGCCGCCGGGATAAGCAAAGAGTTCTGTGGTTTGATAAACTATTTATTTTATTAATAAATATGTGTACAATGTCTCTAGGGCGTGCCTACTGCCCCTAGAGACCTAGCACCCACTCAGGTGGGCATATTATGCTGTAATCTGTTATGTACAACAGCTGACTCCTGTCAGCTGTTGTACAGTTTTATGAATAAAAGCGCCGGGCTCCTCAGAGCGGCGCGCATACTATTGCTATTGGTATAGCATGTGCGCCGCTGTCTGAGGACCTGAAAACTTATACAGTAGATCTATGGGCAACGTTGCCCATAGATCTTACTGTAAGTGGCTTCAGGTCCTCAGACAGCGGTGCACATGCTATACCAATAGCAATAGTATGCGCGCCGCTCTGAGGAGCCCAGAGTAAAAAAATCCCTGGTCTGTGGAGCGCTAGGACTCGAGATAAAATGGCACTAGGCTTATTTTTAGAAAATTATTTCTTTATTAACCTCTTACAGGCCACTACGCGTTTCTGCAGCAAAGCGCTGCCTTCATCAGGTGATGCAGCTTCTTGCACTTGTGCACACCTGGCAAGAGCAGCTCTGGACAAGAGATACCATTAATCCTAGATCCTGAGCTCCATGACCTAGCAATACAACACAGTCACCGTTGAAGGACCTGTGGTGATGTCAATCCGGTCACGTGACCGCGGCAGGAGCTGGAGCTCCCGGAGCAAATTTCGGTGCCTCCACTATACCTCCAAGCGGAGGTGGATTCACAGGCGTAAGACCGCAGTTGTGCAGGGTTGCACAACCACCTCTGGTGAGTGGCCACACAGCCCTGGGCCTAAATCCACTTCAAAAACTTTCTTCACATGCGCTCCCACCCCCTCCCCCCTTTTTCTCTTGCATATTGAATGCTCTGAGGAGCCCGGCGCTTTCATTCATAAAACTGTACAACAGCTGACAGGAGTCAGCTGTTGTACATAACAGATTACAGCATAATACGCCCACCTCAGTGGGTGCTAGGTCTTTAGGGGGAATGGGCACCCCCTAGAGACATTGTACAAACATTTATTTATTAAATTACAAGTTTAACAAACCATAGAACACTTTGCTCATCCGTGCGGTAGCAGGGATGAGCAAACTGTCCGGTAAGCGGATTGCTCAGGATTACACCGGTCCGGTTACCGGATTGCGGCTTCAGCAATCCGGTTCCTGGATTTCTGAATGTCAGAAGACAATTGCGTTCACCGCATCCGGATCTGGATGCGGTGAACGCAATTCCAGAATTAAGTGTGACCATAGCCTATGTGTCTATTTAAGGAGTAGTTGGTTTGAGATATTCAGAAAATGGGTGTCAGTGTATAATGGTGATATGATCCCCTTTGTAAAGAACAGAGTTTTTCTCATGAGCTGCACTAAGTGGTTCCAGAAATTCTCACTGAGCCCAACTTCAGAGAGTTCTGGGATAAGTAAGTGATGTTCATGGTGGGAACAGAGCACACACCTTAGAACTTTTGGAAAAGAGTCTGGTTGATGATGGACCACTGTATAAAAGTTGTTGCATTGCAAGGGTCCTCTCACACTTGCATTTTTACTGCCCTCCAGCAGAAATCGTAAGAAACTGGACGCTACCGGATGCATGCTGGGTCTGGTTTATCTCCTTTGACTTCCAATGGGAGCTCTGGCACTAGTGGCAGCAGATGGTTGTGTACGGTTTCTGCTGGATGTGGCAGAAACCATGAGTGCAACAACCAATCACAGACGCTCACTGGTTATTGCACTCAGACTGCACTCCCACAATCTGTATCAGTTTCTTTGATTGGTTGCAACCAACCTGCCATCACAGTGTGTAAAATAACTAGAAAAAACAAGTAGGGCATCACTGTATTTTTCATTCTCAGCATAGATAAAATAGACAAGATACTCTCAACTACGTTGGGCTCATAATTATTGGGACTACCACGCTATAGAATAGCAGCCTGTATTCATTAGTAGTGCCAATTCCTGGTGCTTTACCCGGCTCATCTCGATGCCCTGGTGGCATCCGGGTGACAGAAGGGGTTAATGACTGCTGAGTATTGACAGCTTTTAATTAAGCCCTGGACTGGTAATGTCACTTGTCTTCTGATACCCGCCCATTCCAATCTGATAAGTGAATAGTTAATAAACACACACACACACACACACACAGAAAACTCCTTAATTAAAGAATAAAACTCTGAAAACCTGTGACGCGAGTCACTACCGTAATATCTACAGACACAGGAAGTGTAGAAGAATAACAAAAAAGTCAAGAAATGATAAGTTACTACTTACTGGGATAACGGCAAAGAGTAGTCAAACAATCAGGGGTCAGTTCCACAAAGTGGGCATAGTATAAAAAAGGATTAGCCAGAAACGAAATCCAAAACACGAGGTGAAGTTAGGTAAACCAGGAGGATGAAGCAGTATTCAGGGAGAAGGCAAAAGCATCATCAGGTCACAGGCAAGGGATCAGAAACTCAGTCAAACATAAGCAAGGTCAGACTGGGTCAGGCAACAGGGCTTGGAAGAATCAGAGTTTACATAGCAAATGCAAGTGTACAATTGACACCAGATACAGGAACCAACGTACTTAAATAGAAGACTAATCACAGGGACGTAAGAACACATTTGAGTCCAACATCCCTAACCCAACATGGAGAATTACTCAAACAAAACAGTCTGACAGCTCAACCACACCCATAGCAACATTTAACAAAGACAAGGAATAGTGTGGGGATCGTGACAGTACCCCATCTTCAAGGGGGGCTATAAGACCCCCAGGTCTCCAAGGAAACCTCCAATGAAAGGCCCTGACTATCTGATCAGCCCTTACAGAATGAGCTGGAATCCAGGATCTACCATTGGGTCCATATCCCTTCTAAGGAACCATGTATTGAAGAGAATTCTGGACATTTCAGGAATCTTTTGCACCTCATATTCTAAGACTAGGTTCACATAGAGTACAGCATTGTGTTTGAACGCAATGCATTTACCACTGCATGAACGCAATGAAACGCGAGCGTTTGATTTTGTTGACGCAGACATAGATTTCTATTGTAAAACATAGTCAAGTGCAATGCAAAATGTGGTTGCATTTGAAATTCTGCGTTTATCTCGAGTGTACAGGAAACGTTACCCACAACATTCCCTGTACGCTTGGGATAAACACAGTGTTTCAAATACAACCACAATTTATATTGCGTTTGCAATGTGTTTGACTGCATTTTACAATAGAAGTATTTGGCTGCATTAAGGCAATCAAACACTTGCGTTTCGTTGCATTAATGCAGTGCAAAATGCATTGCGTTCAAACGCAATGCTAAACACAATGTGAACCTAGCCTGAGAAAGTTTTAATCTGAAGGCAACTGAATTGACCACCTCTAGAATCTTATACGGACCAATGAATTTAGGACCTAACTTCGTCAAGGGCACCTTCAGTTTCATACTCCTAGAGAATAGCCAAACCTTACCTCTCACCTTGAAGGCGGCCCCAGACTAGTGTCTCCTATCAGCTTTCTGTTTCTGCCAACGCTGAGCCACTCAAGTATTCTTTTGAGTCTCCCACCAGATGTCTCCAACTTTTCATGGAGAACTCATCAAAATTGGGATGAAACCCATAGTTACAAAAGAACGGCAAGCTCCCTGTGGACTGATTAACCTGACTGTTAAAATCAAACTTAACCAGTGAAAGAAATGATGACCAATTGATGATCAGTGACAACAATACCTTAAAATTTGTTCCAAAGACTGATTTGTCCTCTATGTCTGACTGTTAGTTTCAGGGTGATAAGCAGATGCAAAGGACAAATTAATCTCCAAACCTTTACAGAAAGTCCTACAAAATTTAGATATGAATTGTACCCCTATCAGACATAATATTTAGAGGAATCCAATGCAGCCAAACCACATGAACAATGAACAGTTTAGAGAGAGTTTCAACATTGGATAACCCAGATAACGGAACAAAGTGACCTTGTTTGCTGAATCTGCTGACTATTACCCAAGTAGCGGTCTTCTTCCCCATACAAAGGCAAATCAGAGCTGAAATCCATGGACTAGTGACTCCATGGTCTTTCCAGAATTTTCAATGGAGCCAACCCCCTGGCCAGCAATGACATACTTTGGTGTGTGCACAAGTTACACAAGATGATACAAAATCTTCATTATCATCATTAGAGTATAGCAACTGCCTTCTAGATAGCAGTGACCCCAGGGTGGCCACTTAATACAGAATCATGGAATTCTTGCAAAAAGATGTAATCTTAGTTACACAGGGATAAAGAACTTGTACAGTGGGGAAAAAAAGTATTTAGGCAGCCACCAATTGTGCAAGTTCTCCCACTTAAAAAGATTAGATAGGCCTGTAATTGGCATCATAGGTAGACCTCAACAATAAGAGACACAATGAAAAAACAAATTCTGAAAATCACATTATCTGATTTGGAATTTGTTTTTTTCAAATGTTGGTGGAAAATAAGTATTTGGTCAATAATAAAAGTTCATCTCAATACTTTGTTATATATCCATTGTTGGCAATGACACAGGTCAAACATTTTCTTTAAGTCTTGGTCAGAAGTCACCAGGTTGGCACACACTGTTGCTGGTATGTTGGCCCATTCCTTTATGTAGATCTCCTCTCCTCAGTGATGTTTTGGGGCTGTCGCTGGGCAACACAGACTTTCAACAGCCTCCAAAGGTTTTCTATAGGATTTAGATCTGGAGACTAGCTATGCCACTCTAGGACCTTGACATTCTTCTTATGAAGCCACTGCTTCATTGCCCTGGTGGTGTGCCTGGGATCATTGTCATGCTGAAAGACCCAGCCACATTTCATCTTCAATGCCTTTGCTGATGGGAGGAGGTATGCACCCAAAATCGATACATGATCCCATTCATTCATTCTTCCATGTACACAGATCAGTCATCCCGGTCATCTGGCAGAGAAAAAGCCCCAAAGCATGATGTTGCTACCCTCATGCTTTATATTAGGTATGGTGTTCTTTGAATGCAACTCAGCATTGTGTCTCATCCAAACACAACGAGTTGTGTTTCTACCAAACAGTTCTACTTTGGTTTTATCTGACCATATGACATTCTCTCCAATACTCTTCTGGATCATCCAAATGCTCCCTATCAAATTTAAGACGGGCCCGGACATGTAACGGCTTAAGCAGGGAAACATTTCTGGCATTGCAGGATCTGAGTCCTTGGTGACATAGTGTGTTACTTATGGTAGTCGGTGTAACGTTGGTCCCAGCTCTATGCAAGTTATTCTCTAGGTCCACCCCCCTTCCCCCATAGTTCAGGGATTTTTGGATTTTTGCTCACCATTCTTGAGATCATTTTGACCCCATGGGGTGAGATCTTTCATGGAGCTCCAGATCAAGGGAGGTTACCAGTGGTCTTGTATGTCTTCCATTATCTAATTATTGCTCCCACAGTTGATTTTTTCACACCAAGCTGCTTGCCTATTGCAAATTAAGTCTTCCCAGCCTGGTGCAGAGATGCAATGTTGTTTCTGGTGTTCTTTGACAGTTCTTTGGTCTTCACTATGGTGAAGTTTGGAATATGACTGTTTGAGGTTGCGGGCAGGTGTGTTTTATACTGATAACAAGTTCAAACAGGTGTACGGTGTTCATTTTAGGACATGGTCATTTGTCGAAGTCAAAGTAAAAAAAAACTGTTCCTGATGCCTGATTTTGACTTTGACTTTGACAAATGACTTTCATAAATGACTTTGATTTTGATAAATGACTTTGACTATGATAAATGACTTTGACTATGACTTTGATAAATGACTATGACTTTGATAAATGACTATAACTTTGATAAATGACTTTGACTTTGATAAATGACTTTGACTATGATAAATGACTTTGACTATGATAAATGACTTTGACTATGACTTTGATAAATGACTTTGACTATGATAAATGACTATGACTTTGATAAATGACTTTGACTTTGATAAATGACTTTGACTTTGATAAATGGCTTTGGCTTTGATAAATGACTTTGACTATGATAAATGACTTTGACTATGATAAATGGCTTTGACTATGACTTTGATAAATGACTTTGACTATGATAAATGACTATGACTTTGATAAATGACTTTGACTTTGATAAATGACTTTGACTTTGATAAATGACCTTGATAAATGACTTTGATAAATGACTTTGACTTTGATAAATGACTATGACTATGATAAATGACTATCACTTTGATAAATGACTTTAACAGATTAGCATAATTTATTTTAAAAATTCTACAGTTGGTCCACTATGGATTTGAACCGTGAATGCTGGCTTCCAAAGGCCAAAGCTTATCCACTAGACCATCCAGAAAGCTACTGTAAAAGTTCCCTTTTGGTATACTAACATAGATAACATGCACACAGTCTGTGTGCAGAAATCTGATGACCCTGATGTCTGAGAGCTTCTGACTTGTCATGCTCACACTCATGGTTATGACAAGTCACACATCACATTTATTTCTCATGGAGGTTAGCAGTGTAATGAAAGTACAAATCCCCAAGCAGTGCCAATGTTTCCTAGCTTCTTTTTCTGAAGGTATTATAGTTATTAATATAATTATTATCCTCTTAAACAAAACTAATGTTAAAAAAAATTTTTTTTGAAACACTAATTTTGTATATATATATTATATATACTGTATTTACCAGTTTTTGTAAATTTCTATAATTGTTTAAAAAATTGTTTAACAGCATATAATAGTAATATTTTTACCAGTGACTGTACATTTGTATCATTGTTTAGGAAATTGTTTAAGAAAATATAATAATAATAATTAATATTAGTAATAAATACATAATAATCCACTACCTCGATTTCAACAACAAAAATGCAGAACTGCAAACATCCTAATTTATTACTATATCTTATATCTATTAACTAGCATAATTTATTATACAAAAAGTATTCTACAGCAGGTTCAGCATGGATTTGAACCATGAACGCTGGCTTCCAAAGGCAAAATACTTCTCCACTAGACCACCAAACTAACTGTTAGAAGGTGGAGGTTTTGTTCTGCTAAGAAAATGAACATGTAGGCAGTCTGTTTGCAAAACTGTTCTGACCCTGATGTTTGACAAATCTCATTGTCATTTGTCGTGGTCAGAATCAGAATCAGACTCACGCACACTTCAAAGTGTCATGGAGGCTTGCAGCTCTTTTGCACCCTGGTTCAAAACCCCCCAGTAGGATAATTTTTTTTTTTTTTTTTTTTTTTTTTTCTTGTAAGTTATGGTGTTTAACACACAATTTACAGTAATGTTTAATTTGTGATTTCTTACATTATGGTACTGCTCATTAAAATGCAGCGAGTTTTGGGTAGATGGCAAACAACATTTTGTGTCAAATAAATAATAAATAATTGGTTTAGAACCTTTGATAATAAATTGTTGAAATGTACAGACACTTGGAAATAGATGAGTAGTAAATGACTGCCTTCCATTCATTTAGCCTATAAATGGACAACATGGCTGAAACCAATTATTAGTATGTTATGATGATTACCATAATGTAAGAAATCACAAATTAAACATTACTGTAAATTGTGTATTAAACACCATAATTTACAAGGAAAAAAAAATAATAATAATCCTACTGGGGGGGTTTTGAACTAGGGTGCAACAGAGCTCTAACACTCCAGAGACTGGAGCCTTAACCATTAGGCCACTCAATCAGATGAGACAATCAATGATTTTGTTTGCTAAAGAGACCAAACGTGCAAAAATCTGCTGATCTTTATGTGTGTCAGTCAGATATCATTGTGAGCTATAAAAATCATACAATAAGGTCACACAGTTTAAATGAGCATAATCATGTCTGCATTGAAAGGCATATCAGCAATGAAAAGATGTCTGTGCCTCTATTAAATGCCTATAGTTTAGTGGTGGGTGCGCATAGGCTTTGTGTTGGAGACTTTGGGGTTAAAATGCGCAGTTCAGGACATGTAATTTGCTTATCATTAAGTAATTGTTGTTATTTGAAAACAAAACAATGTATAAAAATTGTTGAAATGTGGGTTTTAAATAAAGCAAGGTCCATTGTGTCCGGCCTCACTGAAAAAAGGGGTTAAAGCTTTTGTGTATGGAAATAATATTTTCATTTTTATGTGTGAGTGTCATCTGTGAAAGTAATTTATCATACTCAGGAATGAGAATGAAGCACAAAGTCAAAACTTTTTAATTGTACATTGTTTTGGTTGGAAAGTGTAATAATAATAATAATAATGATTATAATAATAAAAACAATAATACCTTAACAAAATAAATAAATAAACTCCTGCTACTGCTTGGGGATTTGAACCTACTTCATACAGGCAAGTCTCCATGACACTTTGAAGTGTGCGTGAGTCTGATTCTGATTCTGACCACGACAAATGACAATGAGATTTGTCAACCATCAGGGTCAGAACAGTTTTGCAAACAGACTGCCTGCATGTTCATTTTCTTAGCAGAACAAAACCTCCACCTCCTAACAGTTAGTTTGGTGGTCTAGTGGAGAAGTATTTTGCCTTTGGAAGCCAGCGTTCATGGTTCAAATCCATGCTGAACCTGCTGTAGAATACTTTTTGTATAATAAATTATGCTAGTTAATAGATATAAGATATAGTAATAAATTAAGATGTTTGCAGTTCTGCATTTTTGTTGTTGAAATCGAGGTAGTGGATTATTATGTATTTATTACTAATATTAATTATTATTATTATATTTTCTTAAACAATTTCCTAAACAATGATACAAATGTACAGTCACTGGTAAATATATTACTATTATATGCTGTTAAACAATTTTTTAAACAATTATAGAAATTTCCAGAAACTGGTAAATACAGTATATATAATATATATATACAAAATTAGTGTTTCAAAAAAAAATTTTTTTAACATTAGTTTTGTTTTAAGAGGATAATAATTATATTAATAACTATAATACCTTCAGAAAAAGAAGCTAGGAAACATTGGCACTGCTTGGGGATTTGTACTTTCATTACACTGCTAACCTCCATGAGAAATAAATGTGATGTGTGACTTGTCATAACCATGAGTGTGAGCATGACAAGTCAGAAGCTCTCAGACATCAGGGTCATCAGATTTCTGCACACAGACTGTGTGCATGTTATCTATGTTAGTATACCAAAAGGAAACTTTTACAGTAGCTTTCTGGATGGTCTAGTGGATAAGCTTTTGGCCTTTGGAAGCCAGCATTCACGGTTCAAATCCATAGTGGACCCACTGTAGAATTTTTAAAATAAATTATGCTAATCTGTTAAAGTCATTTATCAAAGTGATAGTCATTTATCATAGTCATAGTCATTTATCAAAGTCAAAGTCATTTATCAAAGTCATTTATCAAGGTCATTTATCAAAGTCAAAGTCATTTATCAAAGTCAAAGTCATTTATCAAAGTCAAAGTCATTTATCAAAGTCATAGTCATTTATCATAGTCAAAGTCATTTATCAAAGTCATAGTCAAAGTCATTTATCATAGTCAAAGTCATTTATCATAGTCAAAGTCATTTATCAAAGTCAAAGCCATTTATCAAAGTCAAAGTCATTTATCAAAGTCATAGTCATTTATCATAGTCAAAGTCATTTATCAAAGTCATAGTCAAAGTCATTTATCATAGTCAAAGTCATTTATCATAGTCAAAGTCATATATCAAAGTCAAAGTCATTTATCAAAGTCATAGTCATTTATCAAAGTCATAGTCATTTATCAAAGTCATAGTCAAAGTCATTTATCATAGTCAAAGTCATTTATCAAAATCAAAGTCATTTATGAAAGTCACTTGTCAAAGTCAAAGTCAAAATCAGGCATCAGGAACAGCTTTTTTTGACTTTGACTTCGACAAATGACCATGTCCTAAAATGAACACCGTACAGGTGCAAGTACTACACGTAATGAGTGGAGGACACAGGAGCCTCTTAAAGAAGTTGTTACAGGTCTGTGAGAGCCAGAAATCATGCTTGTTTGTAGGTGACCAAATACTTATTTCCCACTAAAATTTGAAAAAAATTTTTTTTTCCAAATCAGACAATGCGATTTTCAAGATTTGTTTTTCATTTTATCTCTCATAGTTGAGATCTACCTATGATGTCAATTGCAGGCCTCTTTCATCTTTTTTAGAGGGAGATCTTGCACAATTGGTGGCTGGCTAAATACTTTATTCCCCACTGTATTCAGGGGTATTGGAAAGAACAGATGACTGAGCATTACAGATTTCTGCTTCTAGCTCAGAGGATACCATGGCCACAATAATACCCTAAGGAAGAATGGAGGATGAAGGTTCTGGAGGAGACACAGAATCTAGGCCAGTGATGGCGAACTTATGTCACGCTTGCCAGGGAGGGCACGAAGAGCTGTTTTCCCTGGCATGCGGCGCCTCCTCTCACTGTAGCTTTGAACTGCCGAAATGATGGCGCCGGCAGTTCAAACCCGTGTCGGATCGGAGATGGATTCTCCATCCTCCCTATCTCCGACACTGTCTCCAAGCTCCGCCCGGCCAGCATCACATGACCGCGGTCATGTGACGCCGGGACTGAAGACGTGAGGAGAAGAGAAGCGGTGAAGGCGGGAAGTACTACTAGGTGAGTATTATTTTTTTTATTTTAAACTACGGTATAATGAGGGCGCAGGATGGTGACAAATAAGAGTGGCAGGATAGTGACAAATAAGGGCCGCTTCACACTGCGGTATGATCCGGTCCGGTTCTGTCCGGGAGGCCCCTGACAGCCGTGGACCAGATCAGCACACAAGACTGGGGGGCTATTATGCCCTCCGGTCCTGTGTGCAGAGCACACAGGGCAACTGCTGATAAGTCAGGACCGCGGGCGCCGCTGCACACAGGACCGGAGGGCATAATTGCCCCCCAGTCCTGTGTGCTGATCCGGTCCGCGGTGTGAAGCGGCCCTTAGAGGGGCATGATGGTGACAAATAAGAGGGGCAGGATGGTGACAAATAAGAGAGGCAGGATGGTGACATTAGGAGGGGGCAGGATGGTGACAAATAAGAGAGGCATGATGGTGACAAATAAGAGGGGCAGGATGGTGACAAATAAGAGGGGCATGATGGTGACAAATAAGAGGGGCAGGATGGTGACAAATAAGAGGGGTATGATGGTGACAAATAAGAGGAGCAGGATGGTGACAAATAAGAGGGGCAGGATGGTGACAAATAAGAGGGGCAGGATGGTGACAAATAAGAGGGGCATGATGGTGACATTAGGAGGGGGCAGGATGGTGACAAATAAGAGGGGCATGATGGTGACATTAGGAGGGGGAAGGATGGTGACAAATAAGAGGGGCAGGATGGTGACATTAGGAGGGGGCAGGATGGTGACTAATAAGAGGGGCATGATGGTGACATTAGGAGGGGGCAGGATGGTGACAAATAAGAGGGGCATGATGGTGACATTAGGAGGGGGCAGGATGGTGACAAATAAGAGGGGCAGGATGGTGACAAATAAGAGGGGGCAGGATAGTGACAAATAAAAGGGGCATGATGGTGACATTAGGAGGGGGCATGATGGTGACATTAGGAGGGGGCATGATGGTGACATTATTACAAGAAGGGGGATGATGGTGGCTTTATTACAAGGAGGTGGCATATTACTGCAGGATGTGGCATTACTACATGATGGGGGCAGGATGGGGACATTACTGCCAGGAGAAGTTCAGGATGGAGCACATTACTAGAAGGAGAGTGTCAGGATGGGACACTTCACTAGAAGGAGAGGGTCAGGATGGAGCACATTACTACAAGGAGAAGGTTAGGATGGAGCACATAGCTAGAAGGGGAAGGTCAGGATGGAGCACATTACTACAGGGAGAGTGTCAGGATGGAGCACATTACTACAGGGAGAGTGTCAGGATGGAGCGCATTACTACAAGGAGAAGATCAGGATAGAGCACATTACTACAGGGAGAGTGTCAGGATGGAGCGCATTACTACAAGGAAAAGGTCAGGATGGAGCACATAACTTTAAGGAGAAGGTCAAGGTGGAGCGCATTACTACAAGGTGATGGTCAGGATGGAGCACATTACTACAAGGAGAAGGTGAGAATGGAGAACATAACTACAAGGAGAAGGTCATGATGGAGCACATTACAACAAGGAGAGGATCAGGATGGCGCACATAGCTACAAGGAGAGGGTCAGGATGGAGCGCATAGCTATAAGGAGAGGGACAGGATGAAGCACATAGCTACAAGGAGAGGATCAGGATGGAGTACCTAAATGCAAGGACAGGGTCAGGATGGAGATACTACTACAAGATAGGGGCCAGGATTTCAGTACGGTGACATTAGGAGGGGGCATGATGGTGACATTATTACAAGAAGGAGGATGATGGTGGCTTTATTATAAGGAGGGGGCATATTACTGCAGGTTAAGGCATTACTGCAAGATGGGGCATTACTACATGATGGGGGCAGGATGGGGACATTACCACAAGGGGTCAGGGATCGAGCATACTACAAGAGGATAAGGCTGGAGACATTACTACAAGAAGGGGGTCAGGATAGGGACATTACTGCCAGGAGAGGGTCAGGATGGAGCGCATTACTACAAGCAGAAGGTCAGGATGGAGCACATTACTACAAAGAGAAGGTCAGGATGGAGCACATTACTAGAAGGAGGGCTTCTGGATGGGACACTTTATAAGAAGGAGAGGGTCAGGATGGAGAACATTACTAGGAGAGGGTCAGGATGGAGCACATTACTACAAGGAGAAGGTCAGGATGGAGCACATAACTACAGGGAAAAGATCAGGATGGAGCACATAATTGCAAGAAGAAGGTCAGGATGGAGCACATTACTACAGTAAGAGGGTCAGGATGGAGCACATAACTACAGGGAGAAGATCAGGATGGAGCACATTACTACAGGGAGAGGGTCAGGATGGAGCACATAACTACAAGGAGAAAATCAGGATGGTGCACATTACTACAGGGAGAGTGTCAGGATGGAGCGCATTACTACAAGGAGAAGGTCAGGATGGAGCACATTACTACAAGGAGAAGGTCAGGATGGAGCACATAGCTAGAAGGGGAAGGTCAGGATGGAGCACATAACTACAAGGAGATGGTTAGGATGGAGCACATAACTACAAGGAGAAGGTCAGGATGGAGCACATTACTACAAGGAGAAGGTGAGGATGGAGCACATAACTATAAGGAGTAGGTTAGGATGGAGCACATAACTACAAGGAGAAGGTCAGGATGGAGGACATTACTACAAGGAGAAGGTCAGGATGGAGCACATAACTACAAGGAGAAGGTCAGAATGGAGCACATTACTACAAGGAGAGGGTCAGGATGGAGCACATAGCTAGAAGGGGAAGGTCAGGATGGAGCACATTACTACAAGGAGAAGGTCAGGATGGAGCACATTACTTCAAGGAGAGGGTCAGGATTGAGCACATTACAACAAGTAGAAGGTCAGGATGGAGCACATTACTACAAGGAGAGGGTCAGGATGGAGCACATAGCTACAAGAGAGGGTCAGTATGGAGCACATAGCTACAAGGAGAGGGTCAGGATGGAGCACATAGCTACAAGGAGAGGGTCAGGATGGAGCACCTAAATGCAAGGACAGGGTCAATCTGCGAAAATCCTTTAATACATTTTCTGTACTAGTTTGCAAACTCCAAAAAGCACTGCACGGCCTTGAGGTCGAGGGGTTGAACCCAATCCATTATGGCCTCAACTCTCCCAGGGTCCATCTTAAACCTGGAGGCTAACACAATGAACCCCAGGAATAATATTTCTTAAACAGAAAAGTTACACTTTTCAAATTTGGCAAACAAACAATTTTCCCTTAATCTTTGTAGAACCAGACATGTTTATAATGTGACTCCAGGTCAGGCGAGAAATGAGAATATCATCTACATAAACCACCGTAAATCTCGCAATATAATCAGAGAAAATATTGTTGATAAAATTCTGAAAGATGTGGGTGCATTAGTTAGATCAAATGGCAAAACAAGATTTTCAAAGAGACCTTCAGACATTAAAAACACAGTCTTCCACTCATCACCCTAACAAATACGTATCAAATTATACGTCCCTCTAAGATAAAGTTTGGAAAACCAATTTGCTCAAGTAAGCTGATTATAAAGATTCGAGGATAAGTGGAAGCTGTTAAGTATTTTTAACTGTTATTTTAATTCTCAGAAATCAAGACAGGGATGGAGACCCCTATCTCTCTTTTTAAAAAAATAGAATACAGCAGATATAGGCAATGGGAAAGAACAAATATGACTCTTCTGTAAACTTTTGTTTATGTAAACTCTCATGGAAGTCTGCTCAGGGCCAGACAAGTTATACAAGCGAGCTTTAAGTAATTTGTCATTAGGAATTAGATTAATTGCATAGTCATAGGGTTGATGAGAAGGTAAAATCTCTGCCTCTTTTTTTGAAAAAATATCTCTGAAGTCTTTCAGGTACCCTGGTAGACCCTGCAGACTAGCAGAGAAAACCTATACAGATATAATACATTTTTCAAGATACCGTATATACTCGTGTATAAGCCGACCCGTGTATAAGCCGACCCCCCCTACTTTTGCCCCCAAAACCTGGGAAAATCTATTGACTCGCGTATAAGCCGAGGGTGGACCCCAGCACAGGTATACAGCCCCCAGCAGTGGTATACAGGCCCCAGCAGTATGATATACAGCAGCCCCCAGTGGTATATACAGCAGCCCCAGTGGTATTGCAGCCCCTATATACAGCAGCCCCAGTGGTATTGCAGCCCCAGTGGTGTATACAGCAGCCCCTATATACAGCAGCCCCAGTGGTATTGCAGCCCCAGTGGTATTGCAGCCCCTATATACAGCAGCCCCAGTGGTATTGCAGCCCCAGTGGTATTGCAGCCCCTATATACAGCAGCCCCAGTGGTATTGCAGCCCCAGTGGTATTGCAGCCCCTATATACAGCAGCCCCAGTGGTATTGCAGCCCCAGTGGTGTATACAGCAGCCCCTATATACAGCAGCCCCAGTGGTATTGCAGCCCCAGTGGTATTGCAGCCCCTATATACAGCAGTCCCAGTGGTATTGCAGCCCCAGTGGTGTATACAGCCCCAGTGGTAGTATATTGCAGCCCCAGCGGTAGTATACAGCAGCCCCCGTAATCCAGGGCCCCCCCAGCCTGACTCTGGTCACCTGTAAAGGAAACTATACTTATCATACACAGTGCCGCTGTCCGCGCCCGCTCGCAGCTGCCGTACGCGATCCTCCATCTTCATGCCTCTTCTTCCTGTTTCCTGTGCTCGTCGCAGGGAATGACGTCATTGCCTGCGACGAGCACAGAAACAGGAAGAAGACGCATGAAGATGGAGGATCGCGTACGGCAGCTGCGAGCGGGTGCGAGCGGGCGCGGACAGCGGCACTGTGATAAGTATAGTTTCCTTTACAGGTGACCGGAGCGAGGCTGGGGGGGACCCGCATTACGGGGGCTGCTGTATACTGATGTATACATCGGTATGTACCGATGTATACATCGGTATACAGCACTGACTCGCGTATAAGCCGAGGGGGGTACTTTTCAGCCCAATTTTTGGGCTGAAAAACTCGGCTTATACGCGAGTATATACGGTAATAAGGATCTCATTTGACAATGTCTTTTTGATATCAGTCAATGACTGGGTTATGCATACGCAGACATGACCCCATTCAAAAGATAACAGGAAATTAATTCTGTATGAACAGACACAAGTTTGAGTGTGAATTCCACCGTTACTAGTTGATCACGATTCTGGAGCTCCAGTGTTCTATCAATGGCCACATTTTAATGGGACCCTTTAGCTTAACTGTCCCTAATGCTAACTTCAAAACTAGTCCTGAATCAATGAAGTAAGCCACAGATCCACAGTCAGTAAAAGTGAATGTTGACAATTTATTCTGAAAAAGAAGTTCAGCATTCAACAACACTTTATCAGAGGAGTAAAAGGGTGCCTGCATGTCTGGGTGACCTCCTCGACAATCGCGCAGACTTAGATGTTTCCCAACAGCTTGTTCGCAGCAGGTCATACCGAACAATCCAGTGCATCCACAATGGAGACAAAGTCCAAGTTCCCAACGGTGTCTTCTCTCAGTGACCCTTGATCCACACGGTCCCATGAAGAACACTTATCTCTGCTGCATTGGAAATTACGGTGGAGAAGGAAGAATCCTATCAGCTCCAAGGACACAATGGTGGCACCCGGAGTTTCGGCCCTGTATGTGGTCACCATGGCAATAGTGTCAACTGACAGTATCACCATGGTAATTATGTCAGCTGACCTCAGTCAGGGCTGAAGGTCTCAGTGCCGTCATTCTGTCCTTGGTGCTCTCGCTGGTAAGATGCTTCCTCCTTCAGCTCGACTTACGTTGCAGCAGAATTGAGTGTTCTTCGTGGGACCAAGTAGATTATCGTCAGAGAGTATGTTGTTGGGACTTAATAAATTGCTAAATGAGGGTTGTAAGTGTGTTTTATTTATAATAAAGGAATTCTCTCTGTGTGTTTTGTAAGAGAACAGCCGGATGTGTGATCAATGGGAGATATGTGGCTATCTTCTGTAATGTAAGCCCAACTGTGGTTTGATACATTGAGGGTTAAGTTAGGTGTTGGGGTGGATCTGGATGCTCTCATGCCCCCATCCTTGGAAGGGAAACATATAGTTTCAAATGAAGGCTGTTAGTTATAAAGGCTGTCGTATATGTGTGTATGACTGGAGACACGTCCAGGAGGACTTTCATGAGAAAGTGTGTTGTGGTTTAAGAAGCAAGGTAGATTGCCCTCCGTTAAGACCTATGAAGTCTAGTCAGGTACGGCTGTGTTAAACCAATAGCATAGAAAAACTGAGAAGTTAAAACTTAACTTTTACTGGCTCTATATTAAAAAGACATAGTTGTCTAGACCAAACAAAACAAAAAAGTGCGCATACGTGACTGTGCAAGTCAGTGTAGTGCTAAACTGAACCCCTCTTATTACCAGGGTTCACAAGTACCCAAGCTAGGTCCCATCCAAATACCCTAGGTACACTGGCAGGTGCCTGCTGCAGCCAACCCTCCAATAACAGACTTACAGTACAAAGCCAGACAAGATAGAGGAGCTAATCCGGCAACTGGTGCAGAATAATCTGCTGCAACAGATACAATCGTGTCAGCTGAAAAGTACTGATGCGATATCACCTGGTTGCATCCGGTGTCATAAAAAACCCGGATCCAGTTGGATACGTTTTCCACCTGACAGAAAAGAAGGCATGTCTGAAACCAGCTTAACTCTTCAACTGTGCTGATTTTCTATGCATTTATAAATAAGTGGTTATAATAATAATGATAATGTTCATGTGAATCAGAATTTGGCAGCTGGAGTATTGTCCTTTGTGCACAATAAGGGGTATTGATCCTGAGAAGCAGGGTTGAGTGCAGTTACCTATGACAGGTACCTGCATAAGCTCCGTGCGATTATTCGAGATTCCCCATCGCCATTCCCGTTGGTAATTCCTTGTGATGCTTGCTGGATTAGCCAGTCCAGGGGCTGGGTGAGAAAGCCTTGTTCTGGAAGCTGATCATAGAGCCCTTCGTCTGGTGGCAGTCTTTCGGATCCTTCCCTGACAGTATCTGTCTTAGCTCCTGGCAGAGCGAGTATTACGGGAACCAGCTGTACCGATTAACCCCTACAGTAGGTCACTGGCTGCACTTCCATCTCCTGATCTCTGAACGGTGACAGTGACTGGCTTACTCACCCAACACCTGGACCAACTCATCCAGCAAGCATCACAAGACACTACCTAACAGGAAAGGCGAAGGAGAATCTGGAGTACTCGCACTGAGCTTATGCAAGTACCTATGATATGTACAGGGCCGGCTCCAGGTTTTTGTGGGCCCCGGGCAAAACAGTGTCAGTGGGCCCCTTTAACACATACAATTAATGAATACAATATAGAAACTGAAGGCAATGTATACAGGCTCCTGGGTGGGCTGTATATAGAATAGAACTGTGCAGGGCTATAGATATAATATGGCGACTGCTGAACTGTATTTATAGTATGGAGACTGCCAGACTGTATATATAATATAGAGGCTGTTGGCTTTGCATGTATAATATATAGAGGCTGCGGGCTGTATATATTACTTGGAGGCTGTTCTGCGGTGTATATATTACTTGGAGGATGTGGCAGCCAAGCAGCAGCCTCCGAATATTATATATGCACCGACACAGCCTCCATAGTGTGTGTGTGTGTGTGTATATATATATATCACAGTCTCCAAATAATATATATAACCTAGTACAGCCTCCATGTGCACCCAGCAGCCGCCTCCAAATACACCCAGAATGGTGTTTACTGTATAGTGGTATTATTTAGTCATATAAGCTCATCATGAGGCTCACTCTATGGTTGTTTTATTCCATCAGTGTGATATAAGTGACAATATGGTGATATAGTCCTGTCACGGTATAAATGTAACATTAAGTCACCACCGTATGTTAGTAACAAAGGGGTTGCATGTTGGCATTATTTAGTCATTGGAAACCATATTAATTAGTCACTGCACAGTGACTGTATGGCGGTATTAATCACTATAAACAATGGTTCTCATACACTGCACAGTGACTGTATGGCGGTATTAATCACTATAAACAATGGTTCTCATACACTGCACAGTGACTGTATGGCGGTATTAATCACTATAAACAATGATTCTCATTCACTGCACAGTGACTGTATGGCGGTATTAATCACTATAAGCAACAGTTCTCATACACTGCACAGTGACTGTATGGCGGTATTAATCGCTATAAGCAACAGTTCTCATTCACTGCACAGTGACTGTATGGCAGTTTTAATCACTATAAGCAACAGTTCTCATACACTGCACAGTGACTGTATGGCGGTATTAATCACTATAAACAATGGTTCTCATACACTGCACAGTGACTGTATGGCGGTATTAATCACTATAAGCAACAGTTCTCATACCCTGCACAGTGACTGTTTGGCGGTATTAATCACTATAAGCAACAGTTCTCATACACTGCACAGTGACTATTTGGCGGTATTAATCACTATAAACAATGGTTTCATTGCTAATACTTCACAGCTTCATACAGTGACTGTATGGCGGTATTAATCACTATAAGCAACAGTTCTCATCACTGCACAGTGACTGTATGGCGGTATTAATCACTATAAGCAAACATGTTCTATTCACTGCACAGTGACTGTATGGCAGTATTAATCACTATAAGCAACAGTTCTCATACACTGCACAGTGACTGTATGGCGGTATTAATCACTATAAACAATGGTTCTCATACACTGCACAGTGACTGTATGGCGGTATTAATCACTATAAACAACTGTTCTCTTACACTGCACAGTGACTGTATGGCGGTATTAATCACTATAAACAATGGTTCTCATACACTGCACAGTGACTGTATGGCGGTATTAATCACTATAAGCAACAGTTCTCATACACTGCACAGTAACTGTATGGCGGTATTAATCACTATAAGCAACAGTTCTCATACACTGCACAGTGACTGTATGGCGGTATTAATCACTATAAACAATGGTTCTCATACACTGCACAGTGCCTGTATGGCGGTATTAATCACTATAAGCAACGGTTCTCATACACTGCACAGTGACTGTATGGCGGTATTAATCACTATAAGCAACGGTTCTCATACACTGCACAGTGACTGTATGGCGGTATTAATCACTATAAACAACGGTTCTCATACACTGCACAGTGACTGTATGGCGGTATTAATCACTATAAACAATGGTTCTCATACACTGCACAGTGACTGTATGGCGGTATTAATCACTATAAACAATGGTTCTCATTCACTGCACAGTGACTGTATGGCGGTATTAATCACTATAAGCAATGGTTCTCATACAATGCACAGTGACTGTATGGCGGTATTAATCACTATAAACAATGGTTCTCATTCACTGCACAGTGACTGTATGGCGGTATTAATCACTATAAGCAACGGTTCTCATACACTGCACAGTGACTGTTTGGCGGTATTAATCACTATAAACAATGATTCTCATTCACTGCACAGTGACTGTATGGCGGTATTAATCACTATAAGCAACAGTTCTCATACACTGCACAGTAACTGTATGGCGGTATTAATCACTATAAGCAACAGTTCTCATACACTGCACAGTGACTGTATGGCGGTATTAATCACTATAAACAATGGTTCTCATACACTGCACAGTGACTGTATGGCGGTATTAATCACTATAAGCAACGGTTCTCATACACTGCACAGTGACTGTATGGCGGTATTAATCACTATAAGCAATGGTTCTCATTCACTGCACAGTGACTGTATGGCGGTATTAATCACTATAAGCAACGGTTCTCATTCACTGCACAGTGACTGTATGGCGGTATTAATCACTATAAGCAACAGTTCTCATACACTGCACAGTGACTGTATGGCGGTAATAATCACTATAAGCAACGGTTCTCATTCACTGCACAGTGACTGTATGGCGGTATTAATCACTATAAACAATGGTTCTCATACACTGCACAGTGACTGTATGGCGGTATTAATCACTATAAGCAATGGTTCTCATTCACTGCACAGTGACTGTATGGCGGTATTAATCACTATAAGCAACGGTTCTCATTCACTGCACAGTGACTGTATGGCGGTATTAATCACTATAAGCAACAGTTCTCATACACTGCACAGTGACTGTATGGCGGTATTAATCACTATAAACAATGGTTCTCATACACTGCACAGTGACTGTATGGCGGTATTAATCACTATAAACAATGGTTCTCATTCACTGCACAGTGACTGTATGGCGGTATTAATCACTATAAGCAACAGTTCTCATACACTGCACAGTGACTGTATGGCGGTATTAATCATTATAAGCAACGGTTCACATTCATTGCACAGTGACTGTATAGCAGTACCATTCAATCACTGTCCCCTGCGTACATTTGTCCCACACAGGGCGCCCTGTATACAAATTTCCCCAGACAATGGGCCCCTGCGTACCCCTGCCCCAGACAGGGGGCCCTGTATACAATTTCCCCCAGACAGGGGGCCCCTGCGTACAATTGCCCCAGACAGGGGGCCCTGTATACAATTTTCCCCAGATAATGGGCCCCTGCGTACCACTGCCCCAGACAGGGGGCCCTGTATACAACTTCCCCCAGACAGAGGGGCCCCTGCGTACAATTGCCCCAGACAGGTGGCCCTGTATACAATTTCCCCCAGACAGAGGGGCCCCTGCGTAGAATTGCCCCAGACAGGGGGCCCCTGTGTACAATTGCCCCAGACAGGGGGCCCCTGCGTACAATTGCCCCAGACAGGGGGCCCTGTATACAATTTCCCCCAGACAATGGGCCCCTGCATACCACTGCCCCAGACAAGGGGCCCTGTATACAATTTCCCCCAGACAGGGGGCCCCTGCGTACCATTGCCCTAGACAGGGGTACCTGTATACAATTGCCCCAGACAGGGGTCCCCTGAGTGCTGTCCCAACCCCCATGCACCCTCTCTCCCAATTAACCTGAGCAGCAGCTGGTAAAGGCTGATTGCAGCGTCTGTAGTTTACAGCAGCAGCTCTCTCATCTCCTGCACCATCGCGGTGCAGGAAGTAAGCATGCTGCTGCTCAGGTTAGGAGGGAGAGAGGGTGTGGGGGCGGGGGCCAGCGCTCAGGAGCCCCTGCAAGGTGAAAAGGACACAGCACCCGGGGGGCCTACATGGACTCCACAGACCCCAGCCAGCAGCCAATCAGTCATACTCACTTGCAGTCTGAGGAGGATGGGTGAATACTCGTCTTCCTCCTCTTCTATGCGGTGCATTCCACACTGTGGACCGCAAAAGGAAGAGGAAGTAAAGGGGTGGGGGCGCCTCTTCTATGCGGTCCACAGTGAGTGGTGAGCCGGAAGCGGGGGCGGAGCAGGGGCTGGCGGCGGCCTCAGGGTTGAATAAGGCACTGTACCGCGCCGGTAAAAAAAAAGAATACCGGCGCGATGCGGGCGGGCGGCGGTGGGCCCCTGAGTCATGCCGGGGCCCCGGCACTTGCCCGGGTACGCCGGGTGCTGACGCCGGCCCTGGATATGTAGCTACACTCAACCCTGCTTCTGAGAAATAATATTGCTTATTGTGCATGAAGGACTATATGTTCCTGGCAGTTTGTTAAAAATTGTACATCTAAAAATTTGCCACCATCATTATATGTTTGGGAAAACTGGAAAACAACTCAATGTTATATAGCTGTTTTAAAACACATCAAATGGATCAGAGAGTATTTTAAAATGCATCTAAGGCAGAGGTCCCCAACTCCAGGCCTCAAGGCCCACCAACAGTGCAGGTTTTCAGGATCTCCTTAGTATTGCACAGGGCTTGGAATCATTACCTGTGCAGATGATCACATTAGCACCTGTGCAATACTAAGGAAATCCTGAAAACCTGCACTGTTGGTGGGCCTTGAGGCCTGTAGTTGGGGACCTCTGATCTAAGGGACAATATAGAGACTTTGACAATTTCTCTGCTGCATCTATACAATAAAATAAGTTCATGTAGTGTGGGGACCTTGATGTGCAATTTTTTTAGAAATAAGCTTATCTTATTTTGACACTTGGAATTTTATATGTGTGAAGTAGGGATGGGTGAGTCTACTCGCTAGGACTCGTTACTCGGCAAGTAGTAAGGGACTCGCAGGACTCGGTACTCTGCGAGTTTCCCAGCGATTACTCGCACAGTAACGAGTCCAATGCAAGTCAATGGCAATCCTAGTTTTGTCAGAGTTTACTTTTTCTCACTTGCTAGACTCGCTATATCACATCGCTATGTAGCTTGAATCTCCCCAAATCGTTTAAACAATCGCACCGCTTCATGGATACCCGCTGTCAGCAGCGAGTCTGAGCGAGTCTGAGCGAGTCTACGAATCCGAGTCCTGAATACTGTATTCGGGACTCGCGAATACAGAATCTGTTATGTTCCGACAAAGCTTCCGAGACAGCCTAGCGTGTTAAGTCAGAAAACTTGTGAAGATGGACAAGCATGTTAGCCAATCATATTCAGTAATGCCACAGCCATGTTGGTTGTGGCAGGACTATGATTGGCTTCTGTCTATCGTGATGCCTATATGTCATGTATGAGAGGCGAGGCTGTATATAAGCCTTGCCACCGCCATTTCCTCCACATTCCTGTGATGATCTGAGCCTAGTGCAGGGTGAGATAGATGCTGGAGCAGATCATAGGGAGTGTCAGTCAGTGTAGGGAAACTTCAAGATTCCTTATATTTAACCCAAACAGCTCTTCTGAGAGCTACCAGGAGGACAGAGGAGTACTGTGTAGAAGACTGTAGGCAGGCAGGCAGGCAGGGAGGAGCAGCCTTACAGTGCACATAGGACCGACCTCATAGCTTAGCTTACTCACTCAACTTTCCTAATAGCTGAAGTCAGAGGCTTAGGGTACTTTCACACTAGCGTTTATTTGAAATCGCGGCAGATGCGGTGAAAAAAATGCATCTGCCGTGATTACCGCATACCGGCTGCACTTGCGGCATGGTTGCGGCACAGTTGCGGCAAGCCCCATACAATGTATAGGCGGGCTTGCGGCAGGTGCGGCAAGTGCAGTTTTGGCACTTGCGGCAGGTGCGGCCGCGAAAAACCGCGGCTGACCGCGTTTTTTTTTCGCGGCCACACCTGACGCAAGTGCCAAAACCTGCCGCAAGCCCGCCTATACATTGTATGGGGCTTGTCGCAACTGTGCCGCAACCGTGCCGCAAGTGCAGCCGGTATGCGGTAATCACGGCAGATGTGGTTTTTTCACCGCATCTGTCGCGATTTCAAAAAAACGCTAGTGTGAAAGTACCCTTAGCTGAGGTACTATTTCTTATTTTTTTGCACCTGATAGATTTTGGGTCATAATAACCCCTTCAGCTTTATTTTCTTTGTGGCAGACCAGTGCGTTGCTGCTCTCCTACCTGCAAATAAGACAAACACATGCGAGTTTGGCCTCGGACACAGCAGCAAAAAACTGTTGCGAGTGGGGTTTCCAAAACGGCAATGCGAGCACTTTCCGAGACACATCTGTGATTTGTAAATCACACATTACTCGCTATTACTCGCTTCCCCATTCATTAACATTGGACTCGCTAGACTCGCAACGAGTAGCGAGTCCCGGGCTCGGACTCGCTAGAGTCAAGCGATTCCGAGTAATTTAGGACTCGCCCATCACTAGTGTGAAGTGCTTTTAGATTATTAGGTTTAGATAGCTGTGTTCTTTTGGCTGGAGCACACAATTATTATAATACTAGAAATAGGCCCGATGCTATCGCATCGGGAGGGCGTCACTGCCACTCTGCGCTCTTTTTGGCCCCCCTATGCTCCCTTTGATCACCCTGTGTTCTCTTTGCCCCTCTGCTCCACCTTTTGTCTCTGCCCCCCCCTCTCTCTTCTCCCCATGTCTCTGCCCTCTCTTCCATCTCTCTTCTTCACCGTGTCTCTGCCCCCCCTTTCCTGTCTCTGCTACCTCCTTTCGTCTCTCTGCCCCCTTCCCTTTCTCTGCTCCTCCTTTCGTCTCTCTGCCTCGTATTCCTTACTCTGCTCTCCCCTTTTGTCTCTCTATCCCCCTTTCCTTGCTCTGCTCATCTTCTGTTTCTGTGCCTCCCCTTCCCACTCTCTGCTTCATCCTTTCTTCTTTATCGTCTTCCCTTACCTCTCTCTGCCCCCTTCAGTCTCTCTGCCCCCCTTTAGTCATTCTGGTCACCCCATTTCTCTCCGCCCCCCCCCCTTCAGTCTCTGACCCCCTTCAGTCTTTCTGGTCCCCCCTTGTTTCTCTGCCTCCCTTCAGTCTTTCTGGTCTCCCCTGGTGTCTCTGCCCCCCTTCAATCTTTCTGGTCCCCCTTATGTCTCTCTGCCCCTTTTCATCTCTGCTCCCCCCCCCTTTGTCTCTCTGCAACCCTTCAGTCTTTGTGGTCCCCTTCTCTCTCTCTGCTCACCCTTCCCTCTCTCTGCCCCCCTTTCAGTCTCTCTGCTCCCCCTTCAGTGTTTGTGGTCTCCCATCAGTCTTTCTGGTCCCCTCTTATTACTCTGTCCCCCCCCTTCAGTGTTTATGGTCCCCCTTATGTTTCTCTGCTCCCCTTCAGTATTTCAGGTCCCCCTTATGTCTCTCTGCTCCTCTTCAGTATTTCTGCTCCCCTCCTATGTCTCTCAGCCCCCTTTCCTCTCTGCTCCCTCCCCTTTTGTCTCTATGGTCCCCCTTCATCTCTCTGCTCCCCTTCAGTGTTTCTTGTCCCCTTTATGTCTCTCAGCTCACCTTCAGTATTTCTGGTCTATCCTTATGTCTATCAGCCCCCTTCCCTCTCTGCTGCCCCCTTTCGTCTCTATGTTCCCCCCCTACATTTTTCTGCTCCCCCTTCAGTCTTTGTGGTCATTGCCCTTGTTTCTTTGCCTCCCCCTTCAGTGTTTCTGGTCCTCCTTATGTCTCTCTGCTGCCCTTCAGTATTTCAGGTCCCCCCTTATGCGTCTCTGCTCCCCTTCAATATTTCTGCTCCCCCCCTTCATCTCTCTGCCCCCCTTCCATCTCTATGTCCCCCTTCATCTCTCTGGCCCCCGTCAGTTTTTCTGGTCCCCCTTATGTTTCTCTGCCCCCCCTTTTGTGTCTATGTTACACCCTTCATCTCTCTGCCCCCCCTTCAGTCTTTCTGGTCCCCCTTATGTTTCTCTGCCCCCCCTTTTGTGTCTATGTTACACCCTTCAT
>JARQOC010000001.1:112702663-112844408 GCA_033576535.1 Allobates femoralis
ACCTTGCCAAACAGACCTACTTCACCACCCTGGTTTTCCCTCACTACCCAAAACAACCCAAAAAAAACTCTTTGACACCTTTCACTCTCCCCCAGCCTAAAGTGCAGGCCCCCATCACTGACCTCGGTGCTGATGCCTGGCTTCCTATTTCGGGAGAAAATAACAACACCCCGCCGGAAAATTCGCTCCCCAAGCCCCGGGGCGTTTCCCACCCCCATTCTTCCCCACACTCCCCCGGGTTTCACTCCCCCTTTTGGCCCCAGTCACAAAGAAAAAGTCCCCCGGCCCCTTTTCTTCCTCTCGTCCCACCACATGCACTACTGACCCCTTTCCCCTCACACCTGCTCCGTCCCCCCTCTCCAGTTTCACCACTCACTAACCAAAATCTTAAATTCTCTCCCTCTCTTCGGGCATTTCCCCCCTCCTTCAAACACTCGATCATTACTCCTTTTATTAAAGAAAACCACTCTCGACCCAACCCTGCCAAAAACTACAGACCAGGCTCCAAACTCCCCTTCATCCCAAAAATCTTGGAAAACCCTTGGGCATTCCCGGCCCCACCCCTTACCTCCTCCGCTCACTCTCTTCTAGATCCATTACAGTCTGGTTTTCCCCCCCCTTCCCTTTTGAAACCGCCCCATCAAAGTGCCAATGACCTTCTGACAAACAAAACGTAATGGTGACCACTCTCGTTTTTTCCCCCTTGAAACCTCTGCGCTTTGGGGCACTGTCGACCAACACTCCTACCCCTTTAGGGTGCACCCTTGGGGAAAAACACGGGTCTCTCCTGGCCCTCCCCTATTTTCTGACCCTCTTTTAGTGTATCCCTTTTCTGGCTCCACTTTCCCCCCCTCTTCCCCTCATATTTGGGGGCCCTCGGGGGTTTAGTCCTTGGGGCCCCCTCCTCTTCTCTCTCTACACGGGCCCCCATTGGACAACCTTTTCCCGATTTTGGGTTTTTGTAAACCCTCTTTAGCTGATGACACACAACTATACCTTCAGCCCCCACCTTTCCCCTGCGGTTTAAAGAACCCAATGCGGGCTAGCTGCATTTCCAATTCATGTCCCCCTCTCATTTGAAACTAAACCTTTCCAAAACTTAACTTCTTTTGCTCCCCCCCCCCACTAACCTCCCTAAATCGGA
This sequence comes from Allobates femoralis, assembly GCA_033576535.1. Taxonomy (NCBI): domain Eukaryota; kingdom Metazoa; phylum Chordata; class Amphibia; order Anura; family Aromobatidae; genus Allobates; species Allobates femoralis. The sequence continues at coordinate 112,703,808 of JARQOC010000001.1, forward strand.
CATCTCTCTCTCAGTTTGCGGCACCACGATAACGCCTAGACAGCAGGCTCGCTGTCTGGGTGTTATGTTTGACACCGATCTCTCCTTCTCCTCCCACACGCAATCTCTCGTCCGCTCCTGTCGCTTACACCTGAAGAATATCTCTAGAGGCGGCCCCTTTCTCACCCTGGAAACAACAAAAACCCTCACCGTGGCCCTAATCCATTCCCGCCTTGACTATTGCAACTCTCTATTAAGCGGCCTCCCCCTCACCAGACTTTCTCCTCTCCAGTCCATCCTTAATGCAGCAGCCAGGATCACCCATCTGGCCAATCGTTACTCAGATGCCTCTGCTCTGTGCCAGTCATTGCACTGGCTGCCCGTATACTACAGGATCAAATTCAAATTGCTTGTTCTCACCCACAAAGCTCTTCACAGAGCAGCACCCCCCTACCTCTCCTCCCTCATCTCTGTCTATCACCCCACCCACTCTCTACGTTCCTCAAATGACCTTCGACTAACATCTGCACTAATCCGATCCTCCCACTCCCGGCTCCAAGACTTCTCCAGAGCTACACCAAACCTCTGGAATGCTTTACCCCAAGAAATCAGGACTATCCACAACTTGCATAGCTTCAGACGATCCCTAAAAACGCATCTTTTTATCATACTCCCTAATAGAAGTCCATTGTACTGTAGACAGTGAATGGGCTATCCCTCTGGACATTACTCTTCTACAAACTCCACCAAACCATAAAGGTCTACACAGACTGTATAATGACCATCCATGTAAGCTTAGCCCTATGCCCCATTTCCTCAAGATGCCTGGACCATCAGTGCAATAAGCCCCTGCACCTTGTGCAACCCCTATCCCGTTGTAGATTGTAAGCTCCTTTGAGCAGGGTCACCTTCATTTCTTGCTTTATTTATTGTATTTTTTTTCACATTGATTCTATGCCTATTGTTTTGTATCCAATTATTGTACTTTATTTGTTCTCTACTCTACTTACTGTATATTTTCTGTACTCTAACCCTACATTGTAAAGCGTTGCGGAATATGTTGGCGCTATATAAATAAAGCTTTATTATTATTATTATTATTATTATTATGAGTAATAAAGATGGAGTTGAGATATGTTTGTTTTTTGCTCTAATAAAATTATTTTTCTCTGAGTGTTGTCTATTATTTACTATTTTCTAGAGATTCCTAATGGCCGGGTCTAACATTGGCACGAGATTATGAATCTCGGGCTTTATGCTAGCTGTCAATACAAAGCTGACATTAACCCCTTCATTACCCAGTTTGCCGCTGACCACAGGGCAACTGGAAGAGTTGGGGTACTGCACCAGAAAATGGCACCTCTGGTGAAAGTGCTATTTTCTGGGGTGGCTGTAGGCTGCAATTTGCAGTGTGGGGGTCCAGAATGTTTGGGCCTCTCCACCCTGAGGATTCCAGCCTTCAGCTGCCAAGTTGGACCTGGCTAAAAACCAAAAATATGGAAAAGCTTCATGCCATTTTTATATGTAGAAATAATTAAAGAAAAGTGGGGCTTTGCAGTATTTTTGGTTGCCAGCCAGGTACAATTTGGCAGCTATGGACTGCCACCCAACCCAGCTGCTTAGTATTACCTGGCTGGCAACCAAAAATACCACGAAGCCTGACATTTTTTTTTGGGAAAAATAATGACGTGGAGCTTCGCTGTATTTTTGGTTGCCAGCCAGGTACAAGTAGGTAACTTGAGGCTGAAATCCTCAGCATGGAAAGGTCCAAGAGGGCTGGGCCCCCATTCAATGAATTGCAGCCCGCAGCCGCCTCAGAAAATGGTGCATTCATTGAAGGGCCATTTTCTGGCGCTGTACCCAGACCCAGACTTTATTACCCAGTTGCCCTGGTACTGGTGGCAAACTGGGTAATAAAGGGGATAATGCCAGCTTTTTTATTGGCAGCTGGCACTAAGCCCAAGAATCAAAATGTCAAGCCAATGTTAGACCCGACCATTAGTAATCTCTAGTAAATAGTAATAAAATACACCACACATAGAAAAATATTTTTATTAGATAAAAAAACTAATTTAGACTCCATCTTTATTACTCCATACCCTCCGATGTAGTCCACAACGATGATCCCATGACACTTGATCGCCTCTGCTACATCCAGAGACTGAAGCAAGGGATCAAGTGTCCTCTTCCTGCAGTATAGCAGATCATTGCCATGCAGTGCACTATCAGTGTCACTATCACTATCAGTAGAGACTGCAGCTAGGGATCAAATGTCCTCTTGTTGTAGTCTCTGGGGTCACAGTGATGGTGCACTGTATGGCAATGATCTGCTATACAGTGCACTATCAAGCGTGACAAACCAAGTCCCAGAGATCACATGATCTCTGAGGCTTGGGTCAGGTGACCAGATGTTGTCATTGCAATGTCGGCTGCCATGGCAATGTTGGGTTAACATAGAAATTGGCCCATCACAATTTCATTATGATGGACGATCATGGCGGGGAGAGATAAGTGACCCTATGCTCTTTCTCCCCGGACCCTAAGTGCTGTGATCAGTAAGATCATAGCACTTATGGGGTGATACAGAGCCAGGGCACAGCAACCACACAGATCACCATGCACATTACTCATCCACAGCCTCATCTCCATGCAGGGAAATGAGGCTGTTGATGAGCAGGGGGCAGCAGCGGCAGGTGGGTGGAAGGCACAGTAGGGGAGGTGGTGGCCACAGGAAGGGGATCAGGACCGGAGGAGAGCGGGAGGAGAAAGTGGGACAGTGGGCACAGGAGTGGGCAGATGAGCGGGCACAGGAGTAGGCTTAGGAGCGGGCAGAAGAGCAGGCACAGGATTGGGCAGAGGAGCAGGCACAGGAGTGGGCATGGGAGATACCGGAGTGGGCGGAAGGGCAGGCAGAGGGGCGGGCCTAGGAGTGGGCACAGAAGTGGGCAGAGGATCGGGCACAGGAGCGTGCACAGGATTGGGCAGAGGAGCAGGCACAGGAGGCACAGGAGCAGGCAGAGGTGCAGTCAATAGCGGGAACAGGAACTGGCACATGAGGCACAGGAGCGGGCATGGGAAACACAGGAGTGGGCAGATGACTGGGCAGAGGAGTGGGCAGAGGAGCAGGCACAGCAGGCAGAGTAGTAGGAAAAGAAGGAGGCACAGGAACGATGCAATGCATGCCCCTATGACAGCACCTTCCATAACTGGTGAGTGATGATCGCTGGGGTTGGCTGTTCAACAGCCAATCACAGCCATTATGGGAGCGGGGTGGGGAATCCACCCTCCTGACATCAAGCTTCGGTATTCTGTGATAAGAATCACAGAATACCGGAGAGCAACGACAGTTACTGCGGCAACAGTTCCACGAGACCGCCATGACGTTATTATTATTATTAATAGGTATTTATATAGCGCTATTAGGATACATGGCACTTTGCAATTTAGAGAGTAGACAAAGACAAGTGGTCGCAGACAACCACAAACGGCGACAAACGATGACAGATCACAATTAGTCATACGGGGACAATAGGGTCGGGGATCCTGTCCGCGAGGGCTCACAGTCTAAAGGGGGTGGGTAGGGAGACAGTAGGAGGGGGAGAGGTGAGATGGTGCAGTGGATAGGGTCTCAATGTGTGTTATAGGCTTGTAGGAAGAGGTGGGTCTTCAGGTTTTTCTTGAAGGTTCCCAGGGTCGGGGAGTGTCTGATGTGATAGGGGATGGAGTTCCAGAGTCTGGCATAAGCAAGAGAGAAATCTTGCGTGCGGTTGTGGGAGGTGGAGTGCCAGTGGAGGGCTCGGCGGAGAGGGGAGGCGGGGGAGTAGCGGGGAGAGAGGTGGATGAGTCGGGCAGCAGAGTTGAAGATGGTATGGAGAGGTGCAAGGGAGGAGGCAGGGAGGCCGGTGAACAGGAGGTTGCAGTAGTCGAGGTGGGAGATGATGAAGGTGTCGATAAGTGTCTTAGCCGTGTTGTGGTCAAGGAAGGAGCGGATGCGGGCAATGTTTTTTAGTTGGAGTTGGCAGGCGGTGGCGAGGGCTTGGATGTGGGGCTTGAAGGAGAGGGAGGAGTCGAGGATTACCCCGAAACATTTGCCATGGGGGACGGGTGAGAGGGTGCAATCGTTGACGGTGATGGATAGGTCAGGAAGGGGGGGAGTGTTGTTAGGGGGAAAGACGATGAATTCTGTCTTGTTCATGTTGAGTTTGAGGAAGTGGGTGGAAGGATGCAATGGCGGATAGGCAGTGAGGAATTTTGGATAAAAGAGAGGAGATGTTGGGGCCAGACAGATAGAGCTGGGTGTTGTCGGCGTAGAGGTGGTAATGGAGGCCATGTGACTCGATGTGGTTGCCTAGGCCGAGGGTGTGAATGGAGAACAGTAGTGGTCCCAGGACCGAGCCTTGGGGGACACCTACGGAGAGGGGGTGGGGCGAGCAGGAGGTGTGGGAGTGGGTGACGCTGAAGGTCCTGTCCGTCAGGTAGGAGGAGATCCATGAGAGGGCGAGGTCAGTAATGCCAAGAGATTCGAGGATTTGGAGTAAGAGGGAGTGGTCAACAGTGTCAAAGGCAGCAGAGAGGTCGAGAAGGATGAGGAGGATGTCGTTTGCTCTTGGCGATCAGAAGGTCATTAGTGACTTAGGTTAGGGCTGTTTTGGTGGAGTGGTGCGGTCGGAAGCCAGATTGTAGGCGATCAAAGAGAGCATAGGAAGAGACGTGGGAGGACAGTTCGGAATAGATGTGTTGTTCAAGAAGTTTTGAGGCAAACGGGAGAAGAGATATGGGGCGATAGTTGGAGACTGTTGTAGGATCGAGGGATGTTTTTTTTAGGATGGGCGTGATTAGGGCGTGCTTGAAGGGTGAGGGGAATGTGCCGGATTTGAGTGATATGTTGAAGAGGTGGGTCAGGGCAGGGAGGGGAGTGGGTCAAGGGTGCAGGTGGTGAGGTGTGATCGTGATAGAAGGGAGGAGAGGTGGTCCTCAGTCAAGGGGGTGAAACTGCATTTGGGTGGGGAGGATGGGCCGGAGGTGGGATGGGGCGAGGGGAGTGTGGGTTGAAGCTTTGTCTGAATTTGTCAATTTTGTCTTTGAAGAAGGTGGCGAAGTCGTCGGCGAAGATGAGAGGTGAGGGAGGAGGTGCAGGGGGGCGAAGTAAAGAGTTGAAGGTTTTGAAGAGTTGTTTGGGGTTGTGAGACAGGGCAGTAATTAGGGAGGAGAAGTAGGCTTGTTTTGCGGAGTCAAGGGCAGTCTTGAAGGTATTGAGGGAATTCTTGTATAGGGCAAAGTGCTCTGCGGAGTGGGACTTCTTCCATTTCCGCTCCGCTGCCCTAGTCGTCCGTCAGAGTTTTTTGGTGAGGGTCGTTGTGGAATATCACAGGTCGAAAAGCCACAGCAACCTATGACGTTCCACGATGTTAAAGGTTGGGAAGGTGTTAAAAGATCAAATCATTATAGAATCTTGTATTGTCAGAAATAAATTTCTACTCCTATGAGTGGAAGGTGTTCCAGTCTTCTTAAAGCACCACTTCATTGCTTTTTTTTTTTACCGCTGGAGTGGTGCTTTAAATCTAAGTTCCCCGACCATGTGTTATACTCACACTCTGGCATTTTCATCTTATTTCAGTGTCTCTTTGGTCCCACGGCACCATCTAGTGCCTGTAACTTCTGACTGGTCGGAAGTCAGAAGTTACATCACAAATTCTATATAACTCTATGAGGTCCGAAGGAGGTCTTATAGAGATGTATTGACTTTGACCTCCAGCTCGCTCCATGAAAGACTGGAGCTGCTAGCAGGTCAGAAAGTGCCTGACACCAACAGGAGTGTTTGTGAAAACAGATGAAGATATTGGAGGATGAGTATAAAGGGAGGAGGGGACTTAGATTTAAAGCACCACCACAGTGGTCAAATCAAATAAAAATTGGAGTGCTAAGTTTACATCGAATCTGTCAGGTTCCCAAAACTATCAGCAGGCACGTGTGTGTGTCAAAATTCCCTGTCTAACCATCCTTGTCTCGTGATATTTTGCAAACTGAATATTTAAAAAAACTATTTATAAAGCACTGTTTTCTTATGCTAATGAGACCAGCCATTAGTCACAAGGGCATTAGTTCACCTGCCTACTGTAGACTTCCCTGTTTCCGTGTTATTGCATACCTATGGGCGTGATAGCATAATTACTAGCAGCCAATGTCACCTTGAATTCCCAGACATCTCGCTGTGACTCTGATGCACCCCAGGGCCGAGGGTACTCGGAACTGGGCTGTTTAGCAAGTTTGGGGAGTCACAGGGGTTGAGACCCGGCTTCCATGACCCTGGGTTCAGTTGTAAAAGGCAGTTATTGGCTTGTGTAGGGAAAGGGGTGATTTATAAGGGAGTTATTCGTGATGCCACCCGTGGTTTGTGGCTATAGGTAGCCACCTCTGCTGCAGAACCTCTGGGGATGGTGAATGGGCAGCCAGAGTATAGTGGCTCCCCATGGGTGGAGCGGATCCCATGGGCAGTGAATATTGTAAAGGTGTAGGATGCAGGATGGCGGGCGCAAAGCAAGAGACCGACTCAGTTTGTTGGTTCCTCAGTCCTTTTACTGGTAAAACGGGAATACCGACAGGTGTTGTTATGCTGAGTCCGTGCACCTGAGAGCAACTCGGAGTTCTCCTCACCCGACAGGTTCTGAGGCCTCCTTGCTGGGCGCTTTTAGCGGGTCCCTGCTACTGCTTAAGCTGAGCTGCTGGCCCTCTCTCCCTCCTGCTTGGTGCCAGTATGGCAGGCAACTCGAGTTCTTCTCTAGCCCCATGTCTCAGGCGGCTGTTCTTGGGCTCTTTAATCTGCTTTGGCTCTTGGCACAGTTTCGTTGGAGAACTTGGAATTCCCCACCTTCCGGAATTGGCTGCCGGGTCGTTAGGCCCTGCACAGCCTTGGACTTCGGTGTCCGTTCTTGCCTCTTCTCCTCTGGGATGAGCATAACACCACTCCGCTCCCCAGGCTTTCCTCCACTTCCTCAGACCTTCCTCAGTGAATAGTCTGAAGAGTAGAGCCTTCTTAGCATGCGCAGTGCACCTCAGACGTGTGGGACATGTACACCCAGATACTTAGGCACAGCGAGAAGTATGGGAATTCAAGATGACAACGGCTGCTGGTAATTATGTTTACACGCCCATAGGAGTATGATAATACTGACACAGTGCAGACTAGGCAGTGAACTAATGCCCTTTTGACTAGTGGCTGGCCTCATTAGTATAGGGAAAAGGTGCTTTATAAATTATTTTTTAAAACTCTCGATTTGCAGAATATCATGATACAGGGAGATTAGGCAGGGGATTTTGACCTACGTGCCTACTGATAGTTTAAAGGGCTTAGGGGACCTGACAGGTTCAGTTTAAGTAAAAGAATATAAGTATGCGCCCACAAAGACACCCAGTGATCAATATAGTGAAGCATCATTACCAAAATAATTGTCTAAATTTCTCACACACAATCTCCCTGGGATAGTGTAATTAAAACTAACAATGACTAATACACAAGAGTAGAATATTACTAAGCGATGGTGAAGGAATTGGATGATATTTCATCATTATCCATGTGTAAAGCAACCTTGACTCAGAAAAGAAAAAATAGACTCTGCGTCAATGAACTCTCCCTTACATATATGCTGTTCTAAATGATCTATCACATCACACTATCAGCTAAAAGCACCCTGACGTAATATTTACAGGAATTTATTGATTTAATGTTCCAAAAATCACTATATTGAACATTTATAGGTGAAAGGGGTTGTCAACCTCATTTTTTCATTAGAACATTGAACCCACAGTTAGTTTAAAATAAAAAAATATATACTAACTTACAGTAGTAGATGCCCACTGTCCCAGAGTTATTGCAGCCCCTGTACCCTGCAGGGAAAAAAAAACAAAACAAGGAGCGCACCATGAGAAGGACTTGAGGTTAAGATTAAAGTTGTCACAACTTTGGCTACTCACCAAACAGGTTATGCAATCTTGCACAACCCCGATTAAGGCAGGTAGAGGAGAGCCACCATAGAGGGAACGCTCCAGGGCGCCAAGGCACGTCACACCTGCGTGACCAGAATGGGCATTTCCTATTGACATCATGGCAGGTCCTTGACTCCGGATTTGGAATGGTGCCGTCAAGCAGCTCCCACCGCTCACCCGCACAGGGGGTAAACCATACGTGAAATAAGAAAAAAATTGTGTGGTATTTGTTGGAGCTCTAAGGCACACAAGGGGCAAAGATTAGAATGTTTAAGCGCAAACCTTTTTTAAAGGGTCAGTATATGCCACAACTTATTTCATAGCCAACTGCTATCTTCCTTAGGTGATATAGCTACACCACCTGAGTAAGATAGCATTTAGCTATTGAAACATATTGTGGCTTATACTGAGCCTTTAATAAAGGTTTGCACTTAAACACTCTAATTTTTGCCCCTTGTGTGCCTTAGCGCTCCAACAAACACCGCTCAATTTTTTTCTTGTTTCCTGCACCCTGCAGGACTCCTTGCTACCTTTTCTGTCAGGAAACATCATGAAAGCTTTGTAGTCAGTGTGTTACCACTGCAGTCAATAATTGGTTGCAACAGTCATATTCAGGCTGGCCCAAAATAATCTTTTTCTTCTAGCTCATATAGCACAGGATTGCTATACTAAATCAGTGGCACTGTGGTGACGAAAGCGTTGTCTCTGGACACTAATTTGCTGCAATGGTCATGTAATGTAAACATTATGGTTCCCCACAAAATATGATGCTTCACCACACAGTATGTTGGTCCCTCACAACCCCCCATATGGTAGGATGGTCTTCCTTATGGCCCAAGTATGCTCAACCACAGTTGTTAACACTAGTACTGGTGTCCTGAAGACAACAATACTGTTAAAAGTGTCTCCATTGATGCAGACTAGCACTTGCCAGATTTGCTTGAAGACCAGTCTAACCCTGCTCATGAACATGTACTAAGCTTTCCCCATAATTAATAGGGGTGATTAATGAAGCATACATTTGGACTTAATACATATCTAAAGGCCTTTTAGATGCTCTAAAGATTAATTTAAGTTTGAGGACTTTTGGTACTTATCCTTTGGTCTACACTTGATCTCTATTGTGGGTGGATTCATACAATCTTTCCTTATCTTCATTAATCATATGCAACACCAAAATTACTGAACTCCAAAAATATACAACTTTTGTGATAGTCAAGACATCCTAAGGGTACCTTAACACGCTGCAATATCTGCTGGGAATCCTGACGGCAATATGTCACCCTGAAACTATCACCGTCAAATTGCCTCCCAGTTGCGGCGTGTATTTGGGGAATTTGGCGGTGATAAATCGCTTGTCGCCTGGTTCCTGAGCACTGCTCCAAAATCAGAGGCAATAATGAAGGTGAGATTCCCGGCTTTTGGCATGTGATAGGGCGATAGTGATGGAATCTGCGTCGCCCATTGATTTCCCGTAGGCATGCCACAGCGTGCTGGAGTCCGCAGCCCATCAGCGATGATTGGTAGTGGCTACTGTGTTCCCATTGGCTGTCAGTTCACATGGCGCCATATTTGAAGAGCTGTCCGTTCAGCAACACACATCTTCAATGGCGTCATGTATTAGCCTGCCTTCTAGAGCAGGCTGACTAATTGTAATGCTGTTGCGTTGTCCAATGAGCGCGTATGGGACCATGAACAATGTGCATGCGCACGTTAGATCGCCTCATATCGCCAGCAAATATTGCGGCGTGTAAAGGTACCCTAAGGGCCCCTTTACACGCCGCCACAGGTAGGAAGAAACTGCCAGGCATCGGGGACAATTGTGCCTGTTGCCATGAAATCACTACGAAATGGTGGCGTGTAAATCGGGAAATTCCTTCCTGTGTCCCACAGTTCCTTCTGATACCCGTTTCTGAGCCGTGCTCAAAAACAGGAAGAAACAATTCCTGTGGTGGCGACGTGTAATCGGGGCACAGGCAAGGTATTTGCATGGCCTATGAAATTCCAGGGGCGTGCCACGGCGTCATGGATACCACACCCCATCAGCGATCATTGATGGAGGCTCCTGCGTTACAATTGGTTGTCCCTTCACAGGACGCCATATTTAAAGAGCTATCCATTCACAGTCCACAATTGCAATGGCGTCATGTATTAGGCTGTGGTCACAGTACCATTTTTCACATGCATTTTTGGAGACCTGCGTTTTCAAAAACGCATGTAAAAAATGCACCCATAGGCCCCCATGTTAAAAAACGCATGCTCTAATAGCCAAAAAGCATGTGTGACAGTCCCATGCGTTTTTGGAGCATATCCAAAAACGCATGCGTTTTTTAATAAGGGGCCATATGGAAAACGCATGCAAAAACGCATGTACAATTAGTGCCATTCAAAAACGCATGCGTTTCCCATAGGAGCCCATGTTAAAAAAACGCATGCGTTTCCGGAAACGCATGCGTTTTTTAAACATGGGCTCCTATGGGAAACGCATGCGTTTTTGAATGGCACTAAATGGTACTAATTGTACATGCGTTTTTGCATGCGTTTCCCATAGGAACCCATGTTATAAAAACGCATGCGTTTTCTACAAAAACGCATGCGTTTTTCAAAACGCTCAAAAAAATACTACAAGCACTATTTTTAGGTGCAGATTCAAAAACGCACCCAAAAACGCAGGGAGCCATCACACACCTTACAAAAGTCATGCTGACATGAAAAAAAGCATGAGTTTTGTTAAATCAATAAAAAAAACGCATGGCAACTGTGACCACAGCCTTAGCCAGCCTTCCTGCGCAGGCTGGCCAATGATGATGCTATTGCGTTGTCTAATCACTGTACGAGCGTCACGTAATACACAACTCTAGCACACCTATGTACTTGTGGCGCGAAATATGTATGCCAATATTCCTTTGTGGTAGCGGCGTGTAAATCAGGGAAGGTATTCCACAGGCAGTAAGCCGCGGCACCCGTCGGCACTTCCAGGGAACGCAAATACATTCTGTGGAGCACGTTGTGGCGGCGTGTATATGCGGCATCAGGGATCGGTATCCACCGTTAAAAACGCGCGCGTGCACATGCGTTTCCTGCCTGTTGCTACCTCCTGTGGCGGCGTGTAAAGGTACCTTAAGAGTTATTAATAGTTGTTACACTATTATCATGGATTTACGAAAATGGTCTACTCTAGTTGATATGTAATAAAAATCCTCTTGTTATAGTAAAACATGCATATTTTTCTTAAAATAAAAAAAATTGAAGTGCATTTGCACCTAACCTCAAATGCAAATACTGAGTTTTGTAAAAAAAAAAAATAAAAAATTCAGAAGTCTATAGTGTTAAAAAAGAAGCAGACAATGTAAATAACAGTTCTGACAAACTAAAGTACTGTATCTTTATCTGATGACGATAGCGAGGTGGAACATTATTCTTGTTAGTAAGTAAATTTACATTGCATCATAATGAATGGTAGCAAGTACTGGAACCTGATGCAATAATCTGCATTTTTTGCAATGTATGAGCTTGGCAAGTACTATTACTATTTGTTTAGATGACGATACATGTTAGGCGGCCGTCACACGCTACGATCTCTTGCCCGATATCGTTTAAGGGTCATTCCATGTCAAGTGATCCAAAAATGAATATTTTTTTTCCCTGACGTCCTCAGATTTTTTAAATTTTTTTTCTATATGAAGAACAACTTTATCTAATTACAAAAAAAAAGTTTTGAATTTTTTTCTTTGTCAGTTAATTTTTTACAGATTTTTAAAGTTTTAAAAAAGTGCGAATTTTGGCCTGGTACGGCTTTACATTTTCTATCATATCTCGGGCTAGAAATAAGATAGAGAAAAAAATAAACATCAATCTACTCAGAACTGTCCAGGCTTTCATCAGATATGTCACAAGAGGATCTTTGTTAATATTTTACCCATGTGATCGCAAGCGCAAAACTTTAAAACGCATTTCCGAAAAATCGGCGCGCTTTAAATATTTCAAAAACTGCCCATGTGTCTGCTTTGCTCTTAGCCACATCTGTACCAAATTTCAAGTTGGGATCGCAATGGGATCATATTTTAACATATTTTACTAGTAATAGCGTCAATGGGTCATTCCATATCAAGTGATCTAAATATGAATATTTTTTTTTACCTGACGTCTTTAGATTTTTTTTTTTTTTCCTTTATGAAGTACTACTTTAGTTAATTACAAATTAAAAGTTTAGAATTTTTTTCTTCATCAGTTAATTTTTTACAGATTTTTAAAGTTTAAAAAAAGGGTGAATTTTGGCCTGGTATGACTTTACATTTTTTTTTATCTCAGGCTAGAAATAAGATAATGAAGTGGGAGAGGCATCATTTTACTCAGAACGGTAACAGCTTTCATTTGAGATGTTACAAGACTATGTTTCTTTATATCAAATTCAAACTATTGACGGGCAATTGTGAAAAAATGACTGATTGTGTTCTTGGTGATTTTTGAATTGACACTATAATAGTTAAATATTTTGCACTTAGGTCCAATGAATGCGTCCATGGGGTCAAGCTGGGACAGAGTCATCACAAATTAGCCTTATTTGCAGATGACCTGCTACTTTACATCTCCCAGCCCCTGGTCTCCATCCCTTCGGTCTTAATGGAGTTTGAACGGTTCGGACAATTGAGCAACTTTAAAGTGAATTGCTCCAAAACCGAGGCACTCAATATTTCTTTGCCTGGAGAATTGGTTTCTCATCTATCTAAACAGTTCCCATTTAAATGGAAAGTAGAAGTCATTAAGTACTTGGGAGTCCTTATACCAAAAGATCTTAAACAAATATTCAATTTAAATTATCAACCCCTTTTGACTAACGCGGAATCGGCATTTACCTCCTATAGACAATTAAAGCTATCCTGGTTCGGGAGAATAAACGTAGTCAAGATGGATGTCTTGCCCCGACTCTTCTATACTTTTCAGACAGTTCCTGTTCTATTGGATAGAGGCTTCCTCTCCAAAATGCAATCTATGATCCTTAGATTTGTCTGGGGGGGCAAGAGGTCCAGATTGCGAATGAATATCCTATCCTTGCCCAAGACCAGAGGAGGGGTTGGACTACCCAACATACGAGCGTACTTTGTGGCTTCCTCTCTTGTTAGAGCTCTAGATTGGCATTATCATGCGTCCTCCAAGAAATGGGTAGGGGTGGAGCAAGAGGGTTTGGGGATTCCGCTGAAACACCTGCTTTGGATTTCCCCTAAAGACTCCACAGACCTAGTACCTTTGACAGACATGACCAGAAACACCTTGAAGGTATGGCACCTAGTAACGAAAACCCTCCGCTTAAACGACAGACTTAGCCCTTTCACTCCCCTTTTTTCCAACCCATCTTTCCCACCCAGATTTGACAGGCAGAGATTTTTATGTTGGCAGATTGTGGATGACACCCGAGTAGGACAGACTCTGTCCAGTGGTGGTTTGCCCCCGATGGCAGAGCTACAACTCAAAGAACCTACGAGACCTCTTAAGTGATTCGAATTTCTCCAATACAGAGTATACTTATATTCAGCTGACCACTCTTGCAGGGTAAGATTGATGCCCAACGTATTGGAGAGGTTATTCCAACTGGAGGCTCCACCGAGGCGCAAAATATCAGTTCTATACCAGGCCTTAGGGTCCATGAGAGAGCAGGGCACCCTTTACTTCCAACGTGCTTGGGAGAGGAATTGGGGTGTAGCATTTCAGAAGCTAATTGGCAGAAATGCTTTATATTTACTCACTCACTAGCTAGCGCTTGTTCTGCACAAGAAAGAAGCTATAAGCTGCTCACTAGATGGTACTTGTGCCCGACGACACTCCGGAACATGTTCCCTGGAACCCTGATACCTGCTGGCGCTGTGGGGAAGAGAAGGGTACAATGATACACATTTGGTGGAGTTGTGGGGAAATCCGGCGGTTCTGGTCTGAGGTTTTCAATGCATACGCCCGGATAACAGGTAAACAAGCCGAATGCTGCCCAGAATCGGCAATGTTATCCATTTTTCCAGGTCCTATTGGGCTACAGAAGAGGGATATTCTCCGCTTTTGCATCTCGGCTGCTCGTGCTGTGATCCCGAGGTTCTGGAAATCAAGCCGGGCTCCATCTCTACTTGATTGGTTCAAAGAATTGATGGACATATATCGAATGGAGGAGCTCGCAGCTGATGCGTCGGGATCTCGGAACAAATTCTTAGGGCTTTGGGTTGAATGGATTCTTTTTCACGACTCTGCAGAATTTAGGAGTATCTTTTCCAGCACAGATAATATGGCTCGACCTCTGGCTGATGGGGAGCCAGTGGGATGAGTACCCTTTCTCCTTCCCATACCTCACCCGTCCCCCCCCTCCTTTTTTTCTTTTTTTCTTACGTGGCTTTTCTTTCCCAGTATAACTTTTTCTAATGGTTTTTGTTTCTCTTCTCTCTCTCTTCTTTTCTATCTCTCTTTTCTTCCCATCTGATACATTCAGTCTAGGTATTTCCTTTCTACACCTATACCTTCAGAATTCTAGTGAACATTAGACAGGTATCGGAAACTCTGAGCTGTGAGTAGATCATTAATATTTCGGCCTTCCTTTCCGGTACACCAGTCGATAGACTATTCCAACTAGGCCTCAACGGGTAATGACCCACCTACGTGGTCAACCTGTTAGAAGGGGCCAAGTGATAAAAATCATTCTGCTGGGGCTGCTTGTCCCCTTGACATCAGAACATCTCAAAACCTTGAGAAAGGTTGTATACTTGAGTGTTTGGAATTATATTTAGATTGTAGTATATATTGCACCAGAGATAAGCGCAAAAGTAAATTTGCAGCTTATCTTAAAGTTACTAATAACTTTGTGAATTCTCTTTTTGTATATTTTATATGTCTCAAGATTTTGTTAAAAGATTGAATGAATGTCTTTCATATGTTTTTTCAAAATTTAATAAAAATGAGATTAACCATAGTTAAATATTTTAAAATATGATCCCATCACGATCCCAACTTGAAATTTGGTACAGATGTGGCTAAGAGCATAAAAGACACATGGGCAGTTTTGGAAAATTTTTATTAAAACGTTTTTTCGGAAATGCGTTTCAAAATGTTGCGTTTGCAGTCGCATGGGTAAAAAATTAAAATTAACAAATATACTCTTGTGACATATCTGGTAAAAGCCTGGACAGTTCTGAGTAGAATGGTGTTTATTTTGTTTCTCTATCTTATTTCTAGCCCGAGATAAAAAAATGTAAAGTCATACCAGGCCAAAATTCACCCTTTTTTTAAACTTTAAAAATCTGTAAAAAATTAACTGATGAAGAAAAAAATTCCAAACTTTTAATTTGTAATTAACTAAAGTAGTACTTCATAAAGGAAAAAAAAAAAAAAAATCTAAAGACGTCAGGTAAAAAAAAATATTCATATTTAGATCACTTGATATGGAATGACCCATTGACGCTATTAATAGTAAAATATGTTAAAATATGATTCCATTGCGATCCCAACTTGAAATTTGGTACAGATGTGGCTAAGAGCATAGCAGACACATGGGCAGTTTTTGAAATATTTAAAGCGCGCCGATTTTTCGGAAATACGTTTTAAAGTTTTGCGCTTGCGATCACATGGGTAAAATATTAACAAAGATCCTCTTGTGACATATCTGATGAAAGCCTGTATAGTTCTGAGTAGATTGGTGTTTATTTTGTCTCTCTATCTTATTCCTAGCCTGAGTTATGAGGAGAAACGTAAAGGCAGGCAACAGCGAAATTCACACTTTTTCCGAACTTTGAAAATCATTTTAAAAAAAAATAAATTTTTTAAAAGATTTTTCTCTTCACATTTTGCATTGTCTGACATGCTATTATCAAATAACAAAATCTCAAAAGAATTAAAAATATAGAGGTAATAATCATTGGTTCACTTGACATGGAATGACCCTTAAGCGATCTGTTTTTGGATCGCTTAAGCGATATCGTTTTGGCATCGTTGCATGTAATCAAGTGATTTTACTATGTAAAATCGCTTGATCGTGACATCGCAGATCTGAGCTCCGGAGCTCAGATCTAGCAATGAACGATTTCACGATCTGCTTCATCGTGGTGTGTGACACCACAATGAACGATCTCCCAGCGGCAGAGCCTATGCTGGGAGATGGTAACTATGGTACACGTCGGGTTACTAAGCGACGCGCGGCGCCTAGTAACCCGATGTGTACCATAGTTACCAGCGATCTCGCTGCTCCACATCGCTGGTGAGTCTGTCTGTGTGACATCTCACCAGCGATGTGAGCGATATTGTAAGCGATCGCGCGTGCACGTGATCGCTTACAATATCGCTACCGATATGGAAGCGTGTGACGGCCACTTTAGATAGCTGATGGCTTTAGCTCTGGATCTCCCTCCACCCGAGAACACATTCATACTTATCTCCTCGAAAGCAATAGTAGAAAATGACGAAAATGGTGGGTTAAGCTGACATTTATAGTTATCTAATGTATATTGCTACCCCAAACTGGTCTTTTTTACGTCTTGATATATAATTCTGCTAAATCAAGGAGAAAATGTTCCCTTGATGTACAAGCTTTATCCTGTACATCTCTAGATGGTGTTACAGTAGTATGTAACCGAAGAGAACCCCCAAAGTTCTCTAATGCCAAAGGTAAGTCATATTCCTACTGATGTAAGAAAAGCTTAACAATAAGAAGCTTAAATCTTAAATTTTAAAAATTTTCTTTTGACATAGACTTGTAAACTGAAAATAATAATCCCACCAGTGGCGTAACGTCAGGCCCAGGGGACCCTGATGCGAAAGCTCCAATGGGGCCCCCAATTATTGCAAATCTTTAATAGTATTAGTCTTTTTCTATAGGCCAAAGGGACTTTTGGGGCCCCCCTAGGCTGCAGGGCCCGGGTGCGATTGCAACTCCTGCACATGTGGTAGTTACGCCCCTGAAACCCACCAATACTTACCATCTCCAGGTCCAGTGCTACCTCTCTGTAACTGCTCCTTTCTATGTTGATAGGATGCAGCAGTGATATCATAACTCCAGGCAATCAGTGGCCTCAGGGACCTTACTAATCAGCGCAATCAAGGGGTGTTACAGCGCTCATAATCCATGACTCTTTATTTGTTCACCAGGCACAGCCTCGTATTGAAGAAATTCAATGTTCACATGACAGCAATGGAGAATACAAGAAAGTCACTGAAGAAATGGATGACCGGACCGCTCTGCATTTGTTTCCCATAACATAATTTTCAAAGTCACATGGCTTATGTAATCACCTAAGACAAATTGAACCACTTTTGCAATATTTATTTTGGGTGATCTTCCAGTCTTTTGCCTATTATGACTAGAACAAGCTAATAAAAGTCTCGCAGTGCGGCTCTATTATATCCCCAGACTGGCAAAGAGTGACATGTTCAACGTCATTGTCATATTTTCTTTGTGATAGCAGCAGCTGGTACAGGGCTGGATGAATAGTGGCTTTCGTTAGGGCACTTTGGGTGCTTCAGTGCAGTTTTGTAACCAAAAATGTCCCTTTACATTTTTCTCACAGGAACAGTTGTACGCACATCATTAAAGAGGAAAGACAAAGTTCCATGGCTGAAGTTAGCTATTATTAGCATGGAAAATCTTGTCCAAAGACTCAGGATATAGACTCGCTGACATCTAACATTCAATAATTTCTAATAATTCTGTATTTAAAGAGAGCTTTTCACCAGTCTATGGCTGCCCACTGATTTCCTAAATAAAAAGGGATACCCCACATTGGTGACAGATACATGTTAAATGTACTTACAATATGGTACTGAGGCTATGTACACTTAATGGAGTTCTATGAGATAAGGAATACCACGAGTTACAAGTCCCACTGTTTAAGGGGGTACAGTCCATCACACAAGCATCAAGACCCATGTATGAGCTGTTGTACACAATGTCCCAAAATTGGCCGATTTCAGGTGGTTGAGATGATGCTCAGAAGTGAATAGAAAACAGGACTGGTCTAATCTGTGGCCTGACAAATTCAGGAGGACAGTTTGGAATCTGTGGTAATGAAATTATGGCTTTGGGAACTTAATGACTTTAGGGGTCTGATCTGTGTTCTGATCATTGTATAGGTCTGGTCTGGGGTCGAAATGATTTAGGCTGTCTGGTTTGCAATATCATAAATATAATAATAATAATATAATAATATTTATTCATTTATATAGCGCTATTAATTCCATAGCGCTTTACATACATCAATAATGCTGTTCCTATTGAGGCTCACAATCTAAATATCCTATCAGTATGTCTTTACAATAAAGATAACATAAAATTATTTTATGGTTTTAGCAAATAAAGTTATTTAATATATATTATTCTATTAAACTTTTGTGTTATTTTCTCGTGGTTTTTCAAGATTTTTGCTTGTAGTCATTTAAAGGGAAACATTATTTACCTCTAGGGAATCAAGTTCTTTCCTGGTCATGTAATTGTACCAACAGTTAGACGGTGGAAGAGACAAGTACAAGGAGGAAGTGAAAACTACAGAGCTAATAGGGAGGGCACCGAGAAGCGGTGACCCAGACGTGAAAGGGGCCAAGTAACAAAGAACGGGTCCAAAGACACCTGCACAACGGAGACCGGTTCCGAGGTAGCACAGACGTTCACCGCTGTACTACAAACCGGAGTGATAGAGAAGCTTCTCAGGAGCGCATCACAACAGCCACCATCTCCGCAGCCTAAACCAGGGGGGTACCCACCATTGGGGTTCAGGACCCTTGGAGCCGGCTTGGGAACCCGGCTCAGGTAATCCATTAGAGGTTCCCCAGTATCCTGACCTGGTGCACAAGGCAGCGACGAGCAACTAGGAACAGTTAGTAAAGAGGGAACATTGTGGAGCTTTGGACAGAGACTTGTTCACCACCGAAATCACCCGGTCCGTTACCCAAGAACTGTCTTATCGTGTACCGTGCATGACTACAGTAAAGACCCATGCAGAGGAGCATTGTGTCTGAGCATTCTTTCTGAACTCTTATTAACTCATTCATCTACCAAACTACCCGAGCTGCCGTATTCTTCAACACCAGCTCCTGACCCCGGGGACTACTGCTCATCCTGTGGGGGGCACTTCCATCTAGCTGCCGCACATCCCCCGGAGGTCCAAGCAGCGCCGGTGCAATTATCGGACACCCACAGGTGGCGTCACGAAACAAACTTTATTTACACTACCTAACCGTGCATTTGACCCACCGGTCCCCTATAGCCTCAGGCACCGAACCGTGATAGTAGCCCAGCGCCTGAATCCTGAGAACCCGGCAACCGTGAGTCATTCAATTCCCAGGTTTCTTTGGAATGTAATTGGAAGATAAATACTTTTATTTATACCTCAGATGAAAATTTATATGAAGTTTGAATAAAGCATTTGTACATTCCAATGAAACCTGGGAATTCAGTACGTATTCTTGCACCTATAAGAGTGTTCTTCAACCTGGAGTTTCCAGTAGACATAAGCAATTTTATCCGAATAAAAAAAATCTTCCTTTAATTTAAAAAAAAATCTGCATTCTCTGTTTTGCTCAACCACCGAGGGATGGCTCGCCTGTCTGTGTCCTCCAGCTTCCCTCTCAACTTTTCTGTCCAGTCCTCCTTATGTGCACCGTACCTCCGGCCCCTTTATTTTAGGCCAGGGCACCTGGGTGCAATCAAGCCTTGGATGTCCTTGTCTGCCTTGCTGATGTTGTGCACATTGTGACATCATGACATTATGACATACATTGCAACCTTACAGCATGGAGAGAAATCCTGTAACGTGGTCGTCTGCAGTTGTCGTAGACCATGTGTTGTCTTCCAAGCACCATCATACTATGAGAAAATAGGGCTCCTTTTTAGGTGTGTGCACTATTGTTCCCTAGGTGATACTCCTCTGCAGATCTCATCAGGACAAGATGGTATAGAAATGAATGAGCGAGCTCATTCCAGAAATAAACTTGACCATTGCTCTGACACTGAAGAAACCTCCTAGCTAATAGTGAGTGCAATGTAAGGATGAAATATGTTTGCAGTAACGTAGAGTGACTGCAGACTTATGAACTTAGACTGGACAACCCTTTTAAGAACAAGAACACATGTTTAAGTATTATCTTTTAGTGACAATGCACTTTTATTTGCAGACAGATGATGGGAGTAAAATTCTTGTTGGCAAAAGAAATTTGCTTATTATTAAGCATCCCTTAGTATTTAGGGCCTTCTCCTGTTATTCTCAGCATTGTCCATAAGGGAAAATAATTTTTTGATATGCATTGCACCAACCCTTATTGCATAGTATCTGTCAAAATTAACGCTCTATACCTGGCCCCGCGCACTTCAGAGGCACTCCGGCTCTTCGTCAGATCACCTGACATCCATCGCTGACCATGAGGGGTATGAAGGCATATGTGGGGTGCAGAGCTAGTGCAGGGGCTCACTCTGGTCATGTATTGCGCTCTGGCAGATTTGTTTCTGATATTGTTGGAAGATGGGACGCCGTTGCTCCCAGCGACCATGGTCTTCAGTGACCCCAGGAAATCGGATCTCCTAGTGTCAGTTGTTGACATTGGTTATTGGACACCATTTCTGCTGCTTCAGCTAAATGATAGCATGTTCCTTTCACTCTCCTCCTCCTTTGCTTCAATGGGCTGAGGGTGGTGAGTGGGCATTGCTTCATGTGATCACTGAGAGGCAGATTTAGACCTCCCAATTCCTGTGTGATGTGCTGATTATTCTCAGTTTTGTTTTGGTGATAGGTTTGTAGTGCTGTGTGCTCTCAGGTGAGGTTTGTTTTGGCTTTTGGTTTAAGATTGTTCCTGTTTTTACCTTTTTGGTGTTTGAACTGCTTATTTTGTTATTGGTGTGTCTGATCTGATTGTGGCCAGTTGACCGAGTCACCAGCCACCAAGCTGCTTGCTGTCTGGGAAGGCCTTTGCTAAGGTCCCCCCTTTCCAGGACTGGAAATGTCACATGATATATCGGGCGCTGATGGCCCATGCACTGGTTACCCTTAATCTGCCTCTTCTCCTAGTAATCATATAAGGTGCTAAAAACACTGGCATTTGAGTGCCTGCGAGGAAATTTTCACTGACCCGTTTTAGTTGCCATTGAGTACTGTTGTGAACGCCAAGTCCAGGATATTGGAAACTATTTTGTTCAACTCTAATGATCTCAGAAGAATCTGTAGAATTTTAAGACCTGTTATTTAAAGAAAAATATTTTCATCTTTAAAAGTATGGTAATTAAATGTAATAGAATACAGTTAGGGCCAGAAATATTTGGACAGTGACACAATTTTTGCGAGTTGGGCTCTGCATGCCACCACATTGGATTTGAAATGAAACCTCTACAACAGAATTCAAGTGCAGATTGTAACATTTAATTTGAAGGGTTGAACAAAAATATCTGATAGAAAATGTAGGAATTGTACACATTTCTTTACAAACACTCCACATTTTAGGAGGTCAAAAGTAATTGGACAAATAAACATAACCCAAACAAAATATTTTTAGTTTCAATATTTTGTGGCGAATCCTTTGGAGGCAATCACTGCCTTAAGTCTGGAACCCATGGACATCACCAAACGCTGGGTTTCCTCCTTCTTAATGCTTTGCCAGGCTTTTACAGCCGCAGCCTTCAGGTCTTGCTTGTTTGTGGGTCTTTCCGTCTTAAGTCTGGATTTGAGCAAGTGAAATGCATGCTCAATTGGGTTAAGATCTGGTGATTGACTTGGCCATTGCAGAATGTTCCACTTTTTTGCACTCATGAACTCCTGGGTAGCTTTGGCTGTATGCTTGGGGTCATTGTCCATCTGTACTATGAAGCGCCGTCCAATCAACTTTGCAGCATTTGGCTGAATCTGGGCTGAAAGTATATCCCGGTACACTTCAGAATTCATCCGGCTACTCTTGTCTGCTGTTATGTCATCAATAAACACAAGTGACCCAGTGCCATTGAAAGCCATGCATGCCCATGCCATCACGTTGCCTCCACCATGTTTTACAGAGGATGTGGTGTGCCTTGGATCATGTGTCGTTCCCTTTCTTCTCCAAACTTTTTTCTTCCCATCATTCTGGTACAGGTTGATCTTTGTCTCATCTGTCCATAGAATACTTTTTCAGAACTGAGCTGGCTTCTTGAGGTGTTTTTCAGCAAATTTAACTCTGGCCTGTCTATTTTTGGAATTGATGAATGGTTTGCATGTAGATGTGAACCCTTTGTATTTACTGTCATGGAGTCTTCTCTTTACTGTTGACTTAGAGACAGATACACCTACTTCACTGAGAGTGTTCTGGACTTCAGTTGATGTTGTGAACGGGTTCTTCTTCACCAAATAAAGTATGCGGCGATCATCCACCACTGTTGTCATCCGTGGACGCCCAGGCCTTTTAGAGTTCCCAAGCTCACCAGTCAATTCCTTTTTTCTCAGAATGTACCCAACTATTGATTTTGCTACTCCAAGCATGTCTGCTATCTCTCTGATGGATTTTTTCTTTTTTTTCAGCCTCAGGATGTTCTGCTTCACCTCAATTGAGAGTTCCTTTGACCGCATGTTGTCTGGTCACAGCAACAGCTTCCAAATGCAAAATCACACACCTGGAATCCACCCCGGACCTTTTAACTACTTCATTGATTACAGGTTAACGAGGGAGACGCCTTCAGAGTTAATTGCAGCCCTTAGAGTCCATTGTCCAATTACTTTTGGTCCCTTGAAAAAGAGGAGGCTATGCATTACAGAGCTATGATTCCTAAACCCTTTCTCCGATTTGGATGTGGAAACTCTCATATTGCAGCTGGGAGTGTGCACTTTCAGCCCATATTATATATATAATTGTATTTCTGAACATGTTTTTGTAAACAGCTAAAATAACAAAACTTATGTCACTGTCCAAATATTTCTGGCCCTAACTGTATATATGTAATTTATCCAAAAATGATGAGATACTGGTTTGACATGAAAAGATCACTCACACTTGTTATGTCTAGACTGCATGTCCTGCATATACATCAGACAAAACAGGTAGGCTAGGGTCACACACGCCCATCAGTTTTTTTCCATTTCTAAAATCAGATTCCGTTTTTTGAAAATGCAATGTTTGCACCTAAAAAAGGCTATGCGGTAACGCATGGTACCTATATGTACCATGCGTTAACAGATGCCTTTCCAATAGGGTCCCGTTTTAAAAAAACACTGTGCGTTTTTTACTGCACCCAAAAACGCTGCTAGCAGTGTTTTTGAATGCAGTTTCAAAAACGCATAGTGTTTTTTGAGAGCACTTTTGACACTGCGTTTTTTGCATTGGAGCCTATGGATCCATTAATGCATGCATTTTTCACAAAGTTCTAAGTTGAAAAACTGATGCTTTTAACAGATCCTGGACTCATGTGTGACCCTAGCCGTATTGAGACTTGCTAAATGTGTTTGACATGTGGAGTGCTAAGGGCTGGGATACTCAGACTAATGAGAAGGGTAGAACCCTCATAGCTCTGTCATGGTAGTGGCCATTCTCAACAATTGTGGCCTTTGCTTTACATGGAAAGGTAGCACACTACATATGGGCTGCAGAGTTTAGGATAAAAATATAAAGGAAAGTTTGTGACACCAGTTCGTACATTTACCTGGGATATGGCCGGCACTGCAGGAGGGTCCCTGGGAGATGGATGTAATGAACAGTGCATATGTTTAACTTTTCCCACCTAGGGCTGGCTCCCAGGGGGATTATAGTTAGTAATAATAGACAGTGTAATCAGTTTTACTGTTTACTCAAGATTCTAGACAAATCAATTGGATTCAATACACTTCTCACCGGGTCTCCAGTCTGACCTTCACGATTGGAGTTTGACTCCTCTGTTGAGTTGTAGTGTTGCTTTTCTGCTGCTGAATCCCCTTCTGGGACAAAAGGTTACTTGGAGCTTGAAACTTCCAATACTACCAAGGATTAGGTGTGTGTCTACTTCTAGCAAACAGCAACCTGGCAGCTTTGATCCTGTTAGGACAAGTGTTTGCAGTAGTTCCCTTTTTGATCCTCTCATGCCACTGAGGTTCCAGAAGAACACTTCACTACTGCAGCTTTCCACTGGACCTTGGACGTCTGAGTTGCCTAGGGGCTGATGCCCTTCTATTTTGCAGCTATTCCCTGCAGAGAGATCACACAGTTATGCCTGCACGGGCTCTCCATTTTCCATTTCACTGTAAATTTCACTACACTACACTAAGCACCTCTTCCCCAGTTAGGTACCATGCAAAAATGCACAGCTCCAGTAAGTGGTCGGATACAGTTTGTGTGCAGTTGTTCCAACAGACAAATCAAAACTGTCATCAGAGCTGGCAATACACAATGCAACATTACATTTGTAGCCATTTTGTTGCGCTACACACACAGTGTGTCACGGATACATATTACCTTTTAGTGACTGTTTTTCACTCTACTTTTATAAAGTTAAACAGAAAACTCTCCATGATATTATCCTTGTAAGAGCTAAATATAAGCCAGCATTCAGTAGACTAGTTAAACCCTGCAAAATAGGACATCTCCTAAGATATCAGAGTGATGTTTATTACTTTCAAGACATGATAATTGTTTTAATAACCTACAAACTAGACCTTGAGGTCAGTAGGATTGGAGTATCAAATATAACAACCTAAACTCAGGGGCACACTCCTCCCTTATTCACTTGTAAGGAAAAGAGCCACTGACAGCCAATCCAATGCTAATGATTTTATTAGTACATATTGCACAAATTTAATACAGATCATAAATATAACTGGTGATAGAAAAGACAATAGGCAAAGAAAACCCCATTAAAAACATCAAATCAACATGCAAGAAAAAGGGGTGCACAAATTACTAACTCACTGATTAGGATCCAATAGGCAAAGTAGCAGTGTTACCTATTGAGGGCATGAAGTTGGCTTAAATCTTCCGGATATGTCATTGTTTGCCCATTAATTGTTAAGATTCCATGTGGGGTTAAAACTAATGGACATGTATGGGTTTGTATATATATGATCTGTTAGACTTGTGGTTCTCTTTATAATCATGTGCTTAAGATCACTATGGGCCATGGTAGAATTGGCTCCACATACCTTGATCCCCCTACAAACAGAAAGGCTATAAATTGTGTATTACACTGATTTGATCCCCCCATGAGCGGATCGCGCTGCTCTTAATGCCTTGCCTTTGCTCCCATAGCAACAGTATGCTGATGGGCGGTGCGCTCGTGGCACATGCACTGTGGGCCGTGGGTCGGGCTCTGTCCTTGCGCGTTACCGTGGTGACGCGGCGGATGACGTTGTTCCTCCGCCGCGTCACTTCCGGTGCGCACTCGGGCGGCGCCTGATGACGCGGCTCCCATCATGCGCGGCGAGCGCCGCGCTTTTGCCTGCAGCTCCTACAGATGTTAGAATCCCTGTCTATCATGCGCTGTGGCGCAATCAGAAAGGCTCATTGCCTCCTAGGGCGGGACTTCCGGGACATGCTGGCCACGATTTTGTCATGCAGCGTTCTATTGGTGCTGCAATAATGAATGACGCAATACACATGTGGGGGAAGGAACTATTTAGGGGAACATTGTGCCATTATCTGATAGCCTCCTGACGAAGCCTGGACAGGAGAAACACGTGTTGAGGCGAGGGGTGCGCTCTCTGCTTACTCACTATGTCACAAGGTAATCAGATTGATTAATAATGTAGCTCTGATTTCAGCTTTACTGTTGGTCCCCTTATCTAAGTGCTCTTTTGGGTTGACGCATGCTACAGTGGTCTGATTTTCCTGATGGTGCCGTTACATGGTTTATATACTGTGTTTTTGGTGCTAATATTTGCTTGAGTTATCCAGCTTTCAGTTATTTCTTTTAAGTTAGTACCTATTGGATTCTAATCAGTGAGTTAGTAATTTGTGCACCCCTTTTTCTTGCATGTTGATTTGATATGTTTTTAATGGGGTTTTCTTTGCCTATTGTCTTTTCTATCACCAGTTATATTTATGATCTGTATTAAATTTGTACAATATGTACTAATAAAATCATTAGCATTGGATTGGCTGTCAGTGGCTCTCTTTTCCTTACAATTGAATAAGGGTGGAGTGTGTCCCTGAGTTTAGGTTGTTATTTTTATGATAATTGTTTTGTTGGACCCAATAAGTGTTCAGAAATGCAGGCAAATAACTAAATTCTTAGAAATAATTAAAAAGATTAAATCAAGCCATTTAATCTCACTACAATGATATATTTTGGACTAGTAAACTGAAAGATGCAACTATTGCAGAGAAAGACTCCACGTCCTTACTCTATTTTCTCGCTTATCCCAAGGGACCTATAACTTTATTTGAAGCTAAAGTGCCATAAAGTTATGCTTTTCAACCCTGGGTTCATAACTTGGCTTTTCCAAGTGATCTTTTTTAAATTTGGTTTTATTACAGAAATTAAAATTAACATTAAGTTGTACAATTCGTTTCTGTGGAACTTGTTCTCTTTGGAACAAAAAGCTAAATTGAACACGCACTGAGAAAGAATTAAAATAGTTCAAAATACATGGTTATCACATCTAATAAAACAATTTTTTTATTTTATTTTCAGAACTTTCTTAGAAATAATAAAATATCGAAAAATATTTTAAAATATTCTGCTTAAACCTGTTTTATCACAAAATTCTGCAAACCCAAGAGATTCATGTTTTATTACTTAAAATCTTTCTTCTTATGTTTTATTACAGTAACTCTCCTGTGCTTTATAATAACCATTGTAGTAACTACTCTTTGACAGTCCACTACTCACCTTTAAAGGGTTGTCCACTAGTGATAAGCAAGCATGCTCGGGCATGCATGTTATTCTCTCGCATATTACAGGTGCTTAAGTGTCTTGCTCGAGTCACCACTCTGCATGTCTCGCTGCTGTTTTTCAGCCACCAACCATGCAGAGATTGCCTGCAAATCATAGTAAAACTGTAGCCATGTTGGCTGTTGGCATTACTGTGGTTGGCCAACACAAAAGCATCATTAGGTCTTATATGAGATCCTGGGATGAGATGCACACTGCAGTTCAGGGACAGTTGATGTAGGAGGGAGACTTTAAATTAAAGCAGGCATAGAGGCAGAGTTGTACACCTGTACCCTTTAGTACCTTTCATGTGGCACTTAAAGGGTGTTTTTAGTCTGGTTAATGTAATAAATTAATAAAAGCCAAGATAAAGCAGATAGCCTAAGGCTGGTATTACCAGGCATGGAAGATCCATGGTTATTTGGTCCTTTCAAGCCTTAAAATAGCAACATGCAGCTGCCATAGCTTTATTAGTTGCACTAATTCTGGTGCAGTTAAATTGGGCTAATATTTTTGGCAGTACTTGCGTTCGGCACTGCAGCGTATGGAGCGCATACGCATATGTAGTGCTGAACGCAGACATTTTCATGTGAACTCAGCGGTGATTGTCCGCATGCGTTCACATGAAAATGTCAGCGAGTCTGCTTGGCCACCCAATGAGCGGTCTCGGCGGCCATGAGGTGGAGATGAGCAGTGGAGATCTCCTCCTCCTGGCCGCCGCCGCCGCTGAAGAAGGAAGAAGAAAAAAGAACAAGAAAGAAGAAGAAGAAGAAAGAAGAGGAAAGAAGAAAAAAAGAAGAGGAAGAGAACGGCAGGACAGGATTCACCTGCAGATGACCTCGGAGGAGATCATCTACCTCAGCATCTGTGCGCTTGCCAGCAGATGGCAATGGATAGACATTGAATTTCATTCATTGCTTGTGCGCGGCTATCTACTTGTGTATAAAGCAAGCACAAAGCCTTGCACAAAAATACATTTTGCGTTCAGAATGCGCATAAATTATGCACAGCCGAATGCAAACGCTACTGAACGCAGTCACACTCAGGCAGTATGCGTTCCCATGTTAAACATAAGAGTGCATAGTGCCTGCCTTTTGCTGCACTCAGGACGGTGCGTTCACAGCGCATATGGTGCGCAAATGTGAACCCAGTCTAAAACACTCCCATTACTAATCCAGTAAGGGTAAATTTAAAAAAAACACACAGATGAACAGCAAAAAAATTGTTATTTGCATAAAGACTCCCTCACACCAAAGACTCACAAAGGTAAAGCTATGTTTGGTCTCTAACCAATGATTGTCAAATACATCAGTTTCCCCTACAAAGCATGTGTTTAGTCTTAAAGCAGTGCTTGCAAGATCATTCAGTTTCTCCTAAAAAGGCTGTGTTTGGCCTCAAACCAGTTATTGTCAAATTCTTAAATTTGTACTGAATAGGCTTTGTTTGGCCTCAAGCAAATGCTTTTCAAATCTGTGCGCATAAAACACAAGTGGGAAATTCTGAGATTGTGGTGGAGAGGGGAAGGGGAAAAAAGTTGTTGGAAAGGGGAGTAGGCTTGGTGTTCAAGGTGTATGTGAGGCAGGTTCTACTGGTAATGTTACTTAAAGTTGTACTGACCAAACATTGGCTCATCATATCAGAGGTGTAACTAGGTTTTCTGGCACCCGGGGCAAAGATTTATTTTGGCGCCCCCCCCCCCCCCCTTCCAATCACACCCGCCATCGCAAATTTTTACTTGATGTGTAGCTCTATATATATGTATACATCAGGCAGGCACACTATGAGGTGTATATATGTATACATCAGGCATGCACACACTATGAGGTATAATACCTCAAAGTGTGTGCCTGCCTGATGTATACATATATACTTCTCATAGTGTGTGCCTGCCTGATGTATACATATTTATATACACCCCTCATAGTGTGTGTGCCTGCCTGATGTATACATATATATACCTCAGGTATATATATGTGTACATCATCAGGCAGGCACACTATGAGGTGTATATATGTATACATCAGGCAGGCACACACACTATGAGGTGTATATATGTATACATCAGGCAGGCACACACACTATGAGGTGTATATATGTATACATCAGGCAGGCACACACACTATGAGGAGTATATATGATATATACACCTCATAGTGTGCCTGCCTGATGTATACATATATACACCTCATAGTGTGTGTGCCTGCCTGTCCCCTCTCCCCTGCACAGTTTCCCTCACCTCTCGGGGTGCATGGGGAGCTGGCTGGGTGGAGGAGCCGCCTACACAGCACCAGCACTTGGAGCCATCACGGGACAGGAAGCAGCAGAGCTCCCAGCGGCTTCCTGTCAGCGTGATCGCTCTCAGCGCTGAGGGGCTGGGAGCTGGGCAGTACATGCGGGCGCCGGGCGGCAATGCACTGCCAGCGGCGGCACCCTCCCCCACAAAGACTCTAGTTTTCATATAGAGTCTGGGGGAGGGAGGCAAAGAAAAAAAACAAAAAAACGCTTGCGCTCCCCTGCAGTGTAAATACAGCCCTACTGCCGCCCCCACACACCTGCCGCCGAGGGCGGACCGAACGCCCCCCCCACGCTACGCCACTGAGTGCAGGAAATGGAACATCCCGGCCGAGACAGCGGGGCAGAGGCTCAAAATCGGGACTGCCCCGCTGGATCCCGGACGGTTGGGAGGTATGGGTACAGGATAATGACACTGGGAGTACAGGATAATGACACTGGGGGCACAGGACAATGACACTCGGGGCACAGGACAATGACACTGGGGGCACAGGACAATGATACTGGGGGCACAGGACAATGACACTCGGGGCACAGGACAATGACACTGGGGGCACAGGACAATGACACTCGGGGCACAGGACAATGACACTCGGGGCACAGGACAATGACACTCGGGGCACAGGACAATGACACTCGGGGCACAGGACAATGACACTGACACTGGGGGTACAGGATAATGACACTGACACTTTGTGATAAGGGATAATTATGTTGACACTTGTTCTGATATCATGGGTCAGCTGGGTGCTGAGGGAAATCAGAACATGGGAAAGCTGAGTGCAGAGGAAAATGTGTATAGCACAGCAGGGGATGGGAAAGAGCTTGTTTCCCTCAGCACCCCATCCCCTGCTCTGCTATACACCTTTTCCTCAACACCCAACTTTCCCAGACTCTTCTATCCTTTTTCCCTCAGCACCCAGCTTTCTCATGCTCTTCTATAACTCTTTTCCTCAGCACCCAGCTTTACCATGCTCTTCTATCCTCTTTCCTCAGCACCCAGCTTTGCCATGATATCAGAAGATGGGAAAGATGGGTGCTTAGGGAAATCAGAACATGAGAAAGCTGGGTTCTGAGGAAAAGAGGATAGAAAAGCCTGGGAAAGCTGAGTGCTGAGGGAAAGAGGGTAGAAGATCATGAGAAAGCTGGGTGCTGAGGAAAGAGGGATAGAAGAGCCTGGGAAAGCTGGGTGCTGAGGAAAGAGGGATAGAAGAGCCTGGGAAAGCTGGGTGCTGAGGAAAGAGGGATAGAAGAGCCTAGGAAAGCTGAGTGCTGAGGAAAGAGGGATAGAGGAGCCTGGGAAAGCTGGGTGCTGAGGAAAGAGGGATAGAGGAACCTGGGAAAGCTGGGTGCTGAGGAAAGAGGGATAGAGGAGCCTGGGAAAGCTGGGTGCTGAGGAAAGAGGGATAGAGAAGCCTGGGAAAGCTGAGTGCTGAGGAAATAGGGATAGAGGAGCCTGGGAAAGCTGGGTCTCATCTGCTTCTCATTCTCTGCTCAGTATCCTGACATCTGATCCTCATTGTGTGAGCTATTGTTTTCAGTCATTCACTCCATGTGTCTGTGATGTCAGCCTGTCACCACACTTGTGTGTGTTATCAGCTCCATGTTCCTTCCTTATCACCCCCTTGTGTCTGCTGTGTGTTATCAGCCTTCCATGTCTTGTGGTGTGTCCCTCTGCTTGTGATACCTGTTCTCCTGGATGCTGTGCTCCTGGATGCTGTTCTCCTGGGTCTTGTGCTCCTGGGTCCTGTCAGTTCCTCCAGTCAGAGGCAGACAGATCTGGCTCCAGGGTAAAGCAGAGCCCCTGTGTCCCGGCTGCTGCTCATGAAGGAGGCATCCATCCATCCATCACTGCTGGAGAGAAGTTCAAAGAGGCCGCGCTCAGCCTGGATTGGGGGAGTGATCTCCTCCCCTCCACACGGTGTAGGAGAGAGGTCACATGACTCACTCTCTGCACTGTGATTGGAGCTCCGTCCTCAGTGCTTGCAGGAGACATCCGGGGAGATATTCAGGGCTGCAGCCCCGGATGTTTGATGCCTGTGACGCCCCTGACGACAGGGGACGGAGCGTCCAGCAGCCATGGTAACACACAGCACTGTGAGGGGGCGTGGCCTGCAGATACTCACTACAGTGCGGGACCACGCCCCCAAATCGGGGGGGGGGGGCAACCAGCGCCCCTCACTGAGTGGCGCCCGGAGCAAAAGGTCCGGCTGCACCCCCCTAGATACGCCCCTGCATCATATCCCAAGGGAAGACAACTTCTATTAATGAACAGCCTACTCTAGTCTCTTTTAATTGCCAGCAGCAGAGCAATATGAGTTGTGGATGAGGCCCAGAATAAGCTTTTACAGTTCATGCATCAAGTGGCCTATTGCTCCACCTAAACATTACAAACAGTACAGTCCTCAGAGGTGATGCCCCAATTACCCACGTGTCACCCCATGTCACAACTCTCCAACCACACAACTGATTGTGGGGAAACACAGATGGGCAATTCGGCAGAGATGTTCACACATTCTGTTCCATGGGCATCATAGGACTACTCCAAATATTCACATACTCCTGAGGAGAAAGCATCTTCAGTGATGCCCAAAATCTATTGGAGTTGGACGGACAAAGTAGGGTCCCAGCAGAGTCCAGACCCTCAGCACCAGACATTAACCCACAGGGAAGGAGATGATGATGATGACATTCAGATACCTGAGGAGCACCCGCACTGTACTGTGCATTGAGAGTAGGAAGAGGAGGGTGACTCTCATGGCAAGGAGTGGGACACCAGGGAGGATGATGATGAGGTTTGAGATCCTACTTGGAATCAACCCAGTCACACAGCTGAGTAGCTCAGCAGAGGGGGTGGAGGAAGAGGAAGATGAGGTCACAGAGACTGAGAGCTGCAAGCATGACATGCATGACAAGCACTGCATGCTCAGCCACAATTCTGGCTCTGGACAGCAGTGTTCATGGGTCTACAGTTATCTGAGGCAGCAAGGGTTGGCTAGCCTGTGCCTTTTTGACACCGCAATAGATGACTAACTCACGTTATTTGCTAAGTTTGTAAAAAAAAAAAAAACCTTTGGTAGAGGCAAAAAAACTAACAATTTTACTACTACATGCATGAACACATAGCCCAACACCATGTGTTACTTTGGGAGAATTACTACGCTAAAACAGTGCCTAGCTGGCCTCATCAGACACCATTCACTGCATTAAATGCACCTGCTGTTTCTTCCTCCTCCGTCACTGTGGCAAGTGCTGTCTGACAGGTGTCCGTCCACTGAAACTCCACTTGTTTACTCGCTACAGTAGTGGCGAATGAGAGTCCATCATCTGTTATGAAAGTGGACACCCCTGCTGGATTTGACTGATCTCAGACAATGAGCACACCACTTTGTCAGAATTATGGCTTTTCCATTTAACCTTCTGTGTCATCTTGCCCTTTTTCAAGATGGTGTCTGCCACCTCATCATTACCATGTGTTCCCTGGTAGTCCTGCCTATTTAATTTCCAGTCCTACATTCAGGCCCTACCTGAGTATTTTGTGTCTAACTCTGGCTGCTTCAGTGCTTCACCTGAGACTTGCTCCAGTTCCAGCTACTCCACATCTGCATTTCATCCAGCTTCTTCCAGTGATCTGCTCTGTTGGGCCTCACTAGTACTTCAGTTACCTCCAGCAATATACCTTGCTCTGTCAAGGACTGCTCTAGTTTGCCTGCTCACCCACGGTGTGCTAATTTGTATTCAGCCAAGTGACTTATGTTGCAGTGCGGTTCTCTAGACTGTTCTGGATTTGTGTATTAAAAACTGCACTGTGCTGTGCTAGTTTGAGACTGTTTTCTCGTAAAGACTATTCAGCGCTGGCCGTGCTGCATGTGTCAACTGTTCCCTGCAGGACTCTTTGAACTTTGCCCACACCACTATTTGCCTTCACATGTACCTGCACCTTGTCCTGAAATTTGCCACATGTGTGTTTTGCACTTATTTGAACTTTCAAAACCAATACTAGTTTTGATAGGTAATTTCATATTCCAATGAATCAGGAAAGTCTGGGAATACAAACTTATGACGACCTTTGACACATTCAGAGCAGGAATTAATATTTCGCATCAATTAAGGAATCTTCAAATCTTGGACCAAACACTAATCTAAGGACATAAAACTACCATACTTCTTATCTCTGAATGCTGATATTTACTATCCCAGCTGCTCTCTTCTTTCCCACATTCCAACACTGACTACTATATATTGCCTCACATCACCTGTCTTATTTACTGCATTATCCAACCCTCCATTTGTATATATGTGTGTGTTCAGAATTTGTGTCATTATTAAGCCTGATGAAGAGATCTTAGAATCTCGAAAGCTTGCTATTATTTACCATCTTTTCAATTTGCCATTAAAAGGTATCATCCACTGAGGATTCTCTCTCTGAGGATTCAAATATTTTTCAATCTTTGCTTAGTGTCTAATTCAGTCCCACTCCACCACATTCCTCAGGTATCCACTAAAAGTGTTACACACTTGTTTTTCAGCCAACCATAATATCTCCGCCTGCAACTTCCTCATAGTGCAGCAATTTGTCCACCCTCTCTCAACACATCAGCCAGCCCTCTGTCCCATAATAAATTATTTCTTCCTAGACATCCCAAAGCAAACAGCTTAAACTTCACTATCTCCAATTTGTAGTCCACGGAAATGCAGCCTTTCCACCTGGTTGATACAGAAGGTTTCAGATACCTAATGGCTGTCGCAGCGCCCAAGAATTAGATGTCCAGTCGCCATTATTTCTCAAAGAAAGCTGTGCCTGTGCTACACCAGCATGTTGCAGAAAACATCATTCATTCCTTGAGAAACTCTGTGTGTGACAGAGTGCATATCACCACTGAGAGTTGTGGACTGCTATAACATAATAATATTTATTCACTTATACACTGTGTGCAGAATTAATAGGCAAGTTGTATTTTAGAGGATTATTTTTATTATTGATCAACAACTATGTTCTCAATCATTCCAAAAGACTCATAAATATCAAAGCTTAATATTTTTGGAAGTTGGAGTGTTTTTTTTTTAGATTTGGCTATCTTAGGAGGATATCTGTTTGTGCAGGTAACTATTACTGTGCAGAATTATTAGGCAACTTAATAAAAACCAAATATATTCCCATCTCACTTGTTTATTTTCACCAGGTAAACTAATATAACTGCGCAAAATTTAGAAATAAACATTTCTGACATGCAAAAACAAAATACAAAAAAATGAGTGATCAATATAGCCACCTTTCTTTATGATGACACTCAACAGCCTTCCATCCATAGATTCTGTCAGTTGCTTGATCTGTTTACGATCAACATTGCGTGCAGCAGCCACCACAGCCTCCCAGACACTGTTCCCAGAGGTGTACTGTTTACCCTCCCTGTAGATCTCACATTTTAGGAGGGACCACAGGTTCTCTATGGGGTTCAGATCAGGTGTACAAAGGGGCCATGTCATTATTTTTTTCTTCTTTTAGACCTTTACTGGTCAGCCACGCTGTGGAGTAGTTGGATGCATGTGATGGAGCATTGTCCTGCATGAAAATCATGTTTTTCTTGAACGATACCAACTTCTTCCTGTACCACTGCATGAAGAAGTTGTCTTCTAGAAACTGGCAGCAGGTCCGGGAGTTGAGCTTCACTCCATCCTCAACCCAAAAAGGTCCCACAAGTTCATCTTTGATGATACCAGCCCATACCAGTACCCCACCTCCACCTTGCTGGCGTCTGAGTCGGAGTGGAGCTCTCTGCCCTTTACTGATCCAACCTCTGGCTCATCCATCTGCCCCATCAAGAGTCACTCTCATTTCATCAGTCCATACAACCTTTGAAAAATCAGTCTTAAGATATCTCTTGGCCCAGTCTTGACGTTTTATCTTATATTTCTTGTTCAAAGGTGGTCGTTTTTCAGCCTTCCTTCCCTGAGTATAGCACACTTTGTACTTTTTGATACTCCAGTAACGTTGCAGCTCTGAAATATGGCTAAACTGGTGGTGTCATGCCCACAAGTGTCTGGGTACTCAAATCTCAGGCGTTTGGGTACGGTGGATGTCACGGGTGGTCAGTGCCCGAGTCTGTGCTTTCGGATGACAACAAAAAAAGGGGGTATTTACAGGGATAAAAGTTTATGGAAGAATGTTGTGACGTCACCTGCAGATCCGGTGATGGCACCGGCGCTGCTGCAGACCTCTGGGGGTATGGATGGCAGCAAGATGTTGTAACTCCTACAGGTAGAGCAGGGTCACTCGGGGCAGTGTAGTGTAGAATGGTCGAATAAAGCAGCGCAGTCTCTGCCATGAGACTGGAATGTCACGGTTAACCAGGAACAAACACAGTCACTTGCTTGCTTTGCACGGGTCTTTACTCCGGTAATCTGCAGTTTACAGGGTATGCAATTGTTACAGCCAGGGTAGTGGACCGGGTGGTCCTGACGGAAGGCTATGTCTGCCCGAAGCTATGTTCCTTTTTTTCTCTTCCACTGTCCTACCTGTGTGCACTCCTTCTTCCACGCGCTGCCCTGCAAGAATCCCGCTTACTACAAGGCCTGTTGGGTGATATGAGATATCCTTCTCTCTCTAAGGGGACTCAACCCGGTTTGGTCCTTCTGGTGGGGTCTGCACTTATGTCGGGCGGATCGTGCTCCTATGAAACGGTCGATCATACCAGTATTTGCAGCTCAGAGATGGACCTCTGCACTGCTTCAGAGCCAGCACCCCGCTTTGAACTGGGCCAGGTTGTTCAGTCACCCTCTGTCTGCCCCTCTCTGTCTGGGTCACCAGGTTGAGGTGCCCTCCCAATTACTTCTCCTCCTCTCCTCAGGTTCTCTCTCTGTCTTGTCTGTTTCCCGCTCTTTTCCCACTCACTATATACCCTAGCTCTCCTCCCACTGGGACCAGTTACCCTTGTAACGGGCTGTCCAATTGGCCCCTGTCTCTAGGTATATGTATGTGGTGGGGAGCTTCAGACTTCCATTACCCCCTACCAGGACAAGAATACTGCACCTTCTGTTCGGGGTGCAGTACCCTTTTGTAGCGCGATGACCAGCGTGGCGCTACAGTGGCAAATAGCATCTTGGCAGCTTCACGCTTGATTTTCCTCAATTCATGGACAGTTATTTTGTGCCTTTCTTGCCCAACATGCTTCTTGTGACCCTGTTGGCTATTTGCCATGAAGCGCTTGATTGTTCAGTGATCACGCTTCAAAAGTTTGGCAATTTCAAGACTGCTACATCACTCTGCAAGACATGTCACAATTTTGGACTTTTCAGAGCCCGTCAAATCCCTCTTCTGGCCCATTTTGCCTAAGGAAAGGCATTTGCCTAATAATTAAGCACACCTTATATAGGGTGTTGATGTCATTACACCACACCCCTCCTCATTAAAGAGATGCACGTCACCTGATTTATTTAATTGGTAGTTGGCTCTCAAGCCTATACAGCTTGGAGTAGGACAACATGTATAAAAAGTATAATGTGATCAAAATACTCATTTGCCTATTAATTCTGCACACAGTGTATAGCGCTATTAATTCCTTAGCACTTTACATACATCAACATTACTGTCCCTCATTGGGCTCACAGTCTAAACATCCTATCAGTATGTATTTGAAATGTGGTGGGAAGAAACCGGAGTTCCCGTAGGCAACCCACACAAATACCGGGAGAACATACAAACTCTGCTATGCAAGCTGAGTTTCAGCAATGGCTGTCTCAGCTAAGCCTGGAGCCAGCGATAATGGTGCACACCTTGTAGCAGATGCCTTAGGCTGGGGTTCCACATGAGCCTTTAGTCTGTTTTTGGCTTCAGTTTTCTCATTTTTTTTTTCTAAGTCCAAAAACTGACAGAAAAACGGATTGGATGTAATAAACACCCTGTCCGTTTTTCTCTGCAGCTCAAAACATTGCCCTGTCCGTTTTTGAGCCAAAAACGCAGTAAGCAGCGTTTTTGGCATCAGTTAAAAAACGCATGCGTTAACGCATGCGTTTTTTTAACATGGGGCCCTATGGGAAACGCATGCGTTAACGCATAGCACATATAGGCATCTGCGTTAACGCATGCGTTAACGCATATGCGTTTTTCATGAAAAAATGACTAAGTCCCAAAAACGTACAGGAGTGCAGGAGGCTCAAAAAGCACCCTATAAAAAACGGATTGGTGATGAAAATCACTTCCAAAAACGGATTTCTATGTGTGACCCCAGCCTTACATGGCTCACGTCCTGAACCCAGTTGTACAGCAATTTCTACACCACTTTCCTGCTCTGGATGAGCAGCTGCAAAGGTACGGATGCTGTGTGTTCACTTCTGCTATTCTCACCCCATGGCTCATCAACTAGCTTTGCTACAGAGGTCTTTGACACGACCGGTTAATCATTTCATATGTGATGTGCAGACACAGTGGAATTCCACTTTGCACGTGTAGCAGCGACTGTGTCAGCAGCAAAAAGCCGTCCCGCAGTATGTAATGACGCATACAGTGACTCAAAGCGAGCTGAATGTGGTGCAAATGATGCTTGTAGAGTTTAAAAATGGCTATTAAGATGGTTAGTGCTAACGATGCCATCATCAGCATTACTATTCTGGTCAACTATATGCTGGCTTAAACATTAAAATATATGTGTGATGAGGTGATGGTACCACAGGAAGACGAGGAGGAGGAAGAAGCGGAGGATTCGGAAAGGATATCAATGATGCAGAAAGGATATCAATATCTCAAAGGTCCTGACTCTCGTCACACAGCCAGGTGGCATAGAGTAGAGCGGCAGAAGGTAGCTCATGGTACCAGACAAAATGGTAGTGAACGTGCATAAGACATGGAACAAATAGAGGAGGACAAGAATGAAGAGGTGATGGGCACAGAATACTCAGGAGATGAGGAAGTAATGATTCCCCTTTCTGTTGTCTGAGGTTGGAAAAAGGAAGCTTGATTTTTACACCACCACAAACACAACAAGGACTTGGGTCTCATTTATGTGTCACACACATGAGCACCTTCTTGCTGCACTAGCTGTAATATGATGCCCGTATCATTAAGATTCGAATTAGTGATGACTACTGAGTTGCCAGACTCTTGGATCTGCAGTACAAGACTAAATTTAGCCAGAGGCTTCCCACCTTGGACAAGGACACGTGCATGCTGGAGTATCAAAGAAAGCTGGTAGACAATCTTAGGACTGATTTTCCCCAACATAGCAGTTAGGGTCACATTACACATTGTAGATATACACTTCCAACCCGGGGGAACTTGAGTTGTCTGTGTAGAAACATTAGCAGCAGCAGTTTATCTAAAAGAAAATGGGTAGACAAGGGCGCAATGGGTCTAAACTGTTTGTAGGAAGAGTATGTGCATTGTAAGAACTGCTCACCTTAGTCAGTTGTGTGACCCACAACTGGTTTTAAAGCATCACAACTGCAGCAGGATCCCCCACCTCATGGATGGTCCTCAGCAACTCCAGAAACGGCCAATAAGATTTTTAGATTTTATAATACCGAACTTCCTCTGTGCTTACCATTGTTTAAAGCACAGAGGAAGTTCGTTATTATAGACAGCAGCACGGATCTAAAAATCTTTTCGTCTGTTTTCTGGAGCAGCAGCAGGTTAACTGTCAGAAGCAATTTTGAGAGTACTTTGACAATTTTTTACACCAACCAGTTCACCTGCAGACAAATAATGAATGACTGGAGAGGGTGGTGCCTAGAGCTCAATACTCATGCTATCATGTAGGGTGTGGCTTGAGCTCGCCAGTCATGCCTTGTAGGGCTTGTCATGCCTGGCAGCCAGCGTTCTCTCAGAACATGTGTTAATCGCTGCTGGTGGTGTCCTGATGGATAAGTGCATCCGGCTGTCCCCTGAAAGTGTCGACTGCCTAACTTTCATCAAGATAAACAAGTCATGCATCTCCAAGGACTTTTCAATCCCAGTGGCAGACTGGGATGACTATGTGATGTTGTACTTTTCATGGTGCTGCATTCATCTCGCCATTATACAATTTGTGTTCAGAGTCAATTGATGACACTTTGGTGGTATCTCACCCTACTTTTTTGAAATGTGGAGGCCTGTGGGTGTTCTCCTTGTCTGTTTCATGAACTTAGCAGGGATCTGTGAGCATGATGCCTACACATGTCACTCATCCCACTGTTACTAATGAATGTTTAACCTTCAAATGCTCGGCCAGGCCCTGTTCCGAATACTGTGCCATGCATGCAGGCTGTGCCATTATATAATTTTTTATTCTGGGTGAATTGATTCCATTTTGGTGGTATCTGGCTCTATTTTTCTGACATGTGGAGGTTCTTTGTGTGGTTCTCCTTGTCTGTTTCCTGAATTTAGCAGGGCTTGTGAGCAGGATACCTACACATGTCACTCATCCCCTTTTTACTAATGAATGTTTTAACTTCAAACACTGGGACAGGCCCTTTTCTGGATCCTGTGCCATTCATTCAGGCTGCGCCATTATACAATTTTTATTCTGGGTCAATTGATGCCAATTTGGTGGTATCTTGCTCTAATTTTTTTTAATGAGTAGACTGTTATTGGGGTGTCTTTGTTGTGTGTTTGTGAAGGGCTCTCTGATCACCATGCCTACACCTTTCACTCATCTCCCTGTTCCTGATCATTGTTGAAGCTTGAAATACTGTACCAGGCCTTGTCCCATGCATCCATTATGCACAATGATGAAAATTTTATTTGTGGGGAATAGATGTCTGTCCCTAATTTGAGCTGTTTTGGCAACTTTTGTCCCCCTTTGAAGGTGTTTCCTAGGCCTTTAATTTTGACCTCCATTGATTTGAATGGGGTTTGGACGTTTGGGTGAACTGTTCACCGATCTATTCAGCGAAGATATGCCCATTTGACAAGCCGAACTGAACCCAAAATTCAGGAGGTTTGCTCATCTCTAGTGTAAAGTATATCAGGTTGATGTATGAGTTAGGCAGTGTACATAAGGCTGGCATATGTGAATTGTGCAATACATCAGATTAAGTCAGAAATACATTTAGTAGTTCATAGAAGAGTGGTGGACCTTGAAATATTCTTTTATACACAGGCCAGGTTTGTCACATTGCCAAGTGGTGTCCTTTTTTTACCCCCTTCTATAACAAACTCGGTTCCTTTCTTTGAGGATTGAGGGACCTCATCTGGGATATGTTGCACTAGTACTATACGAGTACCTTCAGTTCCAGAAGTACTGAGGCCTTTTCCTTCCTGACTTGTAAATACAAGGTTCTCGATTGCTATCTCCTGAAACTGAAGGAATGTGCTGGCGTGGCCTGCACATCATGATAGCTTGTAAGCGTTATACAGTGCCATCTCTACAATGTGCATGGCCAGCTTTTTACATGACACTTTTGCCAGAGAGACCAACTCCCTCACATGTTCTTATTGAATTTCAGGATACAGACTGGTTTGTGTACCTGTGTAGAGGTACCTCGTACAATGGTGGGAGTGCTGCCATCACTATGGATTGTGGTCAAGAAAAGAACTTCTAGTGATTTAGATAAGTAGTTAAGGATAGGCGCTAACTCTTAGGTAGGTATATCGAGTAAAATAAATTACCAAATTCGTCTGTTCAACCCTTTCTTTGGGATGTTTATTTAAAAA
The DNA here is from genome assembly GCA_033576535.1 of Allobates femoralis. NCBI lineage: Eukaryota > Metazoa > Chordata > Amphibia > Anura > Aromobatidae > Allobates > Allobates femoralis. The sequence continues at coordinate 112,744,493 of JARQOC010000001.1, forward strand.
GCAAATAAATTGTATCCTATTATTACATTATTTGATACTAGGTAGTATGTGCACAATCTCTTATTTTGTTCACTATGTACCAACTCAGGTAGTATAAAACAATCTGTTGTTCTTTAAAATGTGCGTGTATAACTCACTATTTAAAAGCTTTATTAAAAATGCACTTAAAGTGCCACACCAATAAAAATATATACCTAAGCAGTATATGGTATCTAGTATACTATCCCAATAAATGGTTTTTCAAACTCTAATACCATGTGTATATACAACACAATGGAGCAATCAGAATATAGATGGAATTCTTTCTGGTATGATGTTATAAGTACAGATGGTCTCCTAGTTTGTCAGGGAATCCTTTTCTAGGGGCTTCTTCAGCTTATGTGCGGGTTCTATAGGTTATAGGCGATCCTTTGGGTTCGTTGTATTGTAAGGCGCCCTGCTCATGCAGGCAACCACAGATCTCCCTAATGCACAGTTGGGTTTCCACAGCAGGTACCTACTACGAACAACACCTTCCACCCCGACACAGTAGGGGGAGCTCAATGTGCTGCCCTTAGGCAAGATCCCCTACATATACTGCTGCTGGGGGAGGAGCTAGTCAGAGTGTGTGCAGACGCTAAAAGAGCTGCAAGGAAGTCCTGGTGTTCGGTGCTGCGTACAGGCCTGAGCCAGTGACCCAGAGTGGCCCTTCAGCGTCCCACAGCCTAAGTGGGAGTGAAGGCAGGGAGCTCAGAGCAAGAATAGAAGCAAGGAACAAGTAGCTCGGGCGAGAGTTCGTTCCAGGAGAAAGCCGGATTTTGTGGATCTGCACCTGTGGGGGAACTATAAGCCCACTGAAAACACCGTCGCACCGTGGATGCTCCAGCTACCCGGTCTCCCAGGAGGGTCAAGAGCGGGAGCCAGGAACAGCAGATCGCTCCAGTGTCCAGAGGGGTTATCCCGGAGACCACACAGGAGGAGAGAGACAGACAAAGGAAGAGAGTGGAGGCAAGTCAGGCTACAGCAGATTGTGCTTCAGCAACTTCACAATCAGAGGAGGCCTTATACCTATTTGCTGTGGGAACCCACTGTGCAGTCCGGTCGCCCATCAGTGCCCTGGAACGTTTACCTGCCTAACACCAGTAAAAAGGTAAAAGAGACTTCTTCTGTGTGCGTGCATCCTTCCTCCTCACTCACTGTGCCCCTCTATAGATTATTCTTACTCTCCCTCTACAAACTCAGCTCCACTACAACCTGCTCACCCTCACTATGCTGCCCCGGAGGTCCCAGTCCTGCCTGCGTAGGACTACACCATTATTGCCACAATACCACCGACCTCCAGAGGACTGTAGTGGCGCTGGTGATATCTCACCAGGTACTGCAGGTGGTGTCACGACAAACTTGTACATAATCCTTGTAATTAATTCCCCTTTTCAAGAGCATCACCCCCAGGATACGGGATCAGGCACGGCCGCCATTCCCTGTGACACGATTAACCCTTTTGCCGCCTGATACCTGAGCACCCCACACCCTGGGGCGCAACAATTGCACTTGCCTTCAATTTTTCTATGGTCAATCTATAAACAAAGTGGTGATATTGTATGAGTTCTTTACTGTACTATTAATTTCTTTGTGTAAAAATTTCCTTATTTAGGAGATTGTATTCTTACCTCCTTCTGTATAGGAGATTTTTCAGACTTTTTATCGTGCTGGTAGTTATGTGAGGTTACCTTTCTTCCAAAAATAAGGACCTATGGATTTAATGAGTACCTTTAACTTTTATTTGTGGTGTTTAAGATCATCTAAGATTTTTAATATAAGTTTTCCCTTAAGCGGCCGTCACACGCAACGATTTTAAGCCCGATATCGTTTAAGCAATCTCCTTTTTGATCGCTTAAGCAATATCGTTTTGGCATCTTTGCATGTAATCAAGCGATTTTACGATGTAAAATCGCTTGATCGTGACATCGCAGATCTGAGCTCCGGAGCTCAGATCTAGCGATGAACGATGTCACAATCTGCTTCATCGTGGTGTATGACACCACGATGAACGATCTCCCAGCGGCAGAGCCTATGCTGGGAGATGGTAACTATGGTACACGTCGGGTTACTAAGCGCCCCGCGGCGCCTAGTAACCCGATGTGTACCATAGTAACCAGCGAGATCGCGGCTCCACATCGCTGGTGAGTCTGCCTGTGTGACATCTCACCAGCGATGTGAACGATATTGTTAGCGATCGCGCGTGCACGTGATCGCTTACAATATCGCTAGCGATATCTTAGCGTGTGACGGCCGCTTTACTTGTATAAATAGTAAGTTGGTACTTTGTAGAGGCAAATTGGTTCAATCTCTCTTAATATAAAGTACTATGATATAATATGTTCCAGGCGTCCAATACTTGGACTCTATGAGTAAAATACCTCCTATTAATTGTGGTGTGTGCTTATTGTTGGAATTTCTTTCTTAAAATGTGTCTTTCTACTTATTTGGTTAAATTGTAGATTTTGTGCAGAACCGTATATGGTGCAGTGATTCTATTGGATCTAATTCGTCTATATATGATGGTAATCTAAGGAAAAGTAAATCATTATTAAAATATAGGTTTGCTAGTATTGTGGGATACTTTGTTAATAATAAGTGTACTTCACACTGTGACATCCGTGTGCACGGACCACGGACAAACCAAAAAAGGCTGAAAATAAACAATTTCATACTCACCTCGCTCCCGCGGTGTCTGCTCCTCTCATTTCTGGTGCCGCTCATTAGGCTCATGAATATTCACTTCACTGGGCCCAAGAGTGGACCGGAAGAGAGAGGAGCAGCGGAGCTGGAGGGAGGTAAGTATGCGGTTGACAGGCTGTCCATGTGCTATCCACGGACCCACGGATAGCACAGGGACTGCACACGTGTCATACGTCCGTGACACATGTGTGCACGCCAAGCCCCCAAACGGCCTTGTTCCACACGTCCGTGGTGACACGGATGTGTGAAACCGGCCTTACTTACTTAATAGTCTTTTGCATAATGGTATGGGTTTCAGTGGTTCTGATTAGTGAAGTCCTTTCTGCAGGTGATGGTGTGCTGAGGAGAATCTGCAGATTCCTACAATTGTTTGTGAAAAGACTATTAACTCTTTACTAATTATACTGCTTTTAGTGTACTTGTGGCACCCCATGGGTTAATGTGCCACAATAACATCACATGGGTTCTCTCCCCCACTACACACTGACAAACACTACCACCTCTGGGCAATAGGGGGAGCACCACGTGCTCCCTTATATACTCTTGCCCATGAGGAAGAGCTCAGACCGTTCAGCACGGTGCAGTGCTGAGAAGAGAGCAGAGTTAGCTCAGTGCAGACCTAGCAAGGGTCAGAAGAACAAGGAGAACGAAAGGCAGAGGAACACATCTGGGAGCTAGAGTGACACCATCACTTGCCCCAGAAGTACGCACAGAGACGGACACCGGATCCGGTACTGTGTCTGGCAACCACAGCACAGTGAATCCAGGAACAGTAGGATCTCTAGATGCCCCCTAGTACCAGAGCGAAGCAACACGGAGGGGTCAGCACAGCATAGAGGACTCAAGTTGCCTAGCCAAGTGGTACCAGCAGAATACAGAGAGACGTGAGGAATCCCAGCAGCTTAGCTAGAAGCAGCAGCCCAGGACACACACACAGTGCAGCACAAGGAAGCCAACGACCCGGACAGGGTGTGGGGAGAGAGCTCAGCCCCATTACAGACTCCGTGGACTATAGCCTGCAATAATATCAGCAGTAAAGCCTTGGAAAACAGCTTTGGAGTCTGTGTATTGATTGCGACCTTTGCTCCAGATTCAGCACAGAGACAATTCCTCCCTACAGATCCAGCCTGTCAGCTCTGCAACATCGGGAGAAGAAGGAAAGTGCACCAGTGCCAACCAAACGTGAGTGTGTGTCCTCCAACCCTTCTCCACCATCTATAACCCCAATAGACTTTACCCTTTACTGCCCCGGGGGATACAGTTCTCCCCACTGGAACTATACCATCTCCGCTGCCACTCCATCACCCCCGGAGGTTCTGCAGCAGCGGCGGTCCCATCACTGGCCGCACCAAGTGGGTGGCGTCACCCGTGACAAATCCCTTGTAAATATTCCCCTTTTATTGTGAGGGCCCAGGGACACGGTCCGGACCAAGCCACCCGTGACATCCCCAGCTACCGACCGGTCCGGTACCGAGTACCCTAGTCCCGCCTGGGGCTCCATAACCTGCTTATATATATCAGGGTATATCATAGGTCACCTTCTAGTGTTGTATAGTGAAATATCCCCCTATATGTCCCTGTTAGAGGATTACTGTGTGATATCTTGCTGGAACTACCATCATGTATCTGTCAGGAGGTGGAGGAGTGACACTCTGCAGACCTGCAGAGGTCAGTAGTACCTCCTGACAGATACATGATGGTAGATCCTGCAGATTATTGCACCACTGGCCTGTACAGAACTGCAGAACATTGCTCCTCCACTCCCTGACAGATACATAGTGATAATTCTGCAGATTATTACCACTGACGTCTATACTTATACCCAGGTAATACACTGATCTATGTATTTTTCACTTCATAAAATGAGGCACAGAATTGTAATCACAATAAGACACACAAATAGAGATTATTACCACTCAGGAATAAGTAATTTTTAGAGCAAGTATACAGGCACTGCAACTGGAAATTTGCGGTCATAACAAGGGTTAACAGACTGATATCCAATCAACTCTGGACTTCCCCTTTATATAGCAATCAATGCTGTCTGACAGGCTTGACACTCTGATGAAGGAGGCCGGAGACCTCTGAAATGAATTAATGACACCTGACTAAGGGCCGCTTTACACTGCGGCGTGATCCAGTTCGGGGCTGTCCGGGAGGACCCAGACAGCCGCGGACCGGATCTGCACACAGGACTGGGGGGCTAATATGTCCTCCGGTCCAGTGTGCAGCGCACGCAGTTCCCGCTGCTAATAAGTCAGGACCGCGGGCTCCGCGGTCCTGACCTGTTAGCGGCTGCAGCTGCGTGCGCTGCACACTGGACCGGTGGGCATAATAGCCCCCCAGTCCTGTGTGCAGATCCAGTCCTCGGCTGTCTGGGTCCTCCCGAACAGACCCGGACCGTATCACGCCACAGTGTGAAGCGGCCCTAAGACAGCAGTTTCCATCCCCTGTAACAGCTCACACTTAACCTGACCTATGTAGGAAAACTCCACGCCCACTGCATCACGTGACCGCTGACGCGAAGGTGACGCGCAGGGAGAACGCCGGTCAGGAAGTTAGGAGCAGCAGTTCCTTCCTAGCGCGGTGGTTTACACAGACACCGCATATATCTAACAGCAAGGGAGACATAACATCTCAGCAGGAAATGGAACTCCAGAGGACCCACTGAACAGCCAAAGAAATGTACAGTGAAGATCCTTATTACCGCTTATTTCCACACAGGGCCTACTTAGTTATATTGATAAATGGTAACTCAGCGACAATATCACCTAGGGTCTCTCACCTTGTGCGGTCTCTCCTCTCTCTGGGGTCTCGCCTCTTGTTTGGTCTCTCCTCTCTCTGTGCATTCTCTCTCCCCTGTGTGCTGTCTCTGCCTCTCCCTTGAGCCTTTCTCTTACCGATGCTTGTTCCCCTCCCGGTAACCTGTGTCTCTCCCCTACACCTGTCTCCCCCTGTGCCTGTCTCCTTCCTGTGCGCTGTGTCCCCACAGCACACCTGTCTCCCACCTATGCGCTGTGTCTCTCCAATGCACCTGTCTCCACCTGCACGCTATCTTCTCCCTGCACCTGTTCCCCCCTGTAAGCTGTGTCTCCCCCTGCGCCTGTCTCTCCCCTGTAAACTGTGTCCCTCCCTTGTAAACTGTGTCTCCCCCCTGTAAACTGTGTCTCCTCCCCTGTAAACTGTGTCTCCCCCCCTGCACTCTGTCTCCCCCCTGGGTATAATTTGCCCCTGACAGGGCCCCCTGAGTGCTGCCTACCCATCCCACCTCACCCCCAGGGGCCCCTGAGCACTGCCTCCACACACCTCAGCCTCAGGGGCTCCTGATAGCTGCCCCCACACACCTCAGCCTCAGGGGCCCCTGACAGCTGCCTCCTCACATCAGTCTCAGGGCCCCCTGAGTGCTGCCCCCACACATCTCAGACTCAGGGGCGCCTTAGCGCTGCCCCCACACACCTTAGCCTTAGGGGCCTCTGAGTGCTGCCCCCACACCTTAGCCCCAGCGGCCCCTGAGAGCTGCCCCCAGGCCTCAGCCTCGAGGGCCCCTGAGTGCTGCCCTCACACCTCAGCCTCAGGGGCCCTGACAGCTGCCCTCACACCTCAGGCTCAGGGGCCCCAGAGCGCTGTTCCCACACACCTCAGCCTTGGGAGCCCCTGAGAGCTGCTCCCACACCTCAGCCTTAGGGGCCCCTGATAACTGCCCCACACCTCAGCCTCAGGGGCCCCTGAGTGCTGCCCCCACACACCTCAGGCTCAGGGGCCCCTTAGCACTGCCCTCATACACCTTAGAAGAAAAAAGGTATTTTCCAGGGCCACTGGACCATACTGACAGCAACTTTATTAGAACATATTTAAAAACACTTACATCCCGGCGGACGCGTTTCGGACAAGGTCCTTACTCATCGCCGATGAGTAAGGACCTTGTCCGAAACGCGTCCGGCGGGATGTAAGTGTTTTTAAATATGTTGTAATAAAGTTGCTGTCAGTATGGTCCAGTAGCCCTGGAAAATACCTTTTTTCTTCTGAACTGATTGGTGGAGCCAGCCACTGTTCCAGGTGCCTGGGAATCCGACGAGTGTTGAGGTGAACAGCTTCCTATTCCCCACCCCCATCAGCTGTGCAATTCTCATACACCTTAGCCTCAGGGGCCCCTGAGTGCTGCCCCCACACCTCAGACCCGGCGGCCCGTGAGTGCTGCCCCCAGGCCTCAGCCTCGGGGGCCCCTGACAGCTGCCCCCACTTTTCAGCCTCAGGGGCCCCTGAGTGCTGCCCCCACACACCTCAGCCTCGGGGGCCCCTGAGTGCTGCCCTCACACGCCATCCTCAGGGTCCCCTTAGTGCTACCTTGCCCCCCTCTCTCCACTACTGGCAGTCGCGCTGATCGCAGCCTGTCCTGTGTTGTGCGATGGCGCCGCATCTATTTCCTTTGTGTGCGGTGATACAGGAAATAGACACGGCGCCGGCTGCAGCATCACACTACACATGACAGGCTGCGATCAGCACGACTGCCTGTAATGGAGAGAGGGTGAGCGAGGCAGCGCTAAGGGGGCCCTGAAGATGGCACGTGGGGGCAGTGGTCAGGGGCCCTCTAGGATGACATGTGGGGGCAATCAGGGGCCCAGTGGGCCCAGCATTCGGGCCCCGGCATTTGCCCGGGTGCTGATGCCAGCCCTGTGCAGCGGCACCGCTAACGGCTGCCATCTACTATATAATAGCCTAATTCTGAAATCCTGAGTCATTGACTGGTCGCGGGCGGCTGGCGCAACCAATCAGCGACACCGGATTTCCGTTGCAGACAAACATACAGAATTAGACGATTATATAGTAGATATGTACAGATAATGTATATTTTGTGAAATGGGTGGGGTACTTTTGGTTCCTTTTCGGGGTCACTCTTCAGGGCCTAGCATTTTATACTAAAGTCACAAAAAAGTTTGCCTCATCACTCATCTGAAGTCAATTGTGTATGCTGTGAAGATACGAGATGTGCAGCAACTGAAACAACAGATACTGGAAGCCTGTGCTAGCATTTCTTCTGCAGTGTTGCTATCAGTGTGTTAAGAGTGGGAGAAGAGGGTTGCATTGACAATCCAACACAATGGGCAGCACTTTGAACACATTTTATAAGTGGTCATAAACTTTTAAATAACTCATGAAAGAATACAGTTATGTTAAAACCAAGAACTCCATTGTTTTTCTTCTAACATTCTCAATAAGTTTGATGCATCACATGACCCTCTTCCCATTGAAAAAAAATAAAATTGTATCCAAAATGGCCAACTTCAAAATGGCCACCATGGTCACCACCCATCTGGAAACGTTTTCCCCCTCCGATATACTAATGAGCCACAAACAGTAATTTATTATCACCAACCATTCCAATTTTATTTAGTTGCATCCATATAAATGACCCATCCTGTACTATATATGGAGACATTTCAGGCTGCACTATATGGAGAACTGAGGCTGAATTATACTGTATAGAGGGCTATGAGGCTGCAATATACTATATGGAGGGATGTGAGTTTGCATTACACTATATGAAAGACAATGGGGCTGCATTATAATAATTGGATGTCTATTGGGGCTACCTTCTGATACATCTGACCAACGTGTGCGCGTGGGGGGTGCCCAGGTCTAAATTTCTCACAAGGGCCCACCAGACTCAAGTTACGCCACTGATAATGATCCTAAACACATGTCAAAATCTACAATAGAATACCTCAAGAGGCACAATTTGAAGGTTTTACAATGGCCCTCACAGGCTAGGGTCACATTTGCATCAGCAAATGCAGATTCTGATCCGGTTTTGAGCATGCAAAATGCTCAAAACAGATCAGGATCCACAGCCCATAGGAGCCCATTATAAAGCCGGATTGCACTACATGCAATCCGGTTACCGCTTGCGGATTTGCAGCCTGCGGTAAAAATCATGCAGGTTGCAGTTTTCGCAGCAGTTTGCAAACCGCAGTAGGAGACCTATAATGGGCTCTTATGGGAGCCTATCCGGCTACCGCAAGGCACATGTAAAAGCTTGCGGTAGCCGGATGCTTTGTTCATCCCTGCTACCGCAGGGATGAACAAAGGGTTGATGTTAATAATAGATTGGGGGCAACATGTCTGTAGGGAGTACCCACCCTCCCTAGAGACTTGCTGTCCACATAGTTAGGCATATTAAGGGTTAATATGTGCAATTACAGTATTGCCAGCATTAGTTCTATGGGTAGTGCATCGCCATAGAACTAATGTTAAAGCTTTCAGGAGCCTGGATAGCAGCAGATACAGTACTCAGATTACGTACTGTATCTCCTCCATAGCGAGGAGCCGCCGGGTTTCATTCAGTAAATAGTAAATGCTGACAATAGCCGGCAATACTGTAATTGCACATATTAACCCTTAACATGCCTAACTATGTGGATGGCATGTCTCTAGGGAGGGTGGGCACTCCCTACAGACATGTTGCTCACATCTATTATTAACATTAACCCTTTGTTTATCCCTGCTGCAGCAGGGATGAACAAAGCATCCGGCAACGGGATTGCACATTCTGAGTAATCTGGTTACCGGATCCGGGTTTAAAGATACATTGTCAACTCAAAATGTGTCTGAATGCTCATGCGATTACCGCATCCGGATCTGGATGCGGTAATCGCAATGAGCCTTCCAAATGTTACCCTAGTTACAGTCTCCTGATCTGAACATCATTGAAATTCTGTGGCTACACCTCAAAACAGCAGTGCATGCAAGATGACCAAAAGATCAAAAAAGACAAATTAAAGAGTTACTAACTCCCCCCAAAAACAGCCTCACTAATTTATTTTCAGTTCTCCATTCTGTAGCCAGCAATGTTCAGGAAAGCAAAGAAGAGACTGCAAGAACAAAAGGGTACACATCTATTTACATAATTGCCTTGTGGCTACTTCCGCACGGTTGTAATGGTATCCCACAATCCACTGTGACAGCTGGAAGTGCGTCAACCGCCATTTTGGAACACCCAAACAATGGGTCTTCCAGTATGGCGATCGGTGCACTCCCAGCAGAAGTAGCCACAAGACAATGATATAAATAGATGCTCTGTCTCCCTCTGTGCTTCGTCGTCCCCTCTCGCCCCACTCCATTCTCACCCTCGCCTGCCGTTACCGATGTCTACTGAAGGCTCCAGGCTGAAGGCTGTGTGGAGCGGCTCATGTGACAGCCTGTGTGACATCACATCAGCCCGTCCTGTCACATGACCTACTCCACACACATGTCTGGAGCCTTCAGTCAACATCGGTAACGCCAGGTGAGGATGAGAATGGAGTGGGGAGAGAGGGGAGGACAAAGCACAGGGGGAGGAAGGGGGACACAGAGGTGCAGGGGGACACAGAGGCATGGGGACACCGAGGCATAGGGGGACACAGAGGCATAGAAGTACACAGAGGCACAGGGGGACAGAGGCACAATGGGACAAAGAGACACAGGGGAAGGCAGGGGGGACACAGAGGCACAGGGGGACAATGGCACAGGGGGACACAGAGGCACAGGGAAAAGCAGGGGGAATACAGAGGCACAGGGGGACAAAGGCACAGGGGGAGCCTAGGGGACACAAGAGGCACAGGGGAAATCAGGGGACACAGAGGCACAGGGGGATACAGAAGCGCAGGGGGGGACACAAAAGCACAGGGGGACATAGAGGGAGACAGAGGCACAGGGGGACACAGAGGGAGACAGAGGCACAGGGGGAGCCAGAGACACAGAGGCATAGGGGGAGACAGAGGTACAGGGGGATACAGAGAGAAATAGAGGCATAGGGAGAGACAGAGGCACAGGGGGACACAGAGGTACAGGGGGAGGCAAAGGCACATGGTGACAAAGGCACAGGGGGAGGCAGAGACACAGAGATGAGAGACAGCACACAGACACCACCCTCCCGATGCGATAGCATCGGGCCCACATCTAGTTTTTTTAACTAAAAACCAATAGCACGATTTTTTTAAAGCCCAAATCCATTCATTTAAGGAAATAAAAACTGACTCCAAAATGTCCGTTTGTAAGCGCAGACTAGGTTAAAGGGGGCTGTCCACTATTATTTCCTCCACTTCTCAATTTTCATATTATTCCATGTAAAATAAAACATTTTATACTTTCCCCTGGCGCCATTCAAGAGATGTCAGTGTCCTGCCGCTAATCAGTGGCCGCTTATGGGCTGTTTCATTTTCTCTTCTACTTCTATAGGGTTTTTAAAGGGTAATCTCTAATGAGTTTTATGACAACCAATATATTTTCAGTTTTCAGTTTACATACTCTAATATAAAAGGTGTAAATGTGATGGAGGGCATTCTAGATTGATATGTATTAGTGTATCAACTTGATCTTTCATTATAAATTGTAAAGTAAAAATGTAATTTTTAAAAGTTCATTTTATTAAAACACTGAATTCAACATACATTTTAAAGTACATTTTTTCACAGAAAACACAACAGCTGAACCTTTGTTTGTCCAGAACAAAACAATACCATCAATACAATAATCCATACATAATAATAAATATAACACATCACTATAAAGTACAACTGTGTGGTACGTGTCATTTACTATATTTTACGATATTACCAAAATGTAAGGGTAAATGAAAAGATCCACTTGTTAAAGCTGTAACAATCACTATGGGTATAGAACAGTGTAGACTAGGAAATGTATGCAAATTATGGGACATTTAAATGGGTTATCAAGATTTTTTTACATTTTTCTTGAAGGGATGAGACCTCTTAGAGGCAGGTTGTTGCTAACTACCTGCCTGTTCTGCCTGGAGTCGATTCCTCTTGGCTTAGAGCAGTCACAGACTGCGATTGACAGTTATATTGCTGCTTCTTTAACTACACATCAACAGATAATTAATACAAAATCTTTGCCTAGCATATTTCAGTAATCAGATCCTCATGAAAAATGATCACCTCTCAGGGATCGAATGAATGAACTACAAAAAACATTGCAAAAACAGTAGGAAAAACGGAGTATACTGCAATTAAGAATGATTTTATTAAAGTAGAAAAAATGGGTGATGAAGAAAAAGAGAAAAGGACAACATCCCTATGGGGGAACAATAACAAATCCATGTACAAGGGATAGATAAGGCGATTCCTTTTTGGCGGTTCCGGAGGATAATGAGGATCTCAAAGGAAGTTTTTTTCTTCTAGGACAAAGATTTATCATTACACTCGAGTTAAAAAACGGACAATGCATTTTGGCTAACAAACGCCTTCATCAGGTATGGTAACTCCATGTTCAAGAAATGGCACCAGTTATAAAATTAATACATCTAGATATAAATACTTATGTCCCAAAAAAATTGAAAAAAGTATTCTAGGAGTGATACTTGTATTGGCTAACCAGATAAATTATATTTGTAAGCTTTCAGAGCTCAAAAGGCCTCTTCATCAGACTTTATTGTAATACAACCTGATGAATGGGCCTTTTGAGCTCTGACACCTTGCAAATGTAATTTTTCTGGTCAGCTGATAAGGGTATCACTCCTAGAATACTTTCACAAATTTTTTGGGACATAAGTATTGACATCGATTTTTCTGGCTAATGCTACCTTCACATTTGTGTTCCCTCCGCAGCGTTCTGCGGAGGGGATCTGCAATGTGACCGCAGCACCGCAAGCCCCTATCTTTATAATGGGAGTGCACGGTGCTACGCTTGACTGCGCATGACGGTGCGCACCCATTCACTGCCACATGTGATCTGTGCGCAGGCGGATGCCTGCGCACAAATCACCCGGTCTCGTCCGCACCACGAACGCGACATGTTGCATTTCTGGTGCGGACGAGACTGGGTGATTTGTGCGCAGAAAGGGTGCGTACGGTCATAAGCAGCACCGTGCGCTCTCATTATAAAGATAGGGGCTTGCAATGCTGTGGTCACATTGCGGATCCCCTCCGCAGAACGCTGCGGAGGGGAACGCAAATGTGAAGGTAGCCTAACACGGCACCACAATATTATTTTGTATTGTACTCCGTATACATCTAGATACAATTACAATTGAGGTCATATAATATAAATACATTTTTCCAATAGAAGAGATATGACATAGGCTGCCGTCACACGCTACAATATCGTGAGCGATATCGTTAGCGATCACGTGCATGCGCGATCGCTAACGATATCGCTCACATCGCTGGTGAGCTGTCACACAGACAGACTCAACAGCGATGTGGAGCAGCGAGATCGCTGGTAACTATGGTACACATCGGGTTACTAGGCGCGGCGCGGCGCTTAGTAACCCGACGTTTTCCAATAGATACCATTTCCCAGCATAGGCTCTGCCACTGGGAGATCGTTCATCGTGGTGTCACACACCATGATGAAGCAGATTGAACAAGCGTTTATCGCTTGATATAAGCTCCAGCTCTCATATCTGCAATGTCACGATCAAGCGATTTTACATTGTAAAATCGCTTGATCGCACGTAACGATGCACAAACGATATCGCTTAAGCGATCAAAAAGCAGATCGCTTAAACGATATCGTTCAAGATATTGCACCGTGTGACAGCCGCCATATATAGATATATGTAGCATTAGTGCAATATAACAAAATATCAATCACATAAATCTAGGCATGCATATCCCTCAATAGACCATTGGGTATGATGGATTGTACACCGGGAGAAAAAATCTTAGTTGGAGGAGATGTGGCTGCTAACAATTTTACTTCCCCCCCATCCCGAGGGAGCTATAGGTAAAAATGTGAAACCCGTGTGTGTATATGACCCTATGCTTCTACCTTTTTCTGGACTTCTCCATATTGTTGGTGGTTTATCCTGGGTATGACTTTCTCATTCATTTGTATTATGCACTGGCACTTTTTTGAGGACATTCTTTCTCCCATTGTACAATCTATGACACCCCATGGCCTATTGAGGAATATGTATGCCTAGATTTATTTGATTGAACTTTAGTTGTATTGCACTATTGCCACATTTATATGTGTCATATCACTTCTATGGAAAACATTTGTTCCATATTATATGACCTTAATTGTAATTGTACCTAAATGTATTAATTTAATAACTGGTGCCAATTCTTGTATTTGGATTTGTTCTTGTTGTCCTTTTTTCTGTTCTTTATCACTCATTTTTTATACTTGAATTATTCTTAATTGCAACATACTACAGTTTTTCCTGTTTTTACGCATCAACAAAGTAGTTCCCCCTTCTCCGGTTTTCTCTGTGGATGGAGCATCACTGTTGACGGCATTTAGGATCCAGATGTCAATCAGCATGGCATCGGCAGATATGACCCGTCTGTAGGGCAGAGTAGAAGAAAAGAAGCTGCTCTAATGATGTTCCAACAGAAGCGGACAAATTTCTGGAAGAAACAGTCTGTAACCGCTATGAGCTTGCAGAGGTCAATGATTGACAGTACAGGAAGATAGTTAGTGACTACCTGTCTATAAGTCCTTAGCCCCTTAAGTAAAAAATACAATCCTGGAAAACCCCTTTAACTTGAATCTAAGACATGGTGATCTAGATTTTATATGTTTGCATCAATGACTTTTAGATGTTGTCACAAATATGTTAATACAAATATTGTGCACGTTCTAGCGCTATGCAAAAACTCAATTAATTGAAACAATGCCTCCTATTTTATAAAACATCAAACATCTGATAATTTTTTTTATTCATCCCATTTAATTATCTAACAGGTTTTATGCAACAAAGAAACATTATACACAATATGAATAGTCATTTACTTCATACGTAGTCTAAATACAATCCAGAAAACACATGTGACGACAATACAGCAGCCTGCTATGGGCACGCTGATGGTTGGAACTAAATGGCACTAGGTTTGAGGTCAAAATATAGATAATATTGGAAAAGAAAAATGCAGTAGGACATATATAGCTCTTTTTTCAACAAAAACACATGGACGATCCACAAATATGTATTATCAATTCTTCACAGTTCGCTAGAAAAACACTCATGATTAACAAAAAATTGTGTTGTGTTTGAAAAAGAATTCTAGTATTTCCTTTACAACTATCAAGAAATTAATGATCATTTTATTTAGCTATTTTCATTGACATGTTACCCAACTTTAATGATATAGTTACATTTGTACCCACACCTCTGGTATAATATACCTCAGGGGAGCCCAACCTGTGGCCCATGGTGTGTGGCTTGCGGCTGTCTGCCATCTTGGTGCATTAGCACCAGGTATGACAAACAGCTATTCAGCATTTTTCCAAATTGTGACTTTTGTGTGTTGCCCAACACAGAAGAGCACCCCTGGATGACATATACAGGCCATTGGGATTATAGGAAAATATTTTGACCTGGAGATAGGATGATTCTGTCAGTTAGAGGGTTTCTTGAAGGCTTCAATAGTGTGGAAGGAGTGTCTGATGTGAAAATAATGGAAAGTGCAAGGGAGAACCCTTATATCTCTGTGGAGAAGCTTTGGCTATCATTATACTGGAAAGTAGGAACTCTGGATGTGGCTCATGACCATTTCTCAGAGATTAATTTGGCGTGAAGGTAAGAGAGGTTGGAGACAATTGTTCTCACTATGAATCCATATATTTTCTTCTAGTTGGCATCTGGAATTGACACATAACTAAATTCAATCTTGACACTACTCTTAGACTTGGAAGACACTTTTTTTGGGCAAAATGTTTGTCATATGGGACTCAAAAATGCTCCCAACACATGAATTTAATCTTCCTATAATCTGTCCTATAACACAATGTTGATGGGAATACATCAATACAACGAGATGCTTCAAAAGACATTGCCGACATCTAAGACATACATCTCTCACCATCTGACCTGAGAGCTGCTCTGTCATTTCGGATGACTGTTCAGAATTATCTTTCATGTGTACACAAGAGGAAAACAACATTCATCTCTATTTTATAACTTGAATCTTGCATTTTCAACAATTTGCTCCCCTTGCAGACTGTATCTCTGAATGCTTAGTTATCTCTGAGCTAGTGAGTGAAACTCAATACATTGATAACTTCCATACGTAGCACACACTTAAATGATTCCTGTTCTCCTTTGTCTATGTAACATGTTTCAGAAGTAGCAGGATAGTGAACATTATACAACAGTAATAAACTGTGTTGCTGTGAATACAGATCCACATACTAGAAAGTATAGAAAGCTGTAATAGCACAAGTCTGTATGGGACTGTGGCTCTCCTTTATTCTGCTAGTCACTGTTCATAAACTTCAATAGATACATTCAACATGACCCTTCTGTTGTCTGGAATTCAGTCTTTTTTTACGTAAATGGTTATTATTCTATTTCCAAGTGTCTGATGAAGTCTAGGGGCAAGGTAAAGGGGGCATTGCTGAAAGTTGGAGAAAGAAGGATATTTTCCTTGTAAGATATTACAAGTTTTCTATAGTTGCACTTACTTTATGCAAAGATTGTTGAAACAGTGATAATTTAATGTGAACCTTACTGTCTACTTGCATCTACCTACATTTCTTGTTTAGTTGCAGACTTCCATCTGTTTAACAAAACGTTTGGAGATTGGTGACATGCTTTACATACAGAATATCTGTCACGTCTTAGTAAATAACTCTATCTTTATTGTGCTTATTGAAGAATGGTCTTCATAATTACATGTGTTTCTAAGGAGTCTTGCTTAACCTCAATGGAATGTTTTCAATTTTATACAAGATCTAAAAAATTGGACAAAATTCTTCCAAGGCAGAATTTAAATGAAATTTGTCATTAAGATCAACACCTTCAAACTACATAAAAGGATAGGTCTTGAAATGTAAATCAATCATGTCTTTATAACTGCTGCTATTCCAAGAAATTAGAATTTTCATTCATATGCAAATTAAATGTTTCAGAGAGTCTGCCAGTAAGATCTACCCTCCTATTTCATCTACATGGACTTGCAGGTCATAGACAGTTAAATACTATAAATGATAACTTGTTGTCTGAGATCTGGTGTCTTATTCCAGAGAATTCCATGTTTTTCTTATACATAAACTAGCTGTGAGCCCGATGCAAATGCATCGGGATTCTAGAACGTGCATTAATTTGATTATAGTAGTTATAGCTACTTTTTGGGGGAGTCCAATACTTTTTTTGGGGGTCCAATACTTTTTGGGGGGGGTCCAATACTTATTGGGGCGCGTTCAATGCTTTTTGGGGTGCGTTCAATACTTATTGGGGTGCGTTCAATGCTTTTTGGGGCGCGTTCAATGCTTTTTGGGGCGTGTTCAATACTTTTTGGGGGGCGTTCAATACTTATTGGGGTGCGTTCAATACTTTTTGGGGCGCGTTCAATACTTATTGGGGGTGTGTTCAATACTTATTGGGGTGTGTTCGATACTTATTGGGACGCGTTCAATACTTTTTGGGGCGCGTTCAATACTTATTGTGACGCGTTCAATACTTATTGGGGTGTGTTCAATACTTATTGGGGTGCGTTCAATACTTTTTGGGGCGCGTTCAATACTTATTGGGGTGTGTTCAATACTTTTTGGGGCGCGTTCAATACTTATTGTGACGCGTTCAATACTTATTGGGGTGTGTTCAATACTTTTTGGGGCGCGTTCAATACTTTTTGGGGCGCGTTCAATACTTATTGGGGTGCGTTCAATACTTTTTGGGGCGCGTTCAATACTTATTGGGGTGCGTTCAATACTTTTTGGGGCGCGTTCAATACTTATTGGGGTGTGTTCAATACTTTTTGGAGTGCTTTGCTGGGCTAAACCTGAATGGTGCACAGGGGGTTAATCACATGTCAGGTCTGTGTGTGAGTGAAGATGTGCTGATTGACTCACTGGGTTGCAGCTGGGAGTGAGTAGGCTGGATAGGAACCTGCCAGGTGTCTGAGTGAGGAGAGGACGATTCAGATTCACTGCCATGTGAAGAGGTGCTGGAAGTGATCCGTCCTCAGTGGGTAAGTGATGGGAGCCTACCAGCTGATGTGTGCATGGCAGCCAGTGTCCAAGGGCCAGGCGGTCATAGCTGACTTTGGGACATTGAGGGGGGGGGGGCTGTGCGGCCATTGAGGGGGGAGGGGGGGGGGGTCTGTGCGGCCATTGAGGGGGGGGGGGTCTGTGCGGCCATTGGGGGGGGGGGTCTGTGCGGCCATTGGGGGGGGGTCTGTGCGGCCATTGAGGGGGGGGGGTCTGTGGGGGATGATGATGATGATGATGATGATGATGATGATGATGATGATGATGATCTGTCATAGTGACTCGCAATGCTTGCACTACCCTGCGACTCGCATGGATCCCCATTCAAAGTATAAGGGGACTTGCGGCGGCTGACGTAGCGACTCGCAATGGCCTCGCGGCCATTGCTCGCGCTACACAGCGAGTCGCAATGAATCCCCATTGAAAGTATAGTGGGACGTGCGGCAGCTGAGGTAGCGACTCGCAATGGCCTCGCGGCCATTGCTCGCGCTACCTCAGCGGTAAATCGCTAACTTTGTAGCCGACCCTCTGGTTCTATTTTCGGACAGCGACTCGCAATGGCCGCTTCGCGGCCATTGCTCGCGCGTGGTGACGTCACAGCGTGACATAGCCACGGCGATTTCGGGGGCCGACACAAAAATGCCTACGGCAATTATAGAGTAGATGAGCTGTTAAGACCTATGGGCTGGACACTGATTCGCATGAGAACCTGAACCCAGAACGTCTCTACATAAAAGGACTGTTACTAATGTGAGACATGTAATGACTGACTTTTTGATCTTATACTCACACATAAGCTCTGTAAAGGGATCAGAACTAGCACAATACAGCAGAAGTGAACTTTGCCTCATAACGTACATTTATAGTAACAGGTTTCCTCAGATGGTGCTATCAGCTCTGCTGCAGTGAGGCCAGAGCCAACACAGTACAGTAGAGTTAATAAAGCTAACTGTAGTGCAGCAGAGGTAAACTTTGCCTCATAACACAAATATTTGCATCTGCAGTCATCTTCCATTTGCTTCACCTTCCATCTCACAGGAAGATTGACAGGGGAAGGACAGTTCAGCAGAGATGACAGCATTTTGAGAGGACAATATGCATATGTGCTTGTTGTGTTTGTAATGTGACAAGGTTCAACTCTGCTGCACTGTGTTGGTTATAATCAGACGCAGGTCTACCAGAAAGCTGACTGTAGTGTAAGAAGACACGCACTGCTGCAAATTTTTCTAAAGAGATAAAATTCACTTCTACTGTGCTGTGTTAGCTCTGCTGTACTGTGTCTGCGTACAGTGGGAGTAAAGCATCAGTTTTTACATGTCTCACACTAGTAATGCCACCTTTTATTTAGAATATACTCTGGAGGCCGAGTCTCAGGGAGATCTGTCCAACCCATAGATCTCATTTACATATAAGAAAATTGTGAATTTCTCTGGAATACGATATTAGATCCCATGTATCATGATACCATTTTATTCAACTTTTTATGACCTGCATGTCCATATAAACAGCTCATGAGGCTCGATCCTACTAACAGGTTCCGTTTAAGTGCATGGGATGTTACAGAGCACATCCTGAGTATATGCCTCCATAGGTTGTTTCTCCACCTAGCACCAGTCTATTTAGCTTGATAGATAACTCACAGTCTCTGTAATAATAAGGAGCAGGCAAGGAAATTAGACAGTGAGCTGTCCCCAATAAAACTGTGGGGGGCTTTATTAGGCGTTAGGTTTTCCTTGTATTGTAAAGAAGACTGCAAAACTTGGAAATGTAAATCAATAAGATCCTTCTAAAGACTGGTTGTAAAATTTAATCTCTTGGCTGGAATAATTATTACAAAACATAAGGTCAAATACCTAGATTATTCAAATGTTAATACCCCTGTCTTAATATACAGTATTATAAAATTGCCTCAACTCTTTTCTTGGATATACTGTATGTGGCACTGGAGGGCATAACTTTTCAAGTAAATGAGATTGAGTTGTGACACCAAGCACAGCATTTAGACGAGCGTGGTCCTGTTTCTAGAGAAGCCTACACTTTATGTCTTACACTAATCAATCCATATTATTGTGTCTCTTTCTGAGTTCAACTTGATAAAAATAATTCAACCAACATTAGTCTTTTTCATTGCTTTAAATTTCTATACCTAACTTCTAACTTTTTTAATATTAAAGAGGTTGTCCATTACTTAGACATTGATGAACTATCCAATCAATGTCTGATTGACACACGGCATCCCTGCCAATCAACTTCTTTTGGTGCCGGCGGCGGGAGCCTGTGGCCAGAAGTGCTCAGTTCCAAAGCTGCCCCATCTTCCGAAAGTGACTTTGACTGGGTAGTGCAGATCCGCTTCCTATTCAAATCAATAGGAGGCGGATGTGTAGTACCCAGCCGTGGTCCCTATTAGAACATGGGGCAACTCCAGAACTGAGCTTTTCCAGCCACAGGGTCCCACAAACCGACACTGAGGACAGCTGATTGGCAGAGGTGCTGGATGTTGGATCCCAGACAATCAGACATTGATGACCTATCCAAAGGAATGTCTAAGTAGTGGACAACCTCTTTAATTGTTAGGGTACATGCAAATGATGTGAAAAATGGGTATCAGATTTTAACACAGAATCATACACATTCCAGGACAAAAATACATGTATAACATATGGATTTTGCTGTGCATTTGACAGATAGTTCACTCTTTCATTTGCAAAGAGTGAAATCCATCATTAGACTGATGAGCAAAAAGGTAATAATGTTTTGAAGTTTTATCTATCAGGCTCATTATCTCACCATCCTCTACAACTTTGAGGGTGAGACTACTTTCATTTTATAGACAATCATCTTGACTATCTTACACATGAATTTGACCTGCAACTATTTAGCATATGATTAGTTATGCAGATTCTTGTCATGTCACTGCATTGAAACTATATTGCTCCTGGTGTTTGAAATATCTTTTTTCTTTCTCTATACTACAAACTGCAACCTGCTGTCATATTCGATAGTAGCTCAGTGTGTTATCAGGTTGATTCCCAAATGAAAGGTCACTAGTTCAAACTGAGGAGCAGCCATGAAGAAGATTTCTGAAAAGAGACACAGCATAATCTAGCTCATCGATAGTGGACTCTCGACCAGGAAATTGCATAACTGCATCATGTGGGTGCCATGATAGTTGTATGAATACAAAATGAAATTTATTCATCTATTCAAAATCTAAGAATTGGATGTCCAGGCAAAATATCAGAGTCAGCAAGTCAGCTGATTACAATGTCTATCAGTCCTGGTGTAACAAACACAGTGAAGGCGGCTCATAAGCTTTGCAATAATGAGATCATAAATGCCCATACAAATACTGTGCAATGTAAGTTACAAACTCTGGATTGGTGGCAGGAAAAATGGTGACAAACTTCGACTTCAATATTGTTATATGAAAAGTGGACAGTAGAAGATTGGAAATGGGTGATTTAGACATATAGGACAAAAGCCTATAGACTAGGCCCTGATGGGTGCAAATGGTTCTGGAAGAAACAAGCAAAAAAGGAGCTAATAGATTGAGACATTGAAGGAACTGTCAAGTTTGATGGTGGAAGCCAAATGATATGGGGTTGTTTCATGGTCAAAGGATATTTGACCAGGATTGATGGAGATCTCAATGATGAGTATCCTACCTTCGTAAACTCGACTACTATGGGTATGAAAAGGACAACATGGTTTTCCAACAGGATAATGACCCAAAACATTTGTCAAAACTGGTAAAAAAAAAAGGTTCAATGACAATTAAGTAAAGTGTTGGATTGCCCCGACTGTCCCCAGACCTCAACCCAATCCAACACTTGTGGATAGAGTTGAAGAAATAGCTGTATACATACAAAATTGAGTTGACTAGTATTCACCAACATTGGGAACGTGTAGGCGAGATTTTGGATTAGAGTTTGCTTGAGACATGCTTCAATCTGATGTAGACCGTGCCAAAAAGTGTTCAAGCAGTGTTGAACGCCAAAGGCGGATTAACAAAATACAGTACTGGAAAAATAATAAAAATGTAACTTTAGATTTTTAGGTGCAAAAAGAGTAGCAATGCAGTAACATGATAAGAATCTGAATAACTAATCATATGCTAAATAGTTGCAAGACAAATTTATGTATGAGATAGCCAAGATGATTGCTGTAGTCTCACGCTCAAAGCTGTAGTGGGTGGTGAGATATGGAGCCTGAAAGTCAAAAGTTCATAACATTGTTACCCTTCTTCTTGTCAGTATATATCTACAAAAAAGCTTAACAACAAGAATTGATTCATTTATAATTGTTTGCATTTTGTATGAGGATATTCAGTGACAGTTTCCTTAACATAACTATATATAGTGTATAAAAATACAAAGTGTTATTAGCTAAAAGTGATTTGTTTAATCACATAAGTTTACGTGATCCTTTGCAAAGCTCTTATTAATTTAAAGAATAAGACTGTATTTTGTGACACTGACTCCTTATTTACAACATCTCTATATACACACAAATATAAAATAATATATATTCATCTTATTGTGTAAATTCTGACTACATAAAAATAAAATTGCTATATTATGAAACATTCTTTACAAATAATGAGGTATAGTCATTAACAATCATTAGAGCATTCTTCATTCATTCATTCATTCATTCATTCATTCATTCATATATTGTACTTAAATTAGACTTCTTTGTGATGTTTTTATATTGTATATGTACAACTATATAAGGGAAACCTTGATAATATTGGGTATTCTATAGGCAGGAAGAATCTGAACAGATGGATTGAAAGCTTTATGGAAAAAGATTCATAGTATAAGAGATGGTCAGCCCCGATGTGCTGAGAAGACATGATGTGTCTAGTAGCCATCTTGGGCAAACTAACTTTTCAGCTATTAAAATGCAGTATCTGAATTTCTCCCCCTGAAATGGAGGAATAAATAACATAGGTGTCATTAGTAAGTATACAAGAAGTCTAAGGTTACATAGAATAGGAGACGTGAAGTGTGGTAGCTGATAAGGGGTGATTTGTGGTAATGAATGGGGAATATATTGAAGAGAGGAGCCAATTTGTCAATAGAGCTGTCAGTATTTAAAGAGTAATGTGAGTAGAGGCGCCTTCAGAGATCAGGGATGTCAGTAATGACGACATTACTGAATTTGTTGGACGTAACATTTAGGCCTATAGGATTATAATGAGTAATGCTGCAATGCTCGTAAATATTGTCGTGTTGTATCATTACATGCTTTGTTCTGCTATGTTTCTCTACACTATGTTTTTTACTTGGTTTAAACATGTATAAAAAAAAACCTTTCAGGGTCACTTTCTTGCCTTGGCACCAGTGTGTGTACTTGTGCAGTCACAAACCTGTCTTCTGTATCTGCTCTTGTGCGCTTCCCTAAAGCCTCCGTCACACGGGACGACATCGCCGCCCATTACAGAGGCGACGTGGGGGCATGACCTATCGCCGGCGTCATTGCCCCTACGTCGCCTCATGTAAAGGGGTGATGTCGGCGGTGCTGGGCGGTCGCCTGGATTCAGAGCAGTGCTCTGAAACCAGGCGACCATCATGGGGCGATGTGCACACATCGCCCCATGTAACCAAGCGCCGGCGACCTGTCAGGCGATGGGAGCCATAGGCTCCCATTGTTCTTCATCGCCACTGGGGTTTTCAGACACCCTGGCGGCGATGCCACCTGACAGCTCACCGACCCACCTGTCGCCGCCGACATCCCCAGCCTCGTCGCCAGGTGTGACGGGGGCTTTATAGACCTTATTTCCTACTTCAAATATTGTATAAAATGTCTTCCCAGACGTTGTACAGCCCTCGAGGATTTCTAATCTAACTTTGACATGTTGAAATCATCTCTCATTCTGGACTTCGTAGTAGGAGGCGACGGCCCTAATCAGTGATTGACAGCTTTCCCTTAATAAGTGTGTATACATAGACAGCTGTCAGTCACTGATTACGACCAACCACTTGACTTCCAAAGCCAAAATTAATAAAATGAAAGTTGCACTGAATCTTTTCCCACAAACCTATATCTCAGTTTTTTCTAGCTCTATTACATGACTTCAAGATCAGATTGCATGTACAATATAACAGCTTCTCTTTAAAAGTCTGTCATGCTATCTTAAAAACCATAATACTAAACTATGAATTCTCTTTATATAGCAAATATTTACTGGCCACTGGGTATGTAGAGTACTTCTTGTAGGGTTTTGATTCTGGACATGAGCTGTGATGAAATTAACACAACTAAATATTAACTTCAAGTCTTCGAGGCCAATTGTGTCGACCTATAACCCTTGAATTGTACCGATTAACATTCTAAATGTTTCTTAAATGAATTCCTTCTTGCTCACTCACGGGCAGTGAATTTTTAATTGAAGCATTGAGTTGATCTGATGGCCGATATGAAAGTGTACTCATTTTCGTGTGCAGACTTGTTTGTGATCGAAGTTTTGGTGGTATGTTTTTCAGAAGTTGTAGAAAGTGTTTCCTGAAATTCTTTCCAAAAAATCCATATAAGAAAGGGTTCAAGCAGCTGTTGAAGTAGGCAATACAAATAGTGATAGGCATTCCTGTGTCTACAATGTCTTCAAATTGACAGTTTACTATTACATTCAACTGAATTAAAATATCCAAGAAAGTAAAAATTTGATGTGGGAGCCAGCAGAAGAAGAACACCAGAACAATGGCCACAATCATCTTCAAGATCTCATCATTCTTAGTGTTGCCCCTCTGACCTTGGAAGGTGGCTTTTAGCGTCTTGCCAATTAATGTGTAGCTTGTTAAAATGATCAAAAAGGGAATAAAGAATCCAAGAACGTTCTTTGTTATGTTCATCCCAGTCAAAACAGTTTGTGAAGAGTTGGTGGGATAGTAGAAAGCACACACTGTGATGTTGTCCTGGAGGGGTATTACGGTACGATATATGAATGCAGGTAGGCTGGCCAGACATGCAATGATCCAAATGGAAATGCAAATCATTTTACCTACCATTATTGTCCGGCGAATGCGGGAAATCATTGGATGGACGATGGCTATATATCGGTCAATGCTGAGGCAAGTAAGCAAAAATACAGAGGTGTATAGATTAAAGGTGACTGCTGCTGCAGACAGTTTGCACAAGAAGTTGCCAAAGGGCCAGTTATAGTGCATGGCTGTGTAGGCTGCCCATAAGGGTAATGTGATCACGAAGCACAAATCAGCAATGGCCAAATTCATTAGAAATATGCTGGCCACCGTCTTCATTTTCATGTAACAGTATATAACGATGACCACAAGACTGTTTCCGAAGACTCCTATGATAAATATTGTGCTGTAGATTATTGGAATCGCAATAAATATATAATTGTGTCTTCCTGATGTGGAGCACGAAACTTGAAACTGGTGTGATGAAATATTCTGCATTTTGAAATTTGTACGTTTTTAGTCTTCTTTTCCCTTAAGCCTAAAAAAAAAGCAAAAAAGAAAAATATTAACTTCTTTGCATTTATAAGGAGAGCTACATGCAAGAGGTTGTGCTCACACTGTTATAAATAGGCTATGTAGGGGCTCATACTGTATATAGTAGCCTGTGTGGGGGCTCAAACTGTACATAGAGGGCTATGTGGGAGCTTATGCTATATCACAAAGCTATGTGGGATATTACACTAGATATAGAGAAGTTATCTGGAGATACAGTATATAGAGAGGCCATGTGGAGTCTAACACTGTATATAGGGGACTATGTGGGTGTCTCATACTGCATATAGAGGGGCCATGTGGGGTCGTAGGCTGTATATAGAGGGACTATGTGGGGGATCATACCATATATAGGGGGATATGTAGGGGCTTATGGTTTCTCATGTTATCCCTTGGGTACATTAATTACCCATACCAGAGCTAGGGGGAAAGAGTCAGATGACCATATAGATGTAAACAATACCTTATGAACATATTAAATTATTCTACGAAAAATTGCTTTGTAATTGTGGTATTGAGAAGAGGCGAAGAGTATGGTATATGTTTTTTGCAGGATTATTTTCTGTATAGAATTAGAGGTATTCAAGGTTCAGCATGGTTCCATAGAAGTGAAAGATATTATAATTTTCTGGAAAATTGCCCAATACTGTCAGTGTAATGTCTTCTACATAAAAAATAACTTTTTTAGTTGGAAGCACACTTAAAGAGGACCTGCCCCCAGGTTAAAAGTGGAAAATGTTTGCTTTTATTTTATTTCCAAAGATTCCTTGAGAAATCTGTTTTTTTTTTTAAATTTAGCTTTTCTTTCTAGCATATGGTGCCAGATATATGAACCTTGTAGGGATAGCTGCTGGAGGAGGGATAGTTAGAGATTACAGCTGGCAAATGGGCAGGGTTTATTGAAAAACAATACGACTGCTGCAACCCAAAACCAAAAGTCATGTTCAGGGATAAATACTGTCCATTCTTGAAGTCAATCCACTGCTATCTGCATTCACTGCAGGGCTAGCTGACGAGGAGGAATGGTTTTGGATTAGAGGCATATAGGCAGGGTTTATTGACTTACTCTACTTTTACAGACAGAAGTTAAAACTTACAAAATGAAGATAACATAAATTCTACAGGAAAAAATATTAGGAAACATTAATTCTTGTGTAATCACTTGTATATAAAGCAAAACTTTACAAAAATAAATGCCTCCTTCATCCCTCAATAGCCAGGCCATATCTCAGTGTATGTCCCCTTTGCCTCTGACTACAGTAGATGATATAGCACTGGGGCAGGAAATAAAACTACACCCACCAGTAGTCACCGGTAAATAGAATTATAACAATTTACTGCCTTATGTAGGCATGTGGTGTGTGCAAGATGGTAAATTACTTCCTGATTATTTTATGAAAGATGAATTCAAACTCACAAAGTTCATTTATACAATGCAAGAACTGGCAAACATTTGAAGGAAGAGTGACTCTAACACACCTGTATTAGACATAAAGGAGGGCCTCATACACATTCTGTTAAAATTGTTAGGTATTGGGACCTCAAGACTCATAAGACCAAAACACTGGGTGCAAAAACATTTACCGCCGAGGGTATACATCTATATATGTAAGAGAATTGTAAAGGTAGGTCTCATACACCTTCCGAAAAAATTATATAGGAGGGCATCATACATACCCATGGATAAATTAAGAGCAAGAGACATCTATTTATATTCTTATAGGGAACCTCTCACCCCCCAGGGCCTACTAAACTAAAAGAGCTACCTTCAGTAGTGCCTCTGCTGCATTTTGTGAAGGTGTCTCTTAACCCTCTACTCCCCTGGGACACCAAAATAACCACTTTATAAGAAATTACTTTAGGTCCGGGAGGTATACTCCCCGCCCTGGATCTAAATGCCTCACTGCTGTTACACCTCTTCCTCGACCCTCCGGGACCCTCCTCCTCTATTATTTGAGACTTCTCAGCGCCTGTGCAGATCCCTCAGTTGCTGGGCATGCTCTGGGAGCTCTGCCAGTGAGCTGAAATCACATGATGTTGGAACATTGCGCCTGCGTATAACACAGGCACCAGATCCCGCCCTGTGTGATCTTATGCTTTATACAGACTGCAGGGCTAGGAATCTGGCACCTGCGCAAACAGCATGACTGTGTCTGTACCCTCCTCGTCAGATTCCCAAACCCGCAGTCTGCATAGAGCATAAGACCACATAGGGTGGGATCTGGTGCCTGCGTTATACCATGTGACATCGGGCAGAGGTCACAAAGCATGCCCGAGAACTGAGGGAACTGCGCAGGTGCCGATATTGCTCTAAATATGCAAATAGAGTCTGTGGAGCCTCTGTTAGGAGTCTCAAACACAGAACTAGCCATATATCCCTCCAGGGAAGGACCCAGCCTTATTGCTCTAAAGGAAGAGAGGAGGAGGGTCCCGGAGGGTTGAGGCGGAGAGGTAACAGCAGTGAATTGTTTAGGTCTAGGGAGCGGAGTATACCTCCTAGACCTAAAGTAATTTCTTATAAAGTGACTATTTTGGTGTCCCGGTGGGGTAAGGGGATAAGAGCCACCTTTACAAAATGCAGCATAGGCGCTGCTAAAGGTGTCTCTTAGTTTTACAGGCCCAGAGCGAGGTGGGGGGGGGAAATGACAGGTTCATTTTAAGATTTAGAGCAAGAGAGGTCTGATAACTCTCTGAAAAGGTGGAGAGAGGGTTGCCCATTTAGGCTCTTAAAATTTGAAGGAAGGGCAGCCTGATGACCCCACAAAATGGTGAAGCGAGGGCCACTGTTTGTGCTCCTAAATTTAGGAGCAAGCGTGGCCCAATGACTATACAAAGAAGTAGAGTGACAGCCATATGATAACCCTCTTGATATTGTAATGCTGGCATCCCAGCACTGCCCCACATCTTCTACCTGGAAAGGATGCTGATATTCTCACCACCATGTTTAAAACCTTGCCAACAAATTTAATGTGTAGTTCCAAGGCATTAGCACATCACACATCAATCAGTGAGCTGGCACTTGCAAGCACTGCTGAAGCATTGCCAAACCAGCGGCAGCAGCTAATGTGTGCAAATGGGCACACAAGTGGCATAACTTTACAAGTAGCTCAGGCAAATCTGGATAGGTTTTCAGAAACTTTTGAACCATTAAGTAGAGCATGTTTGAGCCAGCCATGGTACATGTATGAGCTTGCCAAGCTTCAGATCCAGCACCAGGTTATGGCCATTATCACACATGACCATGCCTGGTTGTAGGTGCAGCAGTGAGAGCTACAGATCTGTTCTATAATAGCTTTCCACAATTCTGCAGTGGTGTGCTGTTTGTTGTGTAAATAAATTATTTTCATCAGAGCCTCTTGCCACTTCACTGAAACAGTACTACAGTGCTCCCAGCTTGCGACTATTAAGGATGACATGCGCCAAGATGACAATTTGGAGATCAAATATGAGGAGGAAGAGGGTGTGTAGGAAATGGTGTAGGAGGTAGAAGAAACCCCGACTGTACTAGGGCCTTCAATCCT
The DNA here is from genome assembly GCA_033576535.1 of Allobates femoralis. Taxonomy (NCBI): domain Eukaryota; kingdom Metazoa; phylum Chordata; class Amphibia; order Anura; family Aromobatidae; genus Allobates; species Allobates femoralis. The sequence goes on from JARQOC010000001.1 coordinate 112,773,144, forward strand.
CGGTGTTGGTATCTCATGTTCCATCTCAGGGTCCAACTTGGTCCTAGCCTCCACAAGGTTCACCCAGTGTTGTGTCAGGGGAATGTAACATCTTTGTCCAAAAGCACTTGCCCAGTGTCACTCGTAAAGTGGATATTTCCAGTAACTGTGTTGGTCAAGGCACGTATAATATTATGGGACATGTGCTGGTGTAAGACGGGAATGGCACACCATGAAAAATAGTGGTGGCTGGGGTTGCTGAGAACCAAGTAATGAGGGATGGCTGACACCATAAAATTGTGGAAAGCCGCAGCGTCCCCTAGTCTAAATGACAACATTTCCAGGTAAAGCAATCTGAAATGTGAAAAACATTTATTGTTTGGTCCTGTGTGGCTTATTATTTGCATAGCTCCCAAAAATCTCTGTCCCAGTCTAATGGCTCAACCCACTGTACCTGCAGCCCCGACTTCCTTTCAACTCTCCTTTCTGCTCCATAGCTCCCTCCAGAGGTGGAACTGGTATCTCTGAAGTGCATACATTAAATTAGCAATTTTTCTTGATCGACTTCTTGATAGTATGCAGCAGCTCTAAAGAAAACCACTTCCCAGACTGAGAGCAATAGGAGAATTTGGTAATCTCAACCTGTAGAGCAGACAGGAAGCCAAGAGATAGAGATTGAAACCCATAGCGATACATCTGTACACATTGGTGTATCTCCATGGCCCTACATTCTAAATCATTGTATAATATTGTTTTCCAATAAAAATAGTACAAAATAATTCCAAAAATTTATTTTTTTGTTACTGTTACCTATTTTCCTTGTATGTTGCTACACAGCAATAACAAGCAGGAGCTGAGGCTTTGAGCCACAGACTCTGGTGATATTACAGAGAGAATTGTGTATACTTTAAATTGCATTGCAGCCTTCGACTCCACAGGTAGATTATACTGGTACACAGAGATATACTGTACATAGCAGTACATTTCTATGTCCTGTATTCTAGAGGGAAAATAAATTATTTTTTTTCTCTTCCTATAAAATTATTAAAAGATATTAAAAAAATTACAATAATGTCATTTTAATGTGCTTTTTTATTAAATAAAAAATATATAAATATCACAAATCAGCAAATAACATAAGCATATTTAGTGTCCCTGTAATTGTAACGGCTTGCACAACACACCAATCAGATTATTTTTGGGTTAGGGGCAGTGGGACTCCGCACTGGGACAAAAAATTTGATGTTGTTGCTGATTGTGCAACAACAGGTGCAGGGCAGGAGGCAGCCATGCTTGTGCCCTGGCCAGTTGATTGGCGAGCATGTACAACATGGAAGAGGTAGTGGCCATCGACCCCAGATGTTCTGCAGCAGTGGTGGCCACTAATAGCCATGAACCATGGGTAGCGTCACAAATCATATCCCTTCAAACCACCCTTTCCCTTATACAAGCCAAGAACTCTTTGAAGCTAAACCCAGGGCCACGGAAGCCGGGTCTCAACCCTTGTGACTTCTCAGAAGTGTTAACAGCGCAGTTCCGAGCACCCCACAGCCCTTGGGGCATGACAACAACATTGTTCCCAACAGCAAACTGGGAGTTACAGATGTGACTGGGTTTCTTCTCCATGCTGTTCCCATTTGATCTCAGACCTGTTTCCATTTCAGCAGTTTTAGGGCCTTGTCCAGCCCTCGTTGTAGATGCCTTCGGAAAAAGTGCTCGAGTTTCCTATTGACTTCCATTATATTCGTTACTTGAGTCGAGCCCATCCAAGCGTCAAATCTGCCTCAGGGAGATTCTGACTTATGCAGCCAGAACTATTAGCTTCCAGGCCACACCCCCATGAGTGATAAGTCGAATAGATGGGTTAGGGCAAAGATGAGGACTGTGGTGAGGTTCGGGATGAGGTGGAAGGGGAGTGGGTTGAGGGCGCAGGTTGTGAGGTGTGATCGTGACAAAAGGGAGGAGAGTTGATCTTCTGTCATGGTGGAAAATCTTCATTTGGACGAAGAGGGCTGGGCGGTAGTGGGGAAGGGCCAAGGAGACAGTGGGTCAAAGCTTTCTCTGATTCTTGCTATCTTTCATTTGAAGAGAGAGAGGCAAAGTCATCGGCACAGATGAGGGAAGAGGGAGGAGGTGCAAGGGGATGGAGTAAGGAGTTGAAAGTTTTGAATAGTTATTTGGGGTTGTGGCACAGGGCGGTTATTAGGGATGAGAAGTAGGCTTGTTTTGCGGTCATGAGTGCAGTCTTGAAGTTGGTGATTGACTGTTTGTACATGGCGAAATGCACCCCGGAATGGGATTTTTTCCATCTCCGCTGGGCCGCCCGGGACAATTGGCGCAGTTCTTTAGTGAGGGCAGTGAGCCAAGGTTGCCTGTGTGTATGGGTTTTGTTGTATGTGAGTGGGGTGGCCTGATAAAGGGTTACAGTGATTGTGGTGTTGTAGAGGGTGGCAGCAGCGTCAGCGTCATTTAAGGAAGCTACGTCTGTGAGAGGGAGAAGGGACTTTGAGAAGGAGTGGAAACCGATAAGTTTAAGTTTTCTGCTTGCTTAAGTGCTTTTCCGGGGAAGGGGGAGCATATTATGAGGGGAAAGGGAGGACAAAGTCAGAAGGTTGTGCTCGGATAGGGGAAGGGGTGAGTTTGAGAGGTCAGTGAGGGAACATAGGTGGGTGAAGACGAGGTCCAAAGTGTGGCCATCTTTATTGAGTGGCTGAGGAGGACCATTGGGAAAGCCCAAAGGAGGTGGTCATTGATAGAAGTCTAGAGGCAGCAGGGTGAGGGGTGTCAATGGGGATGTTGAAGTCCCCCATGATGATAGTGGGGATGTCAGAAGTAAGGAAGTGGAGAATCCAAGATTATTTATTGTAATAATGTATGTAGAATGGAATACAACTTCAACAGATATTTGGAGTTTACCATTGTAAGTATTCATTACAGACTCACAAATAAATACCCTAGAAATTAGCAGAACTAGACACATTGCCTACTAAGCTGTAGAGGTGGTCAAACCGGTGCTATATATTACTTTACAAGACTTAGGGCCGCTTTACACACACCAACTTCTGTGACCAACTTCTGAACAGATCTCGGGTTGCAGTGAAATCATGGACACATTGTTACATTTTGTGGCTGTGTACAAATGGAACAATGTGTCCATGATTTCACTGCAACCCGAGATCTGTTCAGAAGTTGGTCACAGAAGTTATTGTGTGTAAAGTGGCCCTTATTGTGATCGTATTGGATAGAGGTGTCAATTTTACCAACTAACAGCAAATACCACCCATAACATTTCCAAGATCATTTGTCCTTTAGGCCAAGGGACATTGGAGTTGACAATCAGTTTCAAATTACATTTTTATGGTCCATAAATATGATTCTTTTCCTAGTTTCAGTAATGGGTCATATGCTGTTGACACTTGTGTATTTTTTCCCCCCACAATCGCTAACAAATTGGTACACCAGTGTAATTTTGCAGAGAGCTACAAGGAAGGGGGCCAATATTCAAACGTTTGTGCTAATATTCTCCATTTGTGAATAACCCCTGATGTCACTAAAGAGATGGCGGTACTGTAACTAAATACACATCCACCGATAACACGAACTATAATACTCTCATGAATGAATCTTTAATTTCATTTTCATTTAGGTACACAAATAGATTTAATGCACAGCATTGGAAAGAGATAATTGTCTATTAAATCAAGAGGCTGGGAACCAGGATGCTTTATTTTAATGGCATCATACTTTAATATTGGAGCAATCTTATTTCTGAAGCTACTTTTTGAAGTTGGCAATAATTCTAGCTCCACAATCGGCCATGCTGGTTAATTTTATGATAATTATATCTGTAGCTAGATTTCTGTAGCCTATGACCCATAAAGAACTGCTGATTTTTCAGCTTTATCTTATCAGGGCTCGAAAATACTAATTATAGAGCAGCTAAAAAAAACAGGTCTCCAGTTTCCAGCGCTCTGCTTGAGAAACTGAAGTTGTTGAAACACCTGGTAAAGCTTATTCTTTACACATAACTGGTGAATGTAGTTATCAAATATCATTTATGAATCATTTCAAATAATTTCAATGAGTCCTTAGGCCTTCATATTGTTATGGCTGGGGTGTAATATACATACACATATATATTTAATGTCATTGCTGAAAGTCTTCGCACCCTTGAAATTGTTCAGGAAATGAACTATTTCTCCCAGATATGTTATAAATTTCACAAGGTTTGTAATACACAAGTTTTTCCTTTGCATGTATTGGAACAACACAAAAAAAGAAGAAAAAAAGGCAAATCGGACATAATTTCACACAAAGCCCACAAATTGGGCCGGACAAAATTGTTGTCACCCTCTGATTAACATTTGGTTGCACAACCTATGGAATAAATAACTGCAATCTATCGCTTCCTATGACCATCTATAAGTTTCTTACTCCTCTCAAATGGAATTTTGGACCCCTCTCCTTGAGCAAACTGCTCCAGGTCTCCATTATTCACACACAGCTCTGCTACATGAAAACTACATGCACATATACAGGCACACACAGCTCTGCTACATACAGATATAAACACACACAGCTGTGCTACAGGTAAACTACATGCACATAAAGACACACACAGTTTTGCCACATGCACATATATACACAATTCTGCTACATGCAAATAAAAACACACAACCACATAAAAACACACAGTTCAGCTTCATACAAACTGCACATGTTCTGTTACATGCAAGCTACTAGTGCACTACTTTGATTTTCTAAGATAATGACTTTTGGGTTTTCATTGCTTTAAGCTATACTCATCAATATTAACAGAAAAAAACACTAGAAATAGATCACTCTGTTTGTAATGACTCTATATAATATATGTGTTTCACTTTTTGTATAAAATTATTGAAATAAATTAACTTTTTAATGATATTCTAATTCATTGAGATCTACTAGTCCATACCCATATAGATACACAAAGCTCTGCTATATGCACATATAGACAACCACAGCCCTGCTACATCCACATATAGACACAAACACAGCCCTACTACATGAACACACTTTATATTACCACATCTCACACACACTGTTTTATCTCACTGCCTAGTAAACCAGAGCAGTGCTTATTAGCGCTTTCTATTGAGCTTGTAAATACTGCACTGAACTTGGCTGGGATGCCTAGAGTGCACCACTAACACACCAGTTTCAATGCTACTGTGCTCCTCAAATGCTGCAGAGGCAATACTGTCTCAAGTACTGGCATCAAAAATGCACAGTTCAAACCAGTGAGATAACAATTCTGCTGGCAATCACAATTAAAGATGGAACAGAACCAGTAAATTGGCAGAGAATTAAAATTAATTGCAATAAGGTAATTACATGTTACATTCAATGCAATCAATGATACAGTTAATTGAACCCCTTAGTGACAAAGCTAATTTGCACATTCCTGAATAGGGCACATTTTAGAAATCTGACTCGTGTCACCTTATGCGGTAATAACTCTGGGATGCTTCAATTAATCTCAACGATTCCGAGGTTGTTTTTTCATGACACATTGCGCTTTGTTATTAGCAAATTTAGGTAGCTTTTTGCGTTTATTTGTGAAAATATCAGAATTTTGGTGAAAATTTGGAAAAAATATAGCAATTAAGCCAGTTAGTAATGGGGATAAAAATAATTGATAAATAACATTTCCCATATATCTACTTTATAGTTGCATCATTTTTCAAACGTCATTTTATTTTGTTAGGATGTTAGAAGGGTTACAAGCTTAGCAGCACTATTTAATATTTTCAATAAATTGATAAAAACTGTTTCTTTAGGGACCTATTCCGATCTAAATGGAGTTTGAGAGGCTTATATTTTGAAAACTCCCCAAAATACGACTTTGTAAACTTCATCCCCCAATTACTTCAAAACTGCTGTCTGGAATTTTTTTTCACCCTTCAGGTGCTACACAGATATTAACGCCTTCACAACTTTGCACATACTGTTACATCCAAGGCCACCTTCCTGCCTTTGATGCAAGCTTATGGAATAAGCTCGCACCAGTACCTGCACATGTCAGCTGATCTAAACAGCTGACATGTACAACTAAATTGGCTGTGTTGATCAGCCCAGCACTGTTAACCTTTTAGGTCAGGCTGTCAATCACTGACAGCACGACCTAAAACACAGTGTCGGGGATTGAGCTATTCGATCATGGGAACTTGCTGCATTGACAGCACGGAGACAGCTGATGGCCCCGGATACTATTTTGAATCACTTCCTGCAAGCGATGCTCTTCTGCTGCCTTCTGCTCCCGATGCCTGTGCACGCCACACAGGTTCCACCAGTGTCCAAATAAAGTGCATGCTTGTGCTTTATGGCTGAGGGGCACTATGTATCTAAGGCAACCTTCCACTAGGGGAGGTGCCTAAGCTACATGGCTAGTTAAGTCCGTCATTTAGCCCGCCTTCCCATTCTTGTCAGCCTCTGCTATCCTGTCTGCAACAGCTGTCCCGCTTACACTTGCCATCCCTAAAGACTGTATCTGTGTGTACTTGAGTCCTTCCCTGCCCTTGTGGTCAGCTACCACAGCTACCTGTGGTCCAGTAGGTCAACTCCTGCTCATGTACCTACATATGTCACTACGGCTGGTTTCACACTGCAGATTTTTTACTGATCAGGTTTGAACAGGTTGGTGTGCCAAAACCAGGAGTGTCTCCAAAACTCAGAACTGGTGTCAATCTTTCAATTACAGTTTTTCTCTGCAAGTTCCTCTCCTGGTTCCTCTCCTGGTTTTGGCACATAAACCTGATAGGGAAAAAACTGCAGTGTGAAACCAGCTTAACTTTGATGCGATGTGACAACCTGAGTTTGGATCATTCCCCACACATGCTGGATAATTTGGTCAGCTAACACGTGCACTTAACAGGCGCCGGAGGATCAGAATGAAATGCATACCTTTTAACTAGCTAGATTGTGCTGTGAAACTCTGACTGCATGATGTATCATGCGCTTGTGGGGATCACGTCTTTCTTGCTGCCATCGGCAGCCCTGTGGTCATGGGATGCTGATGGGTTGCCATAACAGAGAGGTGACTCATGTCGCTGTCATGATAAAGTTCCTGTGAATGTTGGCTGACTTTTGTCATTCACAGGAGATCAGTATTTCTGCTGTTCAATGGAATGCTGAAGCATCATTCTGATCAGCAGAAGCGAACCTAAAGTGCAGTCTTCGAGTCCCTTAAAAGACTAATAAAATCAATAAAAAGTTAAGAAACGGTTTTAAAAGTATGAAAAAATAAAAAAACTTAAAACTTCAAATCACCCCCTTTTGCCCTATTGAAAATAAAACTATAAAAAAATACACATATTTGGTATCACCACAATCAGACATTCCCAAACTATCAAAATATAAAATAAACTAGATGGTGGCCCGATTCTAAAGAATCGGGTAGTCTAGAATCTATATAGAGTTTATTTAGTAATAGGGGAGTGCTGTGAAATTAATTGTGTGTATACAGGCGGCTCAGTGGTTAGCAGAGTATACGGTGGCTCAGTGGTCAGCAGTGAGTGCGGTGGCTCAGTGGTTAGCAGTGAGTGCGGTGGCTCAGTGGTCAGCAGTGAGTGCGGTGGCTCAGTGGTCAGCAGTGAGTGCGGTGGCTCAGTGGTCAGCAGTGAGTGCTGTGGCTCAGTGGTCAGCAGTGAGTGCGGTGGCTCAGTGGTCAGCAGTGAGTGCGGTGGCTCAGTGGTCAGCAGTGAGTGCGGTGGCTCAGTGGTCAGCAGTGAGTGCGGTGGCTCAGTGGTCAGCAGTGAGTGCGGTGGCTCAGTGGTCAGCAGAGAGTGCGGTGGCTCAGTGGTCAGCAGTGAGTGCAGCACAGGCTGGAGGGGGCAGAGGCTGGAGGGGGAAAGGAGGGAGGAGGCAGAGGAGGCAGAAACTGGAGGGGTTAGAGGAGGGAGGGGTCAGAGGAGGGAGGGGGCGGAGGCTGGGGGGCAGAGGAGAGTGGAGGCTGGGGGGGCAGAGGAGAGCAGAGGCTGGGGGGGCAGAGGAGAGCGGAGGCTGGGGGGGCAGAGGAGAGCGGAGGCTGGGGGGGCAGAGGAGAGCGGAGGCTGGGGGGGCAGAGGAGAGCGGAGGCTGGGGGGGCAGAGGAGAGCGGAGGCTGAGGGGCAGAGGAGAGCGGAGGCTGGGGGGGCAGAGGAGAGCAGAGGCTGGGGGGGCAGAGGAGAGCGGAGGCTGGGGGGGCAGAGGAGAGCGGAGGCTGGGGGGGCAGAGGAGAGGCGGAGGCTGGGGGGGGCAGAGGAGAGCGGAGGCTGGGGGGGGCAGAGGAGAGCGGAGGCTGGGGGGGGCAGAGGAGAGCGGAAGCTGGGGGGGCAGAGGAGAGCGGAGGCAGGATGGTGGTGGGGGAGGGGGAGGATGTAGGGGGCGGGGCAGGATGTTGGCGGGGGGTGAGGATGGTGGTGGGGGTGCGGGATGGAGTCGGGGGGGCAGGATGGTGTTGGGGGGCAGGATGGATAGGGGGGGCAGGATGGATAGGGGGGGCAGGATGGAGGCGCTCCTCCTGACCCCTTCCGCTCCCCGCGGCACCCGTCCCTCTGGGCCTCCAGTCTCTGCGGCCGCCCTCCCTCTGGGGCTGCACACCCCCCTCCCCTTCATGGTGATAATAAAAATAAAAAAGCCTCAGTGAGGATACTTACCCTGCGGCGGCTCGCTCCACCCGTCTTGTAGGTGGCAGGACAGGAGCTGTCGTTGGCTGGGAAACCGATCTGCTGGGGGTGAGTGGGCAAAGCGGGGGTCAGTGGGCAGAGTGGGGGATGAGTGGGAAGAGCCGGGGTTAGTGGGCAGAGTCATTGGGCAGAGCAGGGGTCAGTGGGCATAATCAGTAGTCAGAGCAGGGTCAGTAGGCAGAGCTGGGGTCTGTGGGCAGAGCTGGGGTCAGTGGGCATGGTCAGTAGCCAGAGGGGGGGGGGGTAGGTAGGCAGAGCAGGGTCAGAGGGCAGAGCGGGGGTGAGTGGGCAGAGTGGGGGGTGAATGGGCAGAGCATGGTCAGTGAGCAGGATTGGGGCATCAGTGGTCAGAGCAGGGTCATAGCGGGGGTCAGTGGTCAGAGCAGGGGTTAATGGGCAGAGTGATTGGGCAGAGCAGGGGTCAGTGGGCACAGTCAGTAGGCACAGCAGGGGTTAGTGGGAAAAATCAGTGGGTAGAGCAGGGGTGAGTGGGCAGAGCAGGGGTGAGTGGGCACAGTCAGTGAGCAGAGCAGGGGTCAGCGGGAGCAGGGGGGTGAGTGGGCAGAGCAGGGTTTAGTGGGCATAGCAAGGGTTATTGGGCACAGTCAGTGGGCAGAACAGGGGTTAGTGGGCAGAGCGGCGGTCAGTGGGCACAGTGAGTGGGCAGAGAAGGGTGAGTGGGTAGAGCATGGGTGAGTGGGCACTGTCAGTTGGCAGAGCAGGGGTCAGTGGGCATGGTGAAAGGGCAGAGCGGGGGGTGAGTGAACAGAGGGTGGTCAGTGGGCAGGCCAGGGTGAGTGGTAAAAGCAGGGGCGAGTGGGCAGAGCGGGGGTGAGTGGGCAGAGCGGGAGTAAATGAGCAGAGCAGGGTCAGTAGGCAGTGTGAGGGGTCAGTGGCCAGAGCATGGTCAGTGGGCAGTGTGAGGGGTAAGTGGGCATAGCATGTTCAGTGGGCAGTGTGAGGCGTGAGTGGGCAGTGTGAGGGGTCAGTGGGCAGTGTGAGGGGTCAGTGGGCAGAGCAGGGTCAGTGTGAGGGGTGAGTGGGCAGAGCAGGGTCAGTGGGGTGTGTGAGGGGTGAGTGGGCAGAGCAGGGTGAGTGGGCATTGAGGGGTCAGTGGGCAGAGCATGTTCAGTGGGCAGAGGAGGGTCAGTGGGCAGTGTGAGGGGTCAGTGGGCTGAGCAGGGTGAGTGGGCAGAGCAGGGTCAGTGAGGGGTCAGTGGGCAGAGCAGGGTAAGTGTGAGGGGTCAGTGGGGGGTGAGTAGGCAGAGCAGGATGAGTGGCCAGTGTGAGTGGTCAATGGGGCGAGCAGGGTGAGTGGGCAGAGCATGGTCAGTGGGCATAATGGTGGGTGAGTGGACAGAGAGGGGGTGAGTGAGCAGAGAGGGGGTGAGTGGGCAGAATGTGGGTGAGGGGGCAGAGAGGGGGTGAGTGGGCAGAGTTTGGGGGTGAGTGGTCAGAGTGGGGGTCAGTGGTCAGAGTGGGGGTCAGTGGGCAGAGCAGGGGCAGAGTGGGGGTGAGGGGGGCAGAGGGGGTGAGTGGGCAGAGTTGGGGGGTGAGTGGGCAGAGTTGGGGGGTGAGTGGGCAGAGTTGGGGGGTGAGTGGGCAGAGTTGGGGTCAGTGGTCAGAGTGGGGGTGAGTGGGGAGGGTCAGAGTGGGGGTCAATGGTCAGAGTGGGGGTGGGTGGGCAGAGCAGGGTCAGGGGCAGAGTGGGGGTCAGTGTGCAGAGTGGGGGTGAGGGGGCAAAGAGGGGGTCAGGGGGAAGAGTAGGGGGGTGAGTGGGCAGAGTTTGGGGGTGAGTGGGCAGAGTGAGGGTCAGTGGTCAGAGTGGGGGTGAGTGGGCAGAGCAGGGTCAGGGGCAGAGAGAGGGTCAGTGTGCAGAGTGGGGGTGAGGGGGCAGAGAGGGGTTCAGGGGGAAGAGTAGGGGGGTGAGTGGGCAGAGTTTGGGGGTGAGTGGGCAGAGTGGGGGCCAGTGGTCAGAGTGGGGGTCAGTGGGCAGAGCAGGGGCAGAGTGGGGGTCAGTGTGCAGAGTGGGGGTGAGGGGGGCAGAGAGGGGTTCAGGGGGAAGAGTAGGGGGGTGAGTGGGCAGAGTTTGGGGGTGAGTGGGCAGAGTGGGGGCCAGTGGTCAGAGTGGGGGTCAGTGGGCAGAGCAGTGGCAGAGTGGGGGTCAGTGTGCAGAGTGGGGGTGAGTGGGCAGGGTCAGGGGCAGAGTGGGGGTCAGTGGGCAGAGCAGGGGGTGAGGGGGGCAGAGGGGTGTGAGTGGGCAGAGTTGGGGGGTGAGTGGGCACAGTTGGGGTCAGTGGTCAGAGTGGGGGTCAGTGGTCAGAGTGGGGGTCAGTGGGCAGAGCAGGGGTCAGTGGGCAGAGTGGGGGTGAGGGGGCAGAGTGGGGGTGAGGGGGCAGAGAGGGGGTCAGGGGGAAGAGTAGGGGGGTGAGTGGGCAGAGTTTGGGGGTGAGTGGGCAGAGTGGGGGCCAGTGGTCAGAGTGGGGGTCAGTGGGCAGAGCAGGGGCAGAGTGGGGGTGAGGGGGGCAGAGAGAGGGTGAGGGGGCAGAGTTGGGGGGTGAGTGGTCAGAGTGGGGGTCAGGGGCAGAGAGGGGTTCAGGGGAAGAGTAGGGGGGTGAGTGGGCAGAGTTTGGGGGTGAGTGGGCAGAGTGGGGGCCAGTGGTCAGAGTGGGGGTCAGTGGGCAGAGCAGGGGCAGAGTGGGGGTCAGTGGGCAGAGTGGGGGTGAGGGGGCAGAGAGGGGGTCAGGGGGAAGAGTAGGGGGGTGAGTGGGCAGAGTTTGGGGGTGAGTGGGCAGAGTGGGGGCCAGTGGTCAGAGTGGGGGTCAGTGGGCAGAGCAGGGGCAGAGTGGGGGTGAGGGGGGCAGAGAGGGGGTGAGTGGTCAGAGTGGGGGTCAGGGGCAGAGTGGGGGTCAGTGGTCAGTATGGGGGTGGGTGGTCAGAGTGGGGGTGAGGGGCAGAGTGGGGGTCAGTGGTCAGTGTGGGGGTGGGTGGTCAGAGTGGGCGTCAGGGGCAGAGTGGGGGTCAGTGGTCAGTGTGGGGGTGGGTGGTCAGAGTGGGCGTCAGGGGCAGAGTGGGGGTGAGTGGTCAGTGTGGGGGTGGGTGGTCAGAGTGGGGGTCAGTGTGGGGGTCAGGGGCAGAGTGAGGGTCAGTGGTCAGTGTGGGGGTGGGTGGGCAGAGCGGGGGTGAGGAGATCGTGGGTCAGTGTGGGGGTGGGTGGGCAGAGTGGGGGTGAGGGGCAGAGTGGGGGTGAGTGGTCAGTGTGGGGGTGGGTGGTCAGAGTGGGGGTGAGGGGCAGAGTGGGGGTCAGTGGTCAGTGTGGGGGTGGGTGGTCAGAGTGGGGGTGAGGGGCAGAGTGGGGGTCAGTGGTCAGTGTGGGGGTGGGTGGTCAGAGTGGGGGTCAGGGGCAGAGTGGGGGTCAGTGTGGGGGTGGGTGGGCAGAGCGGGGGTGAGGAGATCGTGGGTCAGTGTGCAGCGCAGGGGGATGAATAGGCAGAGTAGGTGAGATCGGGACAGGACCTTTGATGACGTCACGGTCATGTGATATGTGACTCCACCCATCATCGTGACGTCATCAGAGGTCCTCAAGCCCCATGAATAGAGATCGTGGCTGGCTGGAGGGAGCTGTGGTAAGAGGCGGGGAGGTGACCGGAGAGTGGGGGGGTGACAGGAGAGTGGGGGGTGACCGGAGAGTGGAGGGCGGCTATGGTGACAGGCAGGGGGGTGATGGGGCAGCGGGGGGAAGTGTTGTGACAGGCGGGGAGCGCGGGCAGTGGAGGATGGCTATGGTGACAGGCAGGGGGGTGATGGGGCAGCGGGGGGAAGTGTTGTGACAGGCGGGGAGCGCGGGCAGTGGAGGATGGCTATGGTGACAGGCAGGGGGGTGATGGGGCTGCAGGGCTGTGGGCCGGATGTGGGTGGGCGCAGACGGGGCTCTGTGCAGGGCCGGTGGCTGGGGCTCTGTGGGTCTGGTGCTTCCGGTTCCGGTGTTTGACACAGGAGGGAGGCCATCACGGAAGCGGAAGCGGATTTTGGGCGGAAGTGGCCTTCGGGTTTTATATAATAGATTAATCTGATTGGTTAGACTGTGAATCGGAAAAAAAAGTCAAAATGCTAAAATTTAAGTTTTTTGGGTTGCCAGGACATTGCAATAAAGTATAATACAAAGCGATCAAAACCTTGCAACTACCCAAATATGATATAATTAAAAATGTCAATGTGGCGCCCCAAGGGTTAATGTGCCACAGAAACAGCAACACAGGTTTACTCCCCACACAACACTACACTAGAAAGTGGGAGGAGCTTAGGTGGCACCTGCACTAGTGGGAGGAGCTAAAGTTGTTTACCTCAGAGTGACAGTGACAGTTAGTTAGTCAGTTTAAGTTTGTTTGAGTCTGGAGCAGAGTCAAGTAGAAGTGGAGGTCCTGAGAGGTCTGAGGAGAGGAGACAGAGGAACAGAGGAAGTTATCCTAAACTTAACCCCGGAGCGGCGCTTAAGACGGATACCGGATCCGAGACTGTGCCTGAGACAGACAGGACAGTAAACACCGGGATAGTGAAGGTCCACCATCTTCACTGTACCATAGCAAAGCAACACGGAGGGGTCAGTGACAGAAAGGACTCAAGTTGCCCAGCAGATTGGTAACCGTGGGAAGAGACAGGGCCAGCAGTTCAGCTACAAGCGGCAGCAGGGCCACACACAGCGCATAAGTAGGAAGCCATGGACCCGGTCAGGGTGGGAGCCACCCGGTACAGACTCCGTGGACCATACTGTGTTATACCATCTGCAAGTAAAGACTTAGAAAACTACAGAAACCGTGAGTGTGTGTGATCCTTAAGCTGAAGCCCCCATTTTCCCTCATAAACTACCATTGCCTCCTCTCTCATCATCTCTACTGCTACCCCTACTCTCTTGCAGCATCAATAACCACCATCACAGACTTTCACTACTACTATCACCACTGCCCCGGGGAACCCAGTTCTACCCACTGGAACTATTTCATCCAAGCTGCTATCCCATCATCCCGGAGGTTCTGCAGCAGCGTCGGCCTCAACACTGGCCGCATATAGTGGGTGGCGTCACGAGTGACAAATCCCCTGTAAATAACCCCCATTTTATTGTGCGGGCCCGGGACACGGTCCGGACCAGGACCGCCGTGACATCCCCCAGCAGCACCCCGGTCCGGCACCAAGAACCCCGCCCCAGTGGGCTCCACATCAGCTCAAGATGCAATAGGCCCTCAAAGAGGCACAGATTCCAAAAAATGAGAACTACAACAACAAAAAAAACTAGGCACTACTCACATGCTTCTACTTCCGCTGACCGCAGTCAAACACAATAGTCCAGGAGCAAGAGCTGGAGGTGCCTCCTCCCAGCAGGACACCAAACTGATCCAAGCCACAGATAAAGGAAAAAGGGAGGGTTTTTAGGGTGCGTGTACACGATGAGTATATGCAGCGTTTTGGTGCAGCGTCTTGCCGCTGCGTCCAAAATGCTGCGTCGTACAGTACTAGCATAGTGGATGGGATTTCAAGAAATCCCATCTTCACTATGCGTAACCCGCCCGCAGCATCTTTGGAGCTGCGGTGCGGGTTGCCGGGACTCTGCTCCTCCTCCGCATGTTCATTTCATGCTGCGGAATCGGAAGCGGCTCCCATCGGGTGACTGCAGGGAGAAGCTGCCCTCTACCCGCCGCACACAGTGAGTACAGGGCGGCTGCGGTCTCCCTGCGGCCACCCGCGGTTTCCCTCAGGTCCGGAGGAGCTGCGTCCAACACGCAGCTCCTCCGGACCGTGTGCACGCACCCTTACATGGAGACATCTCATATGTCGGTATGAAGGTGGGACAGGGTGAGAGAGTGCAGGAAACGGGACTATGGCGCCATTTCACAGCAACAGGTGCTTCAACAAGAACTCCCTTCCTCATTTATCTGTGGTTTGGATCAAAAAATGAGAGTGTACATTAATGAGAAAAAAAAATAACTTTTTTGAACTTACCAAAGGGCTGCAATGAAACAAAGAGCGAAAAAGGGGTCTGAATACTTTCCGTACCCACTGTATATTGATGGAAAAATAAAAAGTTATAACTCTTGGAAAAAAGGAAGGAAAAAATGAATACGAAAAATGAAAAATCTTCAATGGGTGGATGTTCTAAAACTGGTTGAGACCAATGCATTACTGTCATGTCATATACACCTGTCACCTGCAGGATTTTCACTCGTGAGGAGGCGCTATTCACTTATTCCTTACTGCCATTTGAAACTGACCGTAAGTAATAGAGGCCCTTATAGGCCTCAATTGTGTATTGGTGGTGTTTAAGAGGTTAAGAAAAAAATATACCACATATTCTGAAAAACTCTTTGTTCTTTTTAAAGTAGCTTAAGAGTAGTGATGGGCGAATCCTAAATTACTCGGAATCGCTTGACTCTAGCGAGTCCGAGCACAGGACTCGCTACTCTTTGCGAGTCTAGCGAGTCCAATGTTAATGAATGGGGAAGCGAGTAATAGCGAGTAGTGTGAGATTTACAAATCGCAGATGTGTCTCGGAAGCTTCAGCCTGAAGCAATCCTAGTTTTGTCATTTATTTGCATTGGACTCGTTTACTTTGTAAGTAATCGCTGGGAAACTCGCACAGATAAGAGTCCTGTCTGCTCAGTGTGCTGGCTGCCAGCTCCAGGGTCCTAGAGCCCGCCTGCTGCCTGATGTAGCAGAGCTGAGATTGTTCTCAGTCTGCTCATTCCCTGTGTACAGACATGAATGTCTGTGCACAGAGATGATGTAGCAGAGCTGAGATTGTTCTTAGTCTGCTCATTCCCTGTGCATAGACATCTATATAAATGCACAGGGGATGTAGCAGAGAGGACATCGCGTTTTGGACTGCGTCGGACGGAAGAGGATTTTTTTAATTAAAGATGGAGTCCCTAATGGCTTTTTTTTTTATTTCTAATAAAAAATTTTCTTTGTGTTGTGTTTTTTTTTAAAACAATTTAATAGAAATTCATGGCGGTCATGTCTAATATTGGCGTGACCACCATAAATTTCGGGCTTAGGGCCAGCTGATAATACAAAGCTGGCCCTAACCTCTTTATTACCCAGCGTGCCACCGCTACCAGGGCCGCTGGAAGAGCGGGGTTCAGCGCCAGAGGATGGCGCTTCAATGAACGCGCCATCTTCTGGGGCGGCTGCGGGCTGCAATTTGCAGCGGGGGGTGCCCAGAAAGCTTGGGCATCCCTGCGCTGCGGATTCAAGCCCCCAGCTGCTTAGCTGTACCTGGCTAGACATAGAAATTGTGCGGAGCCCCACGCATTTTTTTTAAATTATTTCATGAAATTCTGAGATTCTGACTCTGACTCTGAGACTCTGACTCTGAGACTCTGACTCTGAAATTCATGAAATAATAAAAAAAAAATGCGTGGGGCTCCGCGCAATTTCTATGTCTAGCCAGGTACAGCTAAGCAGCTGGGGGCTGGAATCCGCAGCGTAGGGATGCCCAAGCTTTCTGGGCACCCCCCGCTGCAAATTGCAGCCCGCAGCCGCCCCAGAAGATGGCGCGTTCATTGAAGCGCCATCCTTTGGCGCTGAACCCCGCTCTTCCAGCGGCCCTGGTGGCGGTAGCACGCTGGGTAATAAAGGGGTTAATACCAGCTTTGTTATACAAGCTGGTATTAAGCCCGAGATTCTTAATGTCAGGCCACGTTTGACCCAGCCACTAAGAATCTCCAATAAAGGGTTAAAAAAACACAACACAGAGAAAAAATTTTATTTGAAATAAAAAAAAAGCCGTTAGGGACTCCATCTTTAATTAAAAAAGTCCTCTTCCGTCCGACATAGTCCAAAACGAGATGTCCTCTCTGCTACATCCCCTGTGCATACATAGATGTCTATGCACAGGGAATGAGCAGACTGAGAACAATCTCAGCACTGCTACATCATGTCTGTGAGCAGGCGGGCTCTAGGACCCTGGAGCTGGCAGCCTGCACACAGAGAAGACAGCTGGACTCGGCTCCCAATGTAACAGCAATTACTTTGCGAGTTTCCCTGTTATCACTGGAACAGTAGCCGAGTCTAATGCAAACAATGGCAATCCTAGTTTTGTCAGCGTTTCTGACAAAACTAGGATTGATATTGATTTGCATTGGACTCGTGCGAGTAATCACTGGGAAACTCGCAGAGTACCGAGTCCTGCGAGTCCCTTACTACTCGCCGAGTAACGAGTCCTAGCGAGTAGATTCGCCCATCCCTTCTTAAGAGCAATGTCAAGGTATTAAGATGTACAGTAGTGTTCAAAATTATAACAGTCCAATATGGCTATATTAATGGAATATATGACTACTAGATGGTGACCCGATTCTAACACATTGGGTATTTTCGAATATGTATGTAGTTTATGTATGAAGATTTAAGAATAATGCAATGTGAAGCTGGGTTTAAATCCTGCGGCAATATTGCTGATTGGTCACGGCCTGCCGGTCACCACCAATTAGCGAAGCGTGGTTCAAAACCCACAGCCAGACTGCGCTTGTCGCTGATTGATGGTGGGCGGCTGGCGCGACCAATCAGCGATGTGGGATTTGTGTTACAGACAAACAGACAGAATTAGACGATTATATAGCAGATACATACAGCAGTGCCAGTGTTCAGTAGTGTCGGTGTACAGCAGTGTCGGTGTTCAGTAGTGTCGATGTACAGTCGGTGTACAGCAGTGTCGGTGTTCAGTATTGTTGGTGTTCAGTGGTGTTGGTGTACAGCGGTGTGGGTGTGCAGCAGTGTCGGTGTGCAGCAGTGTCGGTGTTCAGTGGTGTCGGTGTTCAGTGGTGTCGGTGTACAGCAGTATTGGTGTATAGCAGGCTGTAAGAATGGAGGAGGCTATGAGGATGGAGGAGGCTATGAGGATGGAGGAGGCTGTGAGGATGGAGGAGGCTGTGAGGAAGGGGGAGGCTGTGAGGATGGGGGAGGCTGTGAGGATGGGGAGGCTGTGAGGATGGAGGAGGCTGTGAGGATGGGAAGGCTGTGAAGATGGAGGAGGATGTGAGGATAAGAGAGGCTCCAAGGATGGAGGAGTCTGTGAGAATGAAGGAGGCTATGAGGATGGAGGAGACTGTGAGGATGGAGGAGGCTGTGAGGATGGAGAATGGGGAGGCTGTGAGTGTGGAAGAGACTATGAGGTTGGAGGAGGTTGTGAGGATGGGGAGGCTCCAAGGATGGAGGGCGCGGAGGGGATGGAGGAGTCTGTGAGGATGGAGGAGGCTGTGAGGATGGAGGAGGCTGTGACGATGGAGGAGGCTGTGAGGATGGGGAAGGCTGTGAAGATGGAGGAGGATGTGAGGATAGGGGAGGCTGCAAGGATGGAGGAGGCTGAGAGGATGGAGGAGTCTGTGAGGATGGAGGAGGTTGTGAGGATGGAGGAGGATGTGAGGATGGAGGAGGCTGTGAGGATAAGAAGGCTGTGAAGATGGAGGAGGATGTGAGGATAGGTGAGGCTCCAAGGAATGAGGAGGCTGTGAGGATGGAGGAGGCTATGTGGATGGAGTAGGCTATGAGGATGGAGGAGGCTGTAAGGATGGAGGAGGCTGTGAGGATGGAGGAGGCTGTGAGGATGGGGAGGCTGTGAGGATGGAGGAGGATGTGAGGATAGGGGAGGCTGCAAGGATGGAGGAGGCTGAGGGGATGGAGGAGTCTGTGAGGATGGAGGAGGTTGTGAGGATGGAGGAGGATGTGAGGATGGAGGAGGCTGTGAGGATGGAGGAGACTGTGAGGATGGGAAGGCTGTGAAGATGGAGGAGGATGTGAGGATAGGAGAGGCTCCAAGGAATGAGGAGGCTGTGAGGATGGAGGAGGCTGTGAGGATGGAGTAGGCTATGAGGATGGAGGAGGCTGTGAGGATGGAGGAGGCTGTGAGGATGGAGGAGGCTGTGAGGATGGGGAGGCTGTGAGGATGGTGGAGGCTGTGAGGATTGAGGAGGCTGCCCAGCACTTTACTCCCCGTTCCCAGCACTTCACTCCCCGCTCTCAGCACTTTACTCCCTGATCCCAGCACTTTACTTCCTGATCCCAGCACTTCACTCCCCGCTCCCAGCACTTTGCCCCCTGCTCCTAGCACTTCACTCCCCACTCTTGGCAGGCAGAAGTGGCCAGGGCGAGTAACAGACTTGTGCTGGACACTAGCGCAGAGCTCCATATCGGCATGGAGCTCGGTGTGCAAGGATTCCCATCCGCGCTGACCTCCACAAGTGCTCCCCCCTGGCTCCTGATACTGTCCGGCGTAGAGGCGGTCGGGGTGAGTCAGAGGCTGGTGCTAGGCGCCAGCATGGAGCTCCATGGCGGCATGGAGCTCAGCGGCTGAGGCTTCTCCTCCGTGCTGGCCTCCACAGCACCGCCATTGTGGTCATTGTGTCTGTTACTCTGTACCAAACATCCCGTGTCGCTGATTGGTCACGGGCGGCCGGGCTCAACCAATCAGCGACGTGGGATTTCCGTTACAGAAAGAAAGACGCGATAATTGAAAGGGTCTGTGTTCAAAATAATAGCAGTATGGAGTTCAATTATTGCGGTCAATCACTCTGGGAAGAAACAGGTGTGAATCAGGTGGCCCTTATTTAAGGGTGAAGACAGCACATGCATTTCTGCTTGCAAGCCCAAGAACTATGGGTCATTCGAGACATTGTTCAGAAAAAGTGTACTTTGATTAAAAAGGTGATTGGAGAGGGTAAATTTTATAAAGACGTGCAGACAATGAAAGGCTGTTCAGCTAAAATGATCTCCAATGCTTTAAAATGTAAAGAAAAATCAGAGAGATATGAAAGAAAACAAAAGACTACCATACAAATAGATTAAGGAATACCGTATACACTTGAGTATAAGCCAAGTTTTTCAGCACCATTTTTGTGCTTAAAAGTGCCCCCATTGGCTTATACTCGAGTCAGTGATCAGTGGCAATGGCAGTGGCCAAGGGGCTGGAGGAGGGGGGGAGGCTGCAGAGTGAGCAGGAGGTCACGTGACCACGCTCATTAGTCTAATGTAATATGCACTGCATCCTCCTGTCCTTCAGTGGCAGGGAAAGCAGCGCATATTACATTAGACTGTTCCCCCATCACAGTTTATGGCCCCTTATGCTGGCGCTCAGTATTAAATAATAAAGCATTGAACTCACCCTCCGACGATTCTATGCCGGCACTGTGCATCCTCCCTCCAGTCTTCCTGCTTCTAAAATCATGTGACTTGGGCTCACAGCGATGACATCACTGCGGTGCCGGTCACATGATTAGAAGCAGAAAGACCAGAGGGAGGATGCACGGTGCCGGCATACAATCGCCATGATTGCCATTTACCAGTAATGAGGGGCTATATACCAGTGATGAAGGGTAATGTACCAGGATGGCGGTCTGCTGCATTCCCTACCCTAGGCTTATACTTGAGTCAATAGGTTTCCCCAGTTATTGGGGTAAAATTAGGGGCCTCGGCTTATACTCGGGTCGGCTTATACTCGAATATACATGGTAGCTAGAATGGCAAAGGCTCAGCCAATGATCAGCTCCAGGATGATAAAAGACAGTCTCAAGTTACTTGTGAGTACTGTGACAGTTAGAAGATGTCTATATGAAGCTAATTTATTAATAATAATTCCCAACAAAGTCTCACTTTAAAAAAAAGACATGTTCTGAAACAGATACAATTTGCCAAAGAACACACCAACTGGCCTAAAGAGAAATGGAGACAAATTTTGTGAACTGATGAGGTAAAATTGTTGTTTTTGGGTCTTAGGACCGCAGACAGTTTGTCAGACGACCCCCAATCTCTGACTTCAAGCCACAGTAGACTCTGAAGTTAGTGAAGCATGGTGGTGCAAGCATCAAGATATAGGTCTCTTACTATGGTGCCCGGCATATTTACCGCATACCAGGGGGCATGGACCAGTTTCCATATATCAAAATATTTGAAGAGGTCATGTTGCCTTAAGCTGAAGAGGAAATGCCCATGAAATGGGTATTTTAACAAGACAACCACCTTAAACAAACCAATACACAAGCAAAATCTTGGTTCCAGACCAACAAAATTGAGATTATGGAGTGTCCAGTCCAATCCACGGACCTTAATAAAATAGAATACTTGTGAGGTGACAGCAAACATGCCATTACTAAGGTAAAACCAACAAATGCAAATAAATTGTGAGATGTAGTCAAAGCATCCTGGGCTGGAATAACAGCTGACAGGTGGCAGAAGTTGTTTGACTCTATGCCACATAGATGTGAAGCAGTACAAAAAAAAACTTTGGTAATACCACTAAATATTAGCTTAGTAATTCACAGGAATGCTAAATCCTTAAAAAACAGTGTACATATTTTGAGTTAGAAAAGACAAATGCATATACTGCTATTTTTTTAAGAACCCAATGTTAATTTTTTGTTATTTTATTTAAAGCAGTTGAAAATTCTATACTTTTCTCTGCATATTTTGATTTAAAAAACTATGTGCAATGTTCTCAATGCATGGAAATAAAAACTAATATAAAGATTTTGGGTTTAATTCATGCTTTTGAACACAACTGTACGCAGCAACAATGAGTTCTGTGCATTCATTTCATCAATCAGCGTTCTGCTATTATTTGTGGAGACACTTTCTGAAATCTGTAGCCTGGTTTGGTACACTGCAATATTCAGGGCCTTGTATTTTAGAAGTGATTAGAATTGGACATTTCAAAACTCAAAAATAAACACTCTATCATCCTTAATCTTCGGGAAAAAAAAATGGAAAATATTAATGATTCAAAATGGATCCTGCCCCTAATAGCCATCCTGGTATTTATATATTAGCACATTAAAGCCTTGTGATTGGCCTTGTAGATCACACACAAATGACATTACCTGTTCCACAGCCCCTGGGCTATCATTAGAATGACATACTACTGGAAATCCACCTATAAAACAGGCCTGAAACAGCGATCAGTGTCACACATACGGGAAGACGAAATGCAGGAAATTCAATTATGTCTGAATGTTCACCTTTCATTCCAATTAAAGGCTAGAAAACAAATGTGGAGTGAGGGTTCCTTAGTTACATCCTACTTGATTAATGCTTTTACAAATGCTATAATTTGAGATGAGAGCGGGGAACTAGGAGCTTTTGTTTTTAACCAGATCGCTGTTTACAGACTGTAAGTTTTCTGAATCTCTAATATTCACATTTACATTTATTCAGACAAATCAATAAAATAAATGTATTATTAGTGCCATCAACACCTTGGCATCACAGCCAGCTTTGACTTTTATGACAGTTGTGTTTTTTTAATGTTTTTAATTGTCGCTTTCTGTATATACTCGAGTATAAGCCGACCAGAGTATAAGCCGAGGCCCCTAATTTTACCCCCCAAAACTGGGGAAACTTATTGACTTGAGTATAAGCCTAGGGTGGAAAATGCAGTAGACCCCCATTCTGGTATATAGCTCCTCATTACTGTATATAGCCTTTCATCACTATATATAGCCCCCCTTATCATGGTAAATGGCCCCTCATCCTAGTATATAGCACCCATCACTGGTATATAGCACCTTCATCACTGTACATAACCCCCATCACTGGTATATTGCCCTTTATCTGGTAATCCTGGTATATAGCCTCTGTCACTGGTATATAGCCCCCTTCACTGGTATAGACACCTTATCACTGGTATACAGCCTCCATCATTGGTATACAGCCCCCATCACTGTACATAGCACCCCATCACTGGTATATTGCCCCCCATCCTGGTAATCCTGGTATATAGCCCCTATCACTGGTATATAGCTAACTTCAGCGGTATAGACACCCTATCACTGGTATACAGCCTCCATCACTGGTGTACAGCCCCCATCACTGTACATAGCCCCCCATTTACTGGTATATTGCTCCCCCATCACTGGTATATAGCCCTCACCACTGTTATATAGACCCTATCATTGGTATATAGCCCCCACATCCTGGTAATCCTGGTATATAGCCCCCATCACTGGTATATAAGCTCCTATCACTGGTATATATAGGGAGAGAAAAACAGCCCCTGTATAGAGTGCACACAGCCAATTTGAAGGTGAAAAAAGTATATCATATATTTATTTGTGAATCCAAAGACAGCAAAAAGCCTTGACATGTATATAAAAACAATTAAAAACAATTGTCAACTGTTACACATATCATAAACAATCTTATCCAGGACCCATAGGTTAATCAATGTGAGCATTGGAATGATTTTCCACTGATATTCATTCATTCATTCACGGTACCCTTGTAACCAATATACAACAATTAAACAACAATTCACCAACCCTGGTCAAATGTCAGGATTCCATACATAAATTCATGGGTATTATATTGAGAAACTAGATGGCGGCCCGATTCTAAAGAATCGGGTAGTCTAGAATCCATATATAGTTTATTTACTAATAGTTACGGGAGTGCGGTGAAATGAATTGTGCGTATACAGGCGGCTCAGTGGGTAGCAGAGTATACGGTGGCTCAGTGGTTAGCAGTGAGTGCGGCGGCTCAGTGGTTAGCAGTGAGTGCGGCGGCTCAGTGATTAGCAGTGAGTGCGGCGGCTCAGTGGTTAGCAGTGAGTGCGGTGGCTCAGTGGTTAGCAGTGAGTGCGGTGAGATTGGTCAGCGCAGCGACGTGGGCAGAGTGGTCAGCGCAGAGGACAGGGGGCAGAGGCGGCTGGGCAGAGGACAGGGGGCAGAGGCGGCTGGGCAGAGGACAGGGGGCAGAGGACAGGGGGCAGAGGACACAGAGGGGGCAGAGGACGCAGAGGACAGGGGGCAGAGGACGCAGAGGACAGGGGGCAGAGGACGCAGAGGACAGGGGGCAGAGGACGCAGAGGACAGGGGGCAGAGGACGCAGAGGACAGGGAGCAGAGGACAGGGGGCAGAGGACGCAGAGGACAGGGGCAGAGGACGCAGAGGAGAGGGGGAAGAGGACGCAGAGGACAGGGGGAAGAGGACACAGAGGGGGCAGAGGACGCAGAGGACAGGGGGCAGAGGACAGGGGGCAGAGGACACAGAGGGGGCAGAGGACGCAGAGGACGCAGAGGAGGCAGAGGACGCAGAGGACAGGGGGCAGAGGACAGGGGGCAGAGGACAGGGGGCAGAGGACACAGGGGGCAGAGGACGCAGATGACAGGGGCAGAGGACAGGGGGCAGAGGACAGGGGGCAGAGGACACAGAGGGGCAGAGGACGCAGAGGACAGGGGGCAGAGGACACAGAGGGGGCAGAGGACGCAGAGGGAGAGGGGCAGAGGACAGGGGGCAGAGGACGCAGAGGGGGCAGAGGACGCAGAGGGGGCAGAGGACGCAGAGGACAGGGGGCAGAGGACACAGAGGACGCAGAGGACGCAGAGGACAGGGGGCAGAGGACACAGAGGACAGGGGGCAGAGGACACAGAGGACAGGGGGCAGAGGACGCAGAGGACAGGGGGCAGAGGACGCAGAGGACAGGGGGAAGAGGACGCAGAGGACAGGGGGCAGAGGACGCAGAGGACAGGGGGCAGAGGACAGGGGGCAGAGGAGAGGGGGCAGAGGACAGGGGGCAGAGGACAGGGGGCAGAGGACGCAGAGGACAGGGGGCAGAGGACAGGGGGCAGAGGACGCAGAGGACAGGGGGCAGAGGACGCAGAGGACATGGGGCAGAGGACGCAGAGGACAGGGGGCAGAGGACGCAGAGGACAGGGGGCAGAGGACGCAGAGGACAGGGGGCAGAGGACGCAGAGGAGAGGGGGAAGAGGACGCAGAGGACAGGGGGAAGAGGACACAGAGGGGGCAGAGGACGCAGAGGACAGGGGGCAGAGGACAGGGGGCAGAGGAAACAGAGGGGGCAGAGGACGCAGAGGACAGGGGGCAGAGGACGCAGAGGAGGCAGAGGACGCAGAGGACAGGGGGCAGAGGACAGGGGGCAGAGGACAGGGGGCAGAGGACAGGGGGCAGAGGACACAGAGGGGGCAGAGGACGCAGATGACAGGGGGCAGAGGACAGGGGGCAGAGGACAGGGGGCAGAGGACACAGAGGGGCAGAGGACGCAGAGGACAGGGGGCAGAGGACACAGAGGGGGCAGAGGACGCAGAGGAGAGGGGGCAGAGGACAGGGGGCAGAGGACGCAGAGGGGGCAGAGGACGCAGAGGGGGCAGAGGACGCAGAGGACAGGGGGCAGAGGACACAGAGGACGCAGAGGACGCAGAGGACAGGGGGCAGAGGACACAGAGGACAGGGGGCAGAGGACACAGAGGACAGGGGGCAGAGGACGCAGAGGACAGGGGCAGAGGACGCAGAGGACAGGGGGAAGAGGACGCAGAGGACAGGGGGAAGAGGACGCAGAGGACAGGGGGAAGAGGACACAGAGGGGGCAGAGGACGCAGAGGAAAGGGGGCAGAGGACACAGAGGGGGCAGAGGACGCAGAGGACAGGGGGCAGAGGACGCAGAGGACAGGGGGAGAGGACGCAGAGGAGGCAGAGGACGCAGAGGACAGGGGGCAGAGGACAGGGGGCAGAGGACAGGGGCAGAGGACAGGGGGCAGAGGACACAGAGGGGGCAGAGGACGCAGATGAGAGGGGGCAGAGGACAGGGGGCAGAGGACAGGGGGCAGAGGACAGGGGGCAGAGGACACAGAGGGGGCAGAGGACGCAGAGGACAGGGGGCAGAGGACACAGAGGGGGAAGAGGACGCAGAGGAGAGGGGGCAGAGGACAGGGGGCAGAGGACGCAGAGGGGGCAGAGGACGCAGAGGACAGGGGGCAGAGGACAGGGGGCAGAGGACACAGAGGACGCAGAGGACGCAGAGGACAGGGGGCAGAGGAAGCAGAGGACAGGGGGCAGAGGACGCAGAGGACAGGGGGCAGAGGACGCAGAGGACAGGGGGCAGAGGACGCAGAGGACAGGGGGCAGAGGACACAGAGGACAGGGGGCAGAGGACACAGAGGACAGGGGCAGAGGACACAGAGGACAGGGGGCAGAGGACAGGGGAAGAGGAGACAGAGGACAGGGGGCAGAGGACAGAGGACACAGAGGACAGGGGGCAGAGGACACAGAGGACAGGGGGCAGAGGAGGCAGAGGACAGGGGGCAGAGGAGGCAGAGGACAGGGGGCAGAGGACACAGAGGACAGGGGGCAGAGGACACAGAGGGGGCAGAGGGGGCAGAGGAGGCAGAGGACACAGAGGACAGGGGGCAGAGGACACAGAGGACAGGGGGCAGAGGACACAGAGGGGGCAGAGGAGGCAGAGGACACAGAGGACAGGGGGCAGAGGACACAGAGGACAGGGGGCAGAGGACACAGAGGGGGCAGAGGAGGCAGAGGACACAGAGGACAGGGGGCAGAGGACACAGAGGACAGGGGGCAGAGGACACAGAGGACAGGGGGCAGAGGACACAGAGGACAGGGGGCAGAGGACACAGAGGACAGGGGGCAGAGGACACAGAGGACAGGGGGCAGAGGACACAGAGGACAGGGGGCAGAGGACACAGAGGACAGGGGGAAGAGGACACAGAGGACAGGGGGCAGAGGACACAGAGGGGGCAGAGGACGCAGAGGACAGAGGGCAGAGGGGGCACACAGGTTGGAGGGCAGAGCAGCGTGTATGGCTGCAGACTTACCGGTGGCCGGGTGTCGGGTGTAGGAGGAGAGGAGGGGCGGGCAGAGCTGCAGGAGAGGAAGTCCCGCCCTCCCTCCTCTCCAGGCACACGGCAGGGAGCACGGGTACCCCCAGGCTGTGTGTGGCCCTCCGAGGTGGCGGGCAATGGGCCCCCCTGCCCCCCCCGGTATGTAGGTACTGGCTGGAGGGCAGAGGGTGGAGGGGAGTGGCAGGAGGGCACACGGAACTTCCGAGATCGGAACGTTCCGTGTGTCGGTGACTGTAGCCGGGGGGCAGCCTGGCTATAGTGCACTGGATAAGCCTGGGCGACGACCATCACGGAAGTGGGCGTGGCCTCCTCCGGAAGTGGCCTTCGGGTTTTATATAATAGATTAACCTCTGATAGGTAGACTGATGAATATAGATTGCCGCCGGGGGTGATGGTCGCATGTGAGGAGCCTCCAGGCACCTTGGACACCATCCACCGCTTCCAAGCCTGCCTGTCCTCCACACACACCATCTGCCTCCTGACTATCACCCCCGGGCACCCCACCAGCCATCTGGGCCGCTCACCCCAGCCCGTGGTCGTCTGGGCCGGCCGGCAGTCGCGCCCTGCGGCTCCCCACCTGGGCCCACTCCCAGCCACGCCGGCATCCAGGCACCTCCGGCGGCACTGTGCTCCAAGCACAGCCCTGCGGCTCCCCCTGCTCTGCCTGCCCGGGGAGCCGCTCCATCTAAACACTGCGGGCGCCTCCTGCGCCAGTGCCCCGAACCGCCACCGCAACCCGCTCCCGCGGCCCTCCTGAAGTCCCGGCGGCAGAGGTTGTGCGGGCGCTCCTCCCAGCAGCAGCCCGGACCTACGCGTGGCCAGCCCGGTGCAGACACCACCGGTAAGTGCGGTGCCGCCGCCCCCGCCCTCTACCTCTCCCCACCACCGCTGCGTCCCCGACCGCGGCGTGCCCGGCCCCACTCCTGGGCTCTGGTGACGGTGCCTGGCCCCCCATGGTGCTGCATAGCTGCGGCAGGGGACAGACGGCACTACCCACAGAGCCCACCAGTGCCCACTAAGCTGTGGACCCAGTGGGGCATCGCTACCCTCGGGTCCCTCCACAGTGGCACGGGGCAGTAGGCTGTGCGGGGACCAGTGACACCGTACGCTCCGCAGTAGCGCCGCAGAAGCCCCTGCCTGCCACAGCCCGCTGACTGATCAGAAGTGCCCATCTCCTACACCAAGACCTCGGGCCCCTGACCACCTGGTCCCATCCGACCCCCCAGCTGCACGGACCCCTCTACCTCACGGTCCCCCTAGACGCTTTGACCCCTCTGCCTCACGGCCCCCGGCCAAAGTGACCCTTCTGCTGCATGGACTCTTCTGGCT
Source organism: Allobates femoralis (assembly GCA_033576535.1). Lineage (NCBI taxonomy): Eukaryota > Metazoa > Chordata > Amphibia > Anura > Aromobatidae > Allobates > Allobates femoralis. Next base: position 112,800,786 of record JARQOC010000001.1, read on the forward strand.
GCACCTGACCCCGGCTGCCTCATTGATGCCCGGCTGCACTGGCCCTACCGCACAGGCCCCTCGGCCTCACGGACCCTCGTGGCTGCAGTGAACACTCTGCCGCATGGACCCTCTGGCTGCAACCGACCCCGGGTGCCTCACTGACCCTGGCTGCCTCACTGAGGCCCCAGCTGCATTTGCCCTACTGCACTGGCCCCTTGGCCTCACGGACCCCTCTGCCATACGGACCCCCTTGCTGCATTTGACCCTTGGCTGCACTTCACCCCCGGCTACATCTGATCCTGACTGCATCTCATCATCTTACTCCTACATCCCAACGCCAGACCGGTTCCGACCCCAGACAGTGCCACTTCACCACCGGCTACGCCACCCTGGCTGCAACACCTCATCCTCTGGCTGCATCATCGCATCTTCTCATCCTCCGGTTACATCATCTCATCCTCCGACTGCTTCTGCTCATCCTCCGGCTGCTTCTGCTCACCCTCCGGCTGCTTCATCCCATCCTCCGGCTGCTTCATCTCATCCTCCGGCTGCTCCAGCTCATCCTCCGGCTGCTTCATCCCATCCTCCGGCTGCTTCATCCCATCCTCCGGCTGCTTCGGCTCATCCTCCGGCTGCTTCGGCTCATCCTCCGGCTGCTCCAGCTCATCCTCCGGCTGCCCCAGCTCATCCTCCGGCTGCCCCAGCTCATCCTCCGGCTGCTTCATCCCATCCTCCGGCTGCTTCATCTCATCCCCTGGCTGCCTCATCTCATCCCCTCGCTGCCTCATCTCATCCCCTGGCTGCTTCATCTCATCCCTGGCTGCCTCATCTCATCCTCTGGCTGCTTCATCTCATCTCCTGGCTGCTTCAGCTCATCCCCCGCCTGCTTCAGCTCACCCCTGGCGGCATCATCTCCTCCTGGGCTACATCATCTCACCCTGGCTGCTCCACCCCAGCCCAGCTGCTTCACTTCACCCCGGCTGCATCACCTCATCCACGGCTGTACCACCTAATCCTCAGCTGCTCCACCTGCGCCAACTCGTCCTGGCCGCAACGGCCTCGCCTGCATCACCTCTTCACCGAACTACTCCTCACCCCTGAACTGCACCTCCTCCCCCGGACTGCATCTCATCACCTGGCTGCACCTCAAACACGGCTAACCACCCATCATTTTGAACTCGCCACCACCTCTCCCACCCTCTCCCCCCACCATGTTCCCGCTCCTCCTCACCTTCACTCCCATCTTTCTCCACTTCCTACTACCCCCACCCATCCCCCCACTGTGCAAAGGAATTCTGCTCTCACCCTCCATCCTTCCTACCCACCTCACCCTATCCTCCGAACTATTCCCCCACTTTCAACCCACCATCTCTAGATGTACACGCCCACCACGCAAGCTCCCCTGCTCCCACCTCCTAACCCTCTCCCTGCTCCTCCTACTCTCTGGTGACATCTCCCCCAATCCTGGCCCACCCCACCTCACCACCTCACTCCCCTCCAACCCACTCCGACGACCCATCACCAACCCTCGTAACCCCCTTAACCTCCGACCCATTCCCCCCACCCCTGCCTCCCCTGTCCCCTTTCCTGGCGCACTCTGGAACGCCCGCTCGGTCCGTAACAAATTCACACTTATTCACGACCTCTTCATCTCCAAAAAACTCTCCTTCCTTGGCCTCACAGAGACCTGGCTTACCCCCTCTGACACAACCTCCCCGGCTGCCCTCTCCTACAGTGGAGCGTGTTGGCCTACTTCTAGCCAATGACTGCTCCTTCTCCCCACTTTCACCACCCCCCCTCCCCTCCTTCGAGGCACACGCTGTTCGCATCTACTCCCCCTGCAACCTCCAACTGGCCGTTATCTACCGCCCCCCTGGATCCCCCTCCACCTTCCTTGACCACTTCAACACCTGGCTTCTCCACCTCCTCTCCTCCGACCTCCCCACCATCGTCATGGGTGACTTCAACATCCCCATCGACACCCCCAAAGCCGCTGCCTCCAGACTCCTATCCCTCACCTCCTCCCTCGGCCTCTCCCAATGGATCTCCTCCGCCACACACACTGGTGGCCACACACTTGACCTAGTCTTCACCCGCCTCTGCTCCCTCACCAATCTCACAAACTCAACCCTCACCCACTCCGACCACAACCTACTGACATTTTCATCCCTCTCCCCCCCTACCATGCTCCCCCCTTCCGGACACTCCTCCACCCCCGCAAAAACCTTAAGCTCATAGACTTCGACTCACTCTCAGAATCCCTCCTCCCCCTCTCCGACTTGGCCTCTTCTCATGACTCTGACTCTGCCGCCTCCCTCTACAACTCCACTCTCACCACAGCCCTCGACCAGGCTGCTCCACTCACATTTCACACAACACGAGTACAACGACAACCCTGGCTCACGACCCTCATCAATAAACTCAGACGGATGACTAGGGCAGCCGAGCGGAAATGGAAGAAATCCCACTCTGCAGAGCACTTCGCCCTATACAAATGTTCCCTCAATACCTTCAAGACTGCCCTTGACTCCGCAAAACAAGCCTACTTCTCCTCTCTAATTAGCACCCTCTCTCACAAACCTAAACAACTCTTTAAAACCTTCAACTCTTTACTTTGTCCCCCTGCACCTCCTCCCTCACCCCTCATCTCTGCCGACTTCCCCACCTTCTTCAAAGACAAAATTGACAAACTCAGACAAAGCTTCGACCCTCACTGCCCCCACCCTATCCCACCTCCAGCCCATCCCCCCTCACCCAAATGCAGTTTCACCCCCATGACAGAGGACCACCTCTCCTCCCTCCTAGCACGATCACACCTCACCACATGCGCCCTTGATCCACTCCCCTCCCACCTCATCCCTAACCTCACCTCAGTCCTCATCCCTGCTCTAACACACCTCTTCAACATTTCACTCAAATCCGGCACATTCCCCTCTTCCTTCAAACACGCCCTAATCACGCCCATCCTAAAAAAATCATCCTTTAACCCCACAACTGTCTCCAACTACCGCCCCATATCTCTCCTTCCGTTTGCCTCAAAACTTCTTGAACAACACGTCTATTCCGAACTGTCCTCCCACCTCTCTTCCTGTACCCTCTTTGATCGCCTTCAATCCGGCTTCCGTCCTCACCACTCCACCTAAACAGCCCTAACCAAAGTCACTAACGACCTTCTGATCGCCAAGAGCAAACGACACTTTTCCGTCCTCATCCTTCTCGACTTTTCTGCTGCCTTCGACACTGTTGACCACTCCCTCTTACTCCAAATTCTTGAGTCTCTTGGCATTACTGACCTTGCCCTCTCCTGGATTTCCTCCTACCTAACAGACAGGACATTCAGCGTCACCCACTCCCACACCACCTCCTCGCCCCACCCCCTCTCTGTAAGTGTCCCCAAAGCTCGGTCCTGGGATCATTACTCTTCTCCATTTACACCCTCGGCCTAGGCAACCTCATCGAGTCAAATGGACTCCAATACCACCTCTACGCTGACGACACCCAACTCTATCTGTCTGGCCCTGATATTTCCTCCCTTTTATACAAAATTCCTCCCTGCCTATCCGCCATCGCATCCTTCTTTTCCACCCGCTTCCTAAAACTCAACATGGACAAGACCGAGTTCATCGTCTTTCCCCGAACAACCCCGCCCCACTCCCTGACTCATCCACCTATCTTCCCGTTGCTCCCCCGCCTCCCCTCTCCGCCAAGCCCTCCACTGGCTCCCCTTCCCACAGCGATCTCGCTTCAATACCCTAACCCTGATATACAAGGCCATACACAACCTGTCCCCTCCCTACATCTCCGACCTAGTCTCCCGCTACATCCCCTCACGCAACCTGCGCTCCTCTCAGGAACTCTTTCTCTCAACCCCCCGCATCTCCACCTTCCACAACCGCACACAAGACTTCTCTCGTGCTTCTGCCAGACTCTGGAACTCCCTCCCCCACCACATCAGACACTCCCCGACCCTGAGAACCTTCAAGAAAAACCTGAAGACCCACCTCTTCCTAAAAGCCTACAACACACACTGAGACCCTATCCATTGCACCATCTCACCTCTCCCCCTCCTACTGTCTCCCTCCCCATCCCCTCTAGACTGTGAGCCCTTGCGGACAGGATCCCCGGCCCTATTGTACCCGTATGACTAATTGTGGATTTGTCGTCGCTTGTCTTCGTTTGTGGCCATCTTTGACCACTTGTCTTTGTCTACCCTCGAAAATGTAAAGCGCCATGTATCCTAATAGCGCTATATAAATACCTAATAATAATAATAATAATAATAATAATAATATAGTGCAGTTATATATAAATACCTTTTTGTAATAAGGTGACCATCTAGGCTTTGCCAATGTTAGGCTGGGTTCACACTGGCGTTCCCCTCCGCAGCATTCTGCGGAGGGGAACCACCATGTGAGCGCAGCCAGCGCAAGCCCTATCTTTATAATGGGAGCGCACGGTGCTGCGCTTGACTGCGCAAGACCGTGCGCTCCCATTCACTGCCATATGTGATTTGTACACAGGCGGACGCCTGCGCACAACTCACACACTCTCCTCCGCACCAGGGACGTGACATGTTGCAACACGCCAGTGTGAACCCAGCCTTAGCACATGTAGCACATGTTAGAGAAAAAAAGAAATAAACAAAAAAACTAACAAACCAGTGCTTCAGTATCTGTGGTAAACCCTAGGTTAAGCCTATGCTCTCATTAACCCCTTATAGCATATATTTCAGCAAACTGTGATCATCAAAAACCCTTGCATGGAAGGTAATGAGGAATAACTCATCATATTGTTATCAAGGCACTAGTATCTCATACAATTCCCCACAGGCATATAAGCCAATACAGGTAGTGCCATGCTCCAGTGCTGCTGTATGTAAAAACATGCAGTTGTAAAGGAATACAATACACAGCAATGATGGGCCTGGAATGTGGAGAGTGGAGACAGAGCCCAACGCATGTCACCACTATTGTGGCTTCGTCAGGAGCTTCTGTGTTGCAGGACTAGCCACAGACTGTAACAAGGCAGTGCGCTCTCATACATCTGTCCCTATCACTGGTATATGGCCCACATCACTGGTATATAGGCCCCCCATCACTGGTATATAAGCCTCCATCACTGGTATACAGACCCCCATCACTGGTATATAAGCCCCCATCACTGGTATATATGCCCCCAGCACTGGTATACAGGCCCCCAGCACTGGTATACAGACCCCCAACACTGGTATACAGTCACCCAGCACTGGTATACAGGCCCCCAGCACTTGTGTATTATCCCTCCAGCACTGGTATATAAGTCCCCCAGCACTGGTATACAGACCCCCAGCACTTGTGTATAAGCCCCCCAGCACTGGTATATAAGTTCCCCAGCACTGGTATACAAGCCACCCAGCACTGGTAATACAGGCCCCCTGCAGTGGTATATAAGCCCCCAGCACTGGTATACAGGCCCCTCAGCACTGGTATATTAGCCCTCAATCATCACATTACATGCCCCCATGCTGACACTCACAATAAAATAATAAACCATTGATCATTCTCACCCTCCGTAGCTTTCCTGCGGGCACTGCGGGCCGTGGCGTTCACCGGTGTTCCTGCTTGTGCTGCGCCAGTCACGTGATGCCTTTAATATCTGTGAGGGAAGCAAGCGCAAATAGGGTCTTATCATTATATATAAAGGAGGCTATGAAGCCGCTCAATAGAACTGCTCACCTGCTCAGGTTGTGTGACCCACAACCAGTATCAATCACATAGAGTAGCTGCTGCCAGACACACACTTTCACGTGCAATGTGGTAGGCAATCCTAAGACACCATAGGGATGGTGTGTTGTAGGCCCGTGCTGCTACAAAGATAACAAAGCCAAAGTCTTCTATTTATGTAGTTTATTAAATCCATCCAATGCATTTCAGAGCCTGTTATGCTCCTTCATCAGGGAAGGAGAATAGCAGGATGGAGGAGCATAGCAGGCTCTGAAACGCATTCGATGGATTTAATAAACCCTCATAAATAGAAGACTTTAGCTTTGTGGTCTTTGTAGCAGCGTGGACCTACAACACACCCTATTGAATCTTAAGTTACGTCATACCGGTACAAGCAGTGAGCCCGGAGGACACCGCGGCCCGCAGTGCCCGCAGGAGAGCGACGGAGGGTGAGAATGATCAATGGTTTATTATTTTATTGTGAGTGACAGCATGGAGTCATGTAATGTGATGATTGAGGGCTAATATACCAGTGCTGGGGGGCTTGTATACCAGTGCTGGGGCCTCCTCACTTTCTCTGGTCCTCTCTCTCTCCTCCTGCGCGGTCCATGGGTTACCCTCTCTGATCACTGCTGTGTTATTCCACACTACGGTGTCTGGCTCCCTTTTGCTGGGTACGCAGGGGGACCAGGTGACTAAAGTCTCCACGTTGTGCAGAGGTTTTCTGCAGTCCTAGAGTGATCCTGCAGGTGCGGATCCCTGAAGTCCGGTAAGTCTTGGGCAAACTTCCACTAGTTTCTCTGCTCCCTTGGTTAAGCTCCGTGCCTTCTGTCCCCACTCCTAGGCTTGGCTGAATGGCAGAAGGTCCACTCCGGGTGCACTGAGCACCAGGACGTCTTTGGAGCTCTCCTAGCATCTGCACACTCTACCTAACTCCTCCTCCAGCAGCAGTATTTATAGGGGATCTCACCTAAAGTCAGTGAGTCTAGCTACCCCTACTGTGCCGGGGTGGAGTAGAATGACTGCTGAATTCACCAATCATCACACTCCCTGGCTGGAGGGGGCGGACATTGAGGAGGCAGAGCCAATTGCTGCTGTATTCAACGTAAAAGCATCCAGGAGCCTGCTCCCTCCCCAGTCCCAACCGCAGCTGCTCCACACAGTCACGGACAACACACACAGGATTGCAGGAGCACGGCAGCATGTAACTGACCACTCTGCTGCCCCCTGTCTGCAGGGACTCATCGCCGCCTGAGCACAGTGCTCATATTGGCTCATTGATGATGCGGCACTGCCCGGCGTGCCACAAACATTATTAGGTTGTGTGTGACAACCTATACACCTTTTTAGAGTACCTTCAGACCAGAGGCCTTTTGTCTCTCTTTAGGAACATGTATTGCCATACCTCTAAGATTTCTACACCTCCAAGAAAGACTACGATACATTGTTAAAACTTCAGGTTCTTTTTGATGTATAACTTAAGACACAGGTTGGAACAAAGCAACAATCATCCAGCTTTCAATTGTACATGAACTGACATTCCTGCAAAGGTACCAAGCATGTTTTAACTCAATAACAGATGCCACCACAGAATGAGGGTTAGACTGACGTTTCTGCACCTTTCTGGTAAACGGCCACCTGGGTCCACATATTTGACTGTAACCATTCACCACTGAGGTAGCTATTACTATGTCCTCCTACCGATGCCTAGCCATAGGGACCCACGTGTTTTGCTGTGGCTAAACACCCAGGTATTATGTTACTCCCTCTTGGGGATGCTTATAGAGCTGGATCAACATAAAAGAAACAGCCCTTCACGGCCGGGCAACACTTTTCCACTAAAATCCTGACAGTTTACGCTGATGAGGCACTGTAGCTTCACCTTTCCACTAACTTGACTGTAGGAGTCCTCTTTGTGTCGCCTCTTGATTGTTAACCTATCATTTAGGTCTGGTGGTCTGCTCTCTTTCTGTTTTCATCTCCTTGCCTTGCTTGTCCTTCCTTCACACACATCCTGACTTCTTCCTTAGGCTAGGGCCACACGTCAGTTTGCAATCCAGTTCATGGATCCAGTTTTTCATCCTGAAAACCTGATCAGGTACCTGACCCATAGACTCCAATGTTAACAATTGTTTGCCAAAGTGCAATCCATCTACTGGATCCAGTTTTTGAGAAAACAGGTTTTAATAGGGTCTGCAACGTTTTTTGGCCTTTTAGCAAAACCTGATCAGTTCTTTTCAACATGGAACCCTGTGGGAACCTGATCCGGTACCGGATGGTTGATATTGGTACCGTCCGGTACCTGATCCAGTATCTGATCCGTTAAAAATGTCTCAAAACAGACAAGTGGAAAAACTGGATCCAGTAATGCATCCAGTTACTGGATGCAGCCTCCCAAGTGTGGCCCTAGCCTTACTCATTATATTTATACACTACCTTCTATCAGGAAGTTCCCTGAGTTCTTCTTTCACTGTGGTCCAGCTCTACAGTTAACACCTGCCATCTCCACCCTGCTCCCACAGTAAGTTCCTACACTATATGTGTAAGTGTACAGGGAACAGAGGCATCTACTGGTGGCAAGTAGTACTATTACTGAACTATACATTCAATATAATACACTTAAAAAGGAGATACACCTTAGAAAAAATCATGCCCTCAAGGAGGCACAGGACTGAGGTCCACTCTCTTACACAATCAGACTGTAAAGCACATGGCCTACAAGCGATGTGTACCTTTTACCGAGATGACTGGCCACTCTGAGACTGCAGGATGGAATGGAACCTTGGCAATTAACTGTACAATTAAACATCCCTCCAGTCATGACAATGTAATAAGAGTTACATTGAAAAGTTTCTTATTTTTACAAATGCTTTGCAATTTTAAATATTTAAGAACTTGTGACAACCTTTTAAATGAGTGAATTGAACATTTGCCCTGAGTGATGTTTGAAGGGGTTGTGCCAAAAACAATTGTACATTTTATTTAATAGATCTTAGAATAAAAATGTGTTCCACAATTGGATGTGTTAAAAAACAATGCTCCTGTCCCAAGATATTCTTAGATATGTGCCCCTGTGTAAATATATATGTTCGACCGTGCAGGAACAGGTCTGATCATACCACAGCTCCTGGGCAGGGGAGAAAGTAAAAGAGTATACAGACATTATAGACAGGGATCACAGCATATAAGAGTTAACAGACATTATGGCCGGGGATCACAGCTGATTCTTTAATACATACCATGATTCACTGATATAATATAGAAACTGCGGGCTGTATATATAAATATAATATAGAGACTCCAGGGTGGGTTGCATACATAATGTTGAGGCTGTGCAGGGCTGTATATATAATATGGAGTCTGCTGGGATGCATATATTATTTGGAGGCTGCTGCTGGGTTGAGCCTCTATAAATTATTTAGAGGCTGTTTCAGTCCAGTTGTAGCCTCCAAATAATATATACATGAGTCGGTCGACACAGTAGGGGGTACTCGGATACCGGGACAGGTGGTTACTTCAGTGGGGATCACGGCTGGTCGGTTCCCGTTTCCGTGCCCTGGACCCTCAATGGCGGTTGGGGGTAATGATGATGGGGGAGTTGTAACGTGACGCCACCTGTGGTACCTGGTAACAGGGTTACCAGCGCTGCGGCCAGCTGCTGAGGTGATGGAAATGCAGCTTTGGTAGTACAGCTCCCCACAGGCGGAGCTTTACCTTAGGGCAGCGGGGTAGAAGATGGGAGTCATAGTCCTCACCTCTGAGATGCTGTAGAGGCCCTCTGGGCAACGGATGAAAGGAGACCAGTCACCAGATCAGCTCAAACAGTTCTTTACTTGCACCAGATGGAATCAGTACACGGTGCAGTCTGGGTTAACCGGAAGCCATAGCCGCGGATTTTGAAGGCTTTTCCAGAGTCTCTCAGAAGTGTCCTTAAAATGGCTCTCCTGGCCTTTTGCACTTCTGTGCCCTGATGGCCTTCTGTACTCCCACTCTTGAGTCTAGTCTCTAGTCCTCGGGGTCTGTTGCCTAAGTCTCTGTACTTCTCAGCATTGTGAACCCAGCTGCGGGACTGATGTTGGACTGCTTGATGGGTGCTGTGGCTCCCTTATGTTGGGTCCACAGCCTGCTGGTCTGTGGTTAGGGATAGACCGTAACTAACCACCTCGGTTCCGGTGTACCGGTGGTGACCTGGGTCTCCAGCTGGCTCCGACCAGTCCTGGAGTGGCCCCCTTCTCCATCTGGGTCACCCCTCTCCTTAGAGGTGCCCTCCTGTCACGGTCGCAGGGTCCCCTGCATCCGTCTTCTCTGCTGTCTTACACCGTCTGACTGCTGTCAACTATCACTGTCACTTACGTCACGTCTCCCACTCTACTAAGCTCCACCCCCCTGGGACCTACTAAATATACAGTCCCTGGTGCTAGGGTCACTGTTATTGGGATTTTGTGGTTTGGATACAGACTCTGTAGCTTCCCCCTCTACCTATGACTATGGAGGCACTACACCTTCTATTTGGGATGCAGTATCTCCCTGTGGTGTCCCGCCAGAGAGGCTCCACATACAGGCTTAGCCCAGCACAACCTCCAAATAATATATATAGTCCAGCAAAGCCTCCAAATAATATACACAGCCCAGTAGATCCTCCAGGAAAAATATATACAGTCCAGCACAGCCTCCAAATAATATATATAGCGCAGGACAACCTCCAAATAAAAAATACAGTCCAGCACATATTTCAGGTAATATATATAGCCCCCCATTTCATATTGCTTTTCTCCCATGAAGACCCCCTTTTCTATACTGCTCTCCCCTACAGCCCCCCGATTCATACTGCTTTTTCCCCATATGGTCCCCCTGATTCATACTTTTCTCCCACCATGCTTCATACAGCTTTCCCCCCATGTCACTCCCCATACTTCATACAGCTTTCCCCCATGTGGCCCGTCATGCTTCATATAGCTCTCCCCCATGTGGCCCTGTGGCCCATATTTTGCCCCCGCAGGATGCTCCAGGGATCTTTGGCTATGTAGTGCCTACTTGCTCCAGAATCCATAGCTCTCTCTTCCTCGGTGGTGCTCTGCAGTCTGCACAGATACCAGCAGTGTAAAGAGAGAAATTCCTCACCCTGCGCCTGTCACCTCTACAGCATCAGCCGCACTTGCGGGTCAGGGGGAGGTCAGCTGTTCTAAACTCTGAGCTTAGCTCCACTTAACCCGGACATAACAACGCACATGGAGGATCAATGCAGTGTCACTGCCACCTGCACTGCGACCCTGCTTGTGCCTCCACATGGCTAGATTGCATCGCTTGCAAATTAGCCATGTGGACTTGCAGCACTGTAGTGCAGACTCAGCTGCTGCCTGTCCCAGAGGGGCCACTCATCGTCAGTGCTTCGTGTCCCTGATGGGCCACTCGTCATCAGGGCTGCCTGTCTTTGATGGTGAGTGGGCCCCCTCAGCTGTTCAGGGCCCCAGCACTTCCTGGGTGCTGGCGCTGGCCCTGGGCCATTGGATGTAGTAACACTATTGTACATTTTGTACTTGTATTACAAGTCTGTATCTGACAGTAAAATAATGGTTGATGCAAAATCTATCTAGCTACAGTTTACAAAGTTCATATGTGCAGAACACGGCTGGCTCTGCTGCATTTTATGATTAATGAACATGTGGGAAGGACAGAATAATCTCATTAAGTCAGGTTTTTATTGTGCAATTTTTCTAGTAATCATTGTATGTTTTGCTCTGCTGCTGACTTTTCTGTTTCTGTGTGAGAAACAACACATTTCCAATAACCTTTTGTTCCAGTTGTGCCATCAGTTCATAAGTTTGGAAACTCAATAGTAATAAATCTTTGTTTACCATGATAGTAACTTTTGCCAAGTATTTCTGTAGCTAGTACTAAAAGCTTTATCCTTTGTCAACGCTGTTCTTGCCATATGGATGGACCTAGTGACAGCTATAAGGCATTTTGAAGAGAGGGTATCTAGTCCTATTTGGCTAACTTTATATTTGTCTTGGCAAATAAGTGTTTTCAATGGGGAGAGGGAATTATGCCACTGCCATATATTTCTGGCAAGACTGCCACCCCCTTCCAAAAGTGGAAAATTAAATAATTTAGCAGTGAAGTTTAGGGCTATGTGCACACACTGAGTATTTGTTACATTTTTTTTTTTATCTAAGAATTTGTAAGGCAAACCAGAATTGGAACAGTCAGAATAAATGTTTCATAGTAACATGTCATAATTTCTGTATTTTTTTTTTACCCACTACTGGTTTTAGCGTACAAATGCTGAGGCAAAACACTCACCAAATACTCAACATGTGCACTTGGCCTGACATGCCTGATCCTTCTTATCCTCATCTGAGAAAAGCTGAGTTCCCCCATACACATAAGAACATAAGATAGTTGACGGGAATAGCAAACTTTTCTCAAACTGTATATCAGCCTGTAAGTGGCACATTAAATCTGGTGTTCCCAGCCCTTAATGATGTATATGGCTATACTTTCACATAGCTGTGGCTATGACTGGGGCAATCGGCCTCATGCCCCTCTCATAGGTGCAGCTATTTAAAAGTATGGCCGCAGCAGATGAGACTTACCCTCTGCTCCTCTTCATTATCGCAAAGTTTGCTTTGCACAGGTTCTAAAGAGGCTTCCTTGCACATGCACAGTACAAACAGGAACTAACCAGAAGAAGGAAGTGGCCGTGAGGAGAAAACATTCTCCAATCACTGCCGAGCGCACTAGGACTTAAATCTTCTTTCTTCAGTGTCGGCTGTGTCCGCAATGGGTGAACATCATCTGTGTGTGTCTGTTTTCTGGCTTCTTTTTCTGGCTCATATACAGCCCCATACTGTACATACAGGTCTACACTATATCCTGTATAATAGTATTTCTGAATACACTGTATGTATATAGTGTGGTCTAGTGTACAGTAGAGTGCTATGTATACACAATGTACAGCCCTCAGCCTTTACAAGCAACCAGCCCAGCAGAAGCCTCCATATTATATGTACAGCTCAGAAGCAGCCTCCAAAATTAAATATACAGCCTAGCAACAGCGTCCATATTATATAAAGCCCAGCAGCAGACTGGGTGTTATGCATACAGCCCAGCAGTCTCTATATTATATATACAGTCAAGCAGCAGGCTCTGTATTAAATATTCAGCCCAACAGCAGCCTCCGTATTATATATAAAGCCCCGCAGCTGCCTCCATATTATATAGTTCTTGTTATACAATCTCTTTGATTTGACTAATTGTGTGGTGTTGATTTGGCTAGTTAACAGAATTTACACTATTAAGAAGTACCTTTCATTAATGATAATTAAAATATCATTAGTTGTACCAAAAAGAAGAAAAATTCCCAAAATGCAAAAAGCAACCATCACAATAGATCAAAGATGGTTTAAGACCATCACTGCTCTGTTCCTTGTCTAAACCCTACCTGGCCGCAAAATGTGGCGCCCTCTTGTATTCAATGAGGTACCCCTGCTCAACATTGGCTGACTATATAAATGACCTAATGAGCCCTATTAGGAAACTAGTGTTGATTCGGCCCTCAAGAGGTTCTTTCTGTTGACAGGCATACGCCTCTGGTCATGGTATAATGTTTTCTATCCTACCCCCAGCTTGCTCACCTACCTGTAGTGAGCCTTATCTTATACTCTCTATATTCTTTTTTATACTACTTTCCTTCTCTCTTTCTTGCTCCTTCCTTACCCTCTACCAGACTTTACTTGTCCTCATCCCCATATGACTCTCTATTTTTTTTCACCTCTCCTTGGGTTTACTTCATTCCCATTGTACCCATTAATTATCATTCTTGGGTCTATAGTGTTCTATGGAAAATGTGTTCTCTGTTAAATTTTAATCTTTCAAATATACAAATATAGTCCATGGAGCCTCGTTTAGGAGTCTCAACACAGGACTAGCTAGATATCCTTCCAGAGAAGGGCCTAGACATTGGGTCGCTCTTTGAGGAGACCACCATAACCACCATAATAAGTGTCCCCTTGAGTCAATATCCAGCTCTTTATGAGCTTAAAGATATGACAAGGGAATACCAAGGCCAGGTACCCATCCACGGAAAGCTGTTTCAGGGTGTTGCCATTCATCAGTGTGGAGTAGGATTCTGAACAGGTGGGAGCAATGCCTAGTAGACCAACAAACTGAAGCAATCACTGATATCAGGGAGACCAGTCCAAGAAACACTGCGGGCAGCCAGCTAAAGCGCTCAACACAGTGAATTCCTAGGCGCATTGCCCCCTGGGAATAACGAATATACAAATAAAGTCTGTGGAGCCTTCAGTGTGGAGTAGGATTCTGGCTAGGTGGTAGCAATGCCCGTGTGAAATTTTGATCTTTGAACATAAAGGATTTCAATATTCCTCCAAAAAAGATCTCAGATACTTTATGGCATATGTAAACAAAGGGTACAATAGAGGGAGTAGTAGATGCATACCGTAAGATTACTGGAGATGTTGTTAACTCCTCCCCAACTCAAAAATGTTTGTCTAACGTAGCCCGCTTAGTGATATCTAGACCATAGTGTTCAACAGGAGTGCCGTCATTAATGGAGTGGTAACAATATCCACACATCTGTCATAGCAATATTTATCAGCCAAAGCTTTGGGAAACAAAAAATATGTTAGGTCTTGGCAACATTGAATTTTATTTAGAGACTTCTAATTTCCAACTCATATTTGCAACTTAAGTTCTAAACTAGGATAGCAAATACCGCCACATGATGTAATAAACCATCTCCCCCGCCTTTTTACTCTCTTTATTCTCTCTCTTCTCTCTAATCTCCTCTCTCTATATTTACATCTATACATGGGATATTCCTTCCTTTTACCTTTCTCTCTTTCTATAACTATATTTTAAAATATCTAATTCCTTAAATCACTTTGCACAAGATATTTGTAGCAATTTTAGTACAGTATAAGTATATTACTGATCTAAATCAATTATGAAAATCAATATCTGGTTCATATATTTATGTAATTTGAAGATTTTCCTATAGATTTGAATACTGTACAGTGGAACACATGCATCATTATAAATAGGAACACTGCACTGTTATACAAATGCCTCAATGACAAGTTTTTATGTATGTGACTTGGATTGGACCTTTAATAAAACATGAATAAACATAAAATAGTTGCCAATTGCCATCTTCCAGCTTCTAGAGCCACTGCCATACTTCCCTGGCCCTTGAAACCTGATAAATAGCTAACCATCTTTCTCAGAGGTTTGTATGTGAACTGGATGTCTCCTTTTCATTGCATGTCTGTCATAGCTTTTTCTGAGTCTCATAAGTTTAAAACAATGAATGCAGCTGATCTGACAAAGTCCTTGGGACCACTGCAGCACTGCAAATCAGAAAAGATGACAATCAGTAATTATTTTAACATTTTTAATGTTGAAGAGAGACTTAAATCCATGAAGCTCAACTTAAAGCCTGAGCAAATTTTCCCCGAATTCTGTTCACATTCGGAAATCCAAGCAATTTACCAAATTTCGGTGAACGTGGCTTTGTTTGTGAAAAACAGTTTGAAATTTAAAATGGCCCTAAAACATTCCCTGATTGTTTGGGGCCAAAACGCTCCTTTAAAATTGATCCCAAAATGTCTTGGGCAATTTGTACTGAGTAAGCTGATACCCAATTTTGGGATGGAAAACCACTGTTTGGGCACATGGCAGGGCTCACAAGTGAAGGGGTAACATTTGACAATTCAAGCGAAAAATTAGCTGAAATTGTTAGCAGACACCATTTTGCATCCTGGCTCTGCTTCATCCAAAGACTGCAGCGATGGAACAGGCATCCTCTTGCCTAAGTCTCTGGGACTAAACTGATTGCAGCTGCACTATATGGCAATAATCTGAGTGCCATACATTTCAGCTGTCTGTGCTGCTCACACAAGTCCCTTAGATCACATGATCTCTGAGTCTTGAGTCATGTAACCAGACGTTGTCATGGCAATGTCAGGTTGCCATAGCAACATCAGGTCACCATGGTGATGACCGGGGTTTTACAGTTACATTCTGGAGGCACCCATCAGCACATAGAGAGGTGAGACACCACGTGATCCCTCTCCCAGTAGCTTAACTGCTGTGATTGGTACCGATCGCAGCATTTAGGGGTGATACAGCCAGGGACACACAGTGATCGGGTCCCTGTCTGTGTAACATTTCTCCTCCTTAGCCCCCAATTCTCACCATGCAGGAGATGGGGCTGTAGAGAAGTGATCACAGGTGGATGATGCCACCGTTGTGCTCCATACTGATGGGAGTGGTCTTCGCAGCACGACCTCTCCAATCAGTGCTGGAGGGGGTGATAAACCCCCACTCCAGAGCTCAAGCCTATGGGGATATTGCAACCCGAAACGTAGGCTGAATCATGATAATCAGGCAGTTGAATTGAACAGGCAATCACATTGATCATATTTGTGGGGTGGCAACACCATCCCCAGTAGGTTGTGGTCCGATGCCCTGCTTACAGTATAAGAAGGCATCGGAATGCTGGGATTTACTGAAGCATTCTGGAATTATTATCACATAAAGTGACACTAGTCAGATTTTCTAAACTTGAAAACATGTTTTAATATGTAACAAAAAAAATAATAATGATTATTAAAGCCCCAAAATTTAAATGAATAAATACATTTAACACAATTACCTGATTTTAACAACATATAATATTTTGATAATTATTGCCCTTTAAGAGAGTTTTAAAGTAAGTATTATTTCTGGTATTAGTGGAATTGTTCTTTAATAACTTTTCCCATATATTTCTTGTTTGTTTTTGATGATGACTTGAGCTTTGTCGATTCTGCTAATGTTCTGGATAAATTGGCAATAGAGTTCTGAAATATTTTATTGTTTGCCAAATTACTAAGTAAATTATTTCCTGTTTGACCTTGTGGATTGCGGTGAAATGCAACAAACCAGAAGGTCATTTATCTTTCATCCTGGAAGGGAAGTTAAATTGTTCACATTATATTCACTCCAATGTTTTCTCACTTCGATTTCAATCACACAGTCTGATTCATACACACTTAAACAAGCGTATAAAATGGACAAGAGGTTCCCAACCTTTGTAGCTCAGTGGCCAAATTCAAGATAACAGGTAACAGTTAGTGAGATTACAGTATGTATTAAAATTATTAAAATCAAATAAACATTTATTAACAAAATATAGCCAAATACCTATAACAACAATGTAAAATACCAAACAAAATGTATAGAAAAAAAAAATGATTTACAGCTTTAGGGTGTGCTCACAACCACCGAAAAACTCAGTGAGTGCAATCTGATAAAACATCGGATTGCACTCACCCCAATGTTAAAATTAGTGACATGCATATTTGTGTTTGTCCTCAGTGAGAAGCGAGCTGAGGAATAAAATCGCAGCATGCTACAAATGGCTGCGGATCTCACCGAGATTCCGCCAATGCAAGTGTATGGAAACATCGCACACCACAGACACAGCACTAGGACTGCGATTTTAGCATGGTCATTTTCATGCAGTAACATGTCAGAAAAGTTAGGCAGACCAACAGACAGACTGCATAGAAAGAAAGATAGATAGGATAGATGCTAGGATAGTTAAATTGAGCTTATCAGTGTTTCGCTGCTGGCTTCTGGGGCCACCTATTAAGCTTCATGCATATTCACTGCACTGACCAACAACAGCCAATCACAGACGCTCACGCTCTGTGAGACTATCTTTGATTGGCTGTTGTAATCAAACTGGATTTCCACAATCTGGACAGTGACTGTGTTTGGTTGCCATATACATTAGTGTTTGGCAACCAATCTGCCATCATAGTGTATAAAATAAATAAATAATAAAACTGCGTAGGGTTTTGCTGAATTTTTCAGTCTCAACACCCTGCCACCCCCAGCTGCCTAATTTTACCTTGGCTGGCAAAAAAATGCCTAGTTCTTTGCCCTATTTTTAATTGCCAGCCAAGGTAAAACTAGGCAGCTGGAGGCTGATATTTCAAGTTGGGTGAGGGTCCATCGTTATTGCCCCCACATGCTATAGAATAGCAGCCCCCAGCCCCCCTGAAAATGGCACATTCTTTGATAGCGCCATTTTTAGTTTGCACTTCCAACACATTTGAACAACTTTTTATCTGGCTAGACAACCTTTCTAAACAGGAAACTTCTCAGCATCCGATATTGCTGAAAGGGGTGGTTCCAAGGCAAAGGCATATTCATCCTAACTCACTATTTAATGCCATAATCTATGCTGTTTTCTAAAATAGTTTTTTCATTTTCTCTATTCCTGCACGCAATGCACTTTGTACTTTCTGTTGTCATCTTAAAGAGACAGTAAAAAGCTGGTAACAGAGCAGTTTCAGAATACACGGTAGAGACCAGTGACGTCACCTGCAGGGGTGGCAACAGTCTTGTGCATTCTGTTACTGGCTTATTTTTCAGGGAGATAGCCAAAATGAGCCCCTGAAATTAGCGTCACTGATGACGCTTTGCTTCAGGGAGTGGGCAGAGGATGTAGCAGTGACTGCAGCCTCTGCCACATGATAATTCTTTGTTTGAGTATCCCAGCATTCACAAAGTGTCATCACACAGCAAGTGAAAAAAGAATAGAAAAGCAGTTAAAGTAGTGAGGAAAAAAGAGGGAATTTTTAAAGCTAGATTATTAGAATATGGCTTAGACTGGCTTCACACTAGCGTTCCCCTCCACAGCGCCCTGCAGAGGGGAACCGCAAGCTGAGCGCATACACCGCTAGTCCCTATGTTTAACATGGGGATGCGGGTGTATGCGCTCAGGTGCAGATTGCCGTGCACTCCCCGTCCACAGCCATTGCCCGCCATGTATGATTTGTATGCATGAGGATGCATGCGCACAAATCATACATTCTCGTCCACACCAGGAACATGACATGTCGCGTTCAGGGTGCGGACGAGAGTGTGTGATTTGTACGTAAGCATTCTCATGCATACAAATCACTCACGGAAGTGAATGGGTGCGCATGGCAATCTGCACACGAGCGCATGCATGTTAAACATAGGGACTTGCGGTGTATGTGCTCAGCTTGCGGTTCCCCTCCGCAGGAAGCTGTGGAGGGGAACGCTAGTGTGAAGGCAACCTTAGATTATGGCATAAAACAGTAAGGTAGGAGAAAAATGATTTTGCCTTCAAAGAACAACTTTAAAAGCAATGAAATTTACCTTTAAGCCTAAAATAAGATTTCTCATTGTAATATACAGTTGTGGTTAGAGATCAGCAGATGAGATAAAATTCAATTTGCCTGTTTGGGTGGATTTTCTTGGGAAAGTCAATTTTCAGAGAAGTTATTCTAAGCAAATGTAATGCCCCTTATGGTGCTCCAGGGACTCTCAAATTGCCAGAGCATAATAAATGTAAAAAATAAAACAATCTTTATATTCAACTCACTGCTCACCTCTCTAGCTCTCCCTGCTCGTCCCTTCGTCGTATTTTCTGATCCCAGCCACTCACTCTTTGATCCTGCTTTCTGTACAAGTGTTCAAATAGTAACAATCTCATTCATGTCGCCATTACATGCACCATTACCTTGGCGCACATGTGCAGAAATGTTGCAGGACTCACATGAGCTAAAGGTAGCGGCTTGGTTTAAGAGGCCAAGGGATCTTAGTGTGATTGGACATGTAACAAGGAGGAGTGCCGGGTTCAGAGAGGTGAGTAATAGGTGAGTATACAGATTGTTTTTATCTTTAATCTTTTGATGGTTCTATATGGTTCATAAAAACAGTGTCCAGTGGCCATCAGTTTGCTGAATCCGCATGGAAATTAATTACAAAAAATGCATTTAGACAAATTATTATTATATATTTATATAGCGCCATTCGGTTCAATGGCGCTTTACATGTGTAAGGACAGACAAGAACAGAACCTAAAATAACAACAATTAAATTATACGGATACAGTAGGGCAGAGGACAAATGCAGATTTTTGGGAAATTCAAGAAGAATTCAATCCCAATTGAACATATTTGCTTATCTCTAGTTGTGATGAAAAACTGATTGTATAGGACTTGTTTAAATAGAGCATGAGAAAGTTGGACGAGATTAAACAAAATACAAAACATATGTAAAAATAGTGAGGAAGTAAATAAAACAACATTCTATCCTTCCGTAGATGTTCTCAAATTAATGCCTGATGTCCAAGCATTTTCCAGCTTTTTGGCATATTTTAAAAGAAAAAATAGGGTTAGAGGTTTTAACCCTGAAGATCCAACAATGACCCACTTGGGATTGGTAACACATGTGTATCGGGAAAGTCTAAGGAAATGTTGGTGAGTAAATAAGTAATGGTTATTAAAGTTCCACCATCTAGAGTGTATTGGTTAAATGTAGAGAATTCTGACAAAGGAAACAGCAATATTTTATTAAAAAGTTGTAAACTTCCGTGCATACAGGATGTGTTTTGTGGTCTTCACAATAATAAGTGTGGTTTACATAGTAGGGTGGGATCTCAGATTGACAATTTTACTGGAATTTTTAACAGAAATTGTTAGAAAGTAATGTCATAAATCTAGGCCAAAGAACAGCTAATTTATATTTGCTTTTCTTATGCACAGACTATCAAAAATGGGACTAATTTATTAAGAACCAAATGATGAAATGACATTTTTTGTTAATATTAAGCTTTGAGCTATAAGATTATAATCTTGATTATATGGAACACAATTGGGAGAGACTGCAGCACCATATCATGTAGAATATATTTTGGATTTAAATCTGAATTGAAATATGGAATTTGTAATATACATTGCCTCCTATTGGACAGGTAAAAATATATAATAGCCACTGTTTGTGGTTAGCACTGCAGCCTTTGCAGCACTGAGGTACTGAGGTCCTGGGTTCAATTCCCACCAAGGACACTAAGGACAACATCTGCAAGGCGTTTGTATGTTCTCACCGTGTTTGCGTGGGTTTCCTCTGGGCACTCCGGTCTCCTCCCACATTGTAAAGCCATACTGATAGGATATTTAGATTGTGAGCTCCAAGAGAGACAGCATTACATGTATGTAAAGTGCTATGGAATTAATAGCGCTATATAAATGAATAAATATTATTATTATATTATTATTATTAACTATAGAGGGTGTGAAGTATGACCAGAATGATAGCCCATGCCCGTTTTACATCACTTGGGGGCCTTGAGCCGTGCACACAGGGTTAACATGTGATGCATGACTGGCATAATAGCCCATGGCTGGTATACATCACTTGGGCCTTGAGCCGTGCACATATAGTTAACAGCACCCAGGCCTGTGTAAGTGAATGTGCTGATGACTAACAGAATTCCAGGTGTGGGTTTGGCAGGCAAGGATATGAGCTGCCTATTGCTGTGAGTCAGGGCAGAACAGAATGATCCTCTGAGGGAGAGGATGTGAGGCAGAGGGGTCCCATCCCTCTAGGACATGGAGGGAAGCCTGGCTCTCCATGTGGGAGATGCCTGTCCCCTGACCCGTATGGAGCCTGTGGCCAAACCTAGAGGTTGATGGAGCACCTGAGCATATGGGGTCCGGGCTGAACCTGTACGGGACTCACACTGCACATGTTGGTGAGGCTGCGGTCCTGGAAGTCTGCCTAGTTGGTAAGACAGGAAGGTGACAGGGCAACATGTGTAGTGTGGGTAGACCTTGGGGGATGCCTTGATTGACCAAAAGCTCAGGTAGCCCAAAACCTGGTGACCGCATTTTTTTTGGCGGCCGCATCTGCCGAAACTGCACTTGCCGCGTCTGCTGAAACCGCACTTGCCGTGTCTGACACACACTTACCGCAAGCCCCATAGACAATGCATGTGGCTTGCCGCAAGTGCGGCTGTTAGGCAGCCCTTGCGACAGATGCGATTTTTTTGTCCGGATCCACTGGATCCAGGCAAAACCGCCAGTTTAAAAGCACCCTAAATCTAGTATCATTATGATCATACTGACCTGATGAATAAAGCCGTCTAATAACTTGTACCGCAAGGCGTAATAATAGTAATAAAGCAAATTTTACAACTACTGCTGATTAGTTTATTCCGCCTCCCAAAGATGGCAGTAAGGCTCAGCTCATATTTATCCTGCACTGTACACATGTAAATCACTGAAAAAACGTGATTCAGATAAAATTCCCAACAGAAAATTCACTGCAATGATGTAGAGGGAGTCACTTTTAACTCCAACTGACCTGTAATCCAGCTGTATCCGTCGATTTGCTGATCTTGTTAGGCATGCGCAAAAGTTAAGTCAACAACAGTTTTAGGCCTCTTTGAAAAGAAAGAAACTGCTGAACAGAGGTTAAACCGAGTCCAGTCTTTGAATGGATATGTTGGGGGTTTCACCTGAATAACAAATTTGGAGATTTAGCTGGAAATTCAAATATAAGTGCTCAGCATAGAGCAGAGGATAAATGTGAATTGATCCAAAATATTTTGTGCCCAAATCGTCACCAATAGCATTCAACTCAACCCACAAAATACAAGTTCCCACCCAGGTCCGTTATCTGGTAAAGGAGATATAGGGGGCTTCCACACTGCTAGCACAAAGAGTCTGGAAAAGCGATATGGCTTCTCACCCCCCAAAAGAAAACCAGCAAAACCTTCGCTCCCAAATCCAATTGCTCCCCCATCTTCTGAGCCCCTCAAAGTCTAAACCACAGTTAACATCCACATGTTTGCCTCTATTGTAGTAAGGAAGCCTACTTATGCTATGGGGAGTGCTTCTCCATAAATAAACAGTAACATGGTACAAGTTGCAAACATAAATACAAGCTAAATAGCATATGCATCACATGTAGTGTGAATAACGAGGTTATTGCTTGTAATTCTAAGCTAATATGAAAATTCGTAATAATCGGGGAAATTGAATTGGGTAATAACCAATAAACAGTCAGTATTAACGTTACATCACACGGGTGTGAGGCAAGCAAATGGTCCTTTATATTCTAAATTAACTAAAGAACATAATAGGGCAGGAAATAAACTGAAAAAATCACCTGTAAGCTGTTGTTATTATCACAGTGTCACAATGTTGGGACTAAATGAGGAAAGAGGGTGAGAAGGCTGCCCACCAAGGCTCCCATCTACGTTTAATTTTTGCGAGGGTATTGGTGCGCAATGCCGTGTTAAACTCAAAGATCCCGTGCTGCATGACTCTATCAATGAGATGCAGCAATTTGGGAGTTTCGGGCTTGTTCCATCTAGCAGCAATTAGAACCTTGGCAGTGATCAGTATATGTGAAGTCAGGAATTTGAGGTCTGGAGAAAGGTTTTCTATCCCTATAGAAAGGAGAGCTAGTGAGATCGATTGTGAGGCCAGTGGTGTCTGAGATTAAGGTTTTGATATCAATCTAAAATTTGGACAGTAACGGCAATCATAGAAAATATGTGTCAGTGTTCCCTGATGGCCGCAGCCCCTCCAACACAAGGGCGAGATCTGAGGATCAAAACGATGATGTCTGACCGGGGTGAGGTACCACCGAGAGAGCACCTTGAAGTATGACTCATGCAGCGTTGCACAAGCAGAATTGGCGTATGAGGTCTGTATGGTTCGTGTCATGTCCTGCAGGTCAATTTGAATGTTGAGTTCCTCTTCCCATACGGTAAGGTAGGAGAGACGGGGCAATTCAATTTCTTCGTTGAGCACTCGGTAGAGGCTGTTGGTTTTCCATATAGACTCAAATCCTGGAGATGATATTAGATTGACTTCTACCACATATTGGGTATCCTTGTACTCAGGAAAAATTGCACAACAAATTTTGAGGTCCAATTTCTCCTGCAATTCTTTGTAAAATGAAAATATTTGGGGTAAACAACATTTTTGTGGGAAAAATCAAATTTTACCCTTTTCATGTTTTTCGCTGTAAATTTTGTGAACCAGTGGGTTCAAGGAGCACACTAAACATCTACATAAATTCCTTGGGGGTCTAGTTTCCAGAATCTGGTCACTTGTGGGTAAATGTTTTTGTTTAGGTACATCAAGGGCTAACCAACTGCAACATGACACCCGCAGTCCATTCCATCAAAATCTGCTCTCCAAAACATCATTCCTTCCCTTTTGAGCTCCGTCATGCGCCCAAACAATGGTTTTCCACCACATATGGGGTCACTTGTGGGGAAGCTCCACTGTTTAGGTGCTAAATGCCACATGGTGTCCGTTAACAATTCCAGCTAATTTTTTGCTTGAAACGTCAAATGTTGCTCTTTCCCTTCTGAGCCCTGCCATGCACCCAAACAGTGGTTTTCCACCACATATTGGATATGGGCGTACTCAAGACAAAGTGCCCAACACATTTTTGGATGCATTTTAACCTGATGCCCTGTTAAAATGAAAAAAAATTGAGGCTAAAAGAATATTTTTTTTGTGGAAGAAAAGTATATTTTCATTTTCACAGCTCAATGTTATAACATGTTGTGAAGCACCTGGGTGCTCACCACCCAACTAAATAAATTGCTTGAGGTTGTCTAGTTTCCAATATGGGGTCATTTTTTTGGGGGGTTCCACTGTTTAGTCATGTCAGCTGCTCTTAAAATGGTAAATGGTTTCAATTAACGATTCAACCTAATTTTCTATTCAAAAAGTTGAATGGTTCTCCTTCCTTTCCGAGCCGTATTGTGCGCTCAAACAATAATTTTTGACCACATATGGGGTATTGGTGTACTCGGAAGTATTTGCATAACAAATTTAAGAGTCCATTTTCTCCTGTTACCCTTGTAAAAATGCAATATTTGAGGCTAGAATAACATTTTTGTTGGAAAAAGTAAAATGTTCATTTTTTAACTTCCACGTTGCTTTAGTTCTTGTGAAGCATCTGAAGGGTTAATAAACTACTTCTTGAACATTGTTTGAAATAGCTTGAGGAGTGCATTTTTTGGAATGTGTCACTTTTGAGTATATTCTATCATGTAGGCCCCTCAAAGTAACTTCAAATGTGATTTGGTCGCTAAAAAGTAGCTTTGTAAATTTGAAAAATTGCTGATGAACTTTGTACCTATCTAACGTCCTAACTAAAACAGATTTTTTTTCCCAAAATTGTACTAATGTAAAGTAAACATGTGGGAAAGTGTTATTTATTAACTATTTTGTGTGGCATTACTCTAGTTTAACAGTATATTAATTCAAAGTTTGAAAATTGCTAATTTTTGCCAAATTTTCATTTGTTTTCAAAAGAAATGCAAAAATTATCAACATAAATTTACCACTAACATAAACTCCAATAAGTCACAAAAAAAATCTCAGAATCACTGGGATCCATTGAAGCGTTCCACAGTTAGGCTGGAAACACACTGGCGTATAAAAAAATCAGACCGTTTCTCATCCAGAAAAGTAGGGCTAGTGAAATCCATTTTTGGATCCGTTTGGCATGCAACTGCTATGCGATTGTGCGATTTTTTTTTTTCTCAGCTAACACCCATGCGGTGTCCTTGTGACATCAGTGTGGTAAGAAAAAGATATTAATCACACTTGAACAGCTTTACATATAACCATGCCATAGCATTCATTAGCCAGTATGCTATTTCATATATGCTTAGTGTGCAGCCGATATCTTTTTTCTTGTTTCATGTTTTTTTCTGTCTAGCACCTTTCACACAGGGAGGTGTCACCGGTCACACTTAATGTCAATGACATCAGTGTGGTGTCTGTGTGCAGTGCGTTCTTAACATGGCATTTCTCATGTTGTATAAAGTTAGAAAAGAGTAAACAGACAGATAAGATAGATAGATAGATAGATAGATAGATAGATAGATAGATAGATAGATAATCTATTGATTTTGGAGGGGCACTCCTTCTATAACTATGGTGCTCGCAACTGCAATCTGTCCTAACGATGGCTAATCATACATACAGTTCAATGAAGTTGCGACACTCGGATCCTCCTTGTGCAAAGTTTCCTTATTTTATTGCAGCATGGACACAGCACGACGTTTCGGGTGTTATTAGCTGACGGATGGGTAATAACACCCGAAACGTCGCATTGTGATCATGCTGCAATGAAATAAGGAAACTTTGCACAAGAAGGATCCGAGTGCCGCAACTTCATTGAACTGTATATAGATAGATAGATAGAATAGGTAGATCGGGCTTACCAGACTCCCGCTACTACTTCCTGGGCCACCTATTAAGCTACTTGCATATTCACTGCACTGTCAGACAAACAGCCAATCACTGAGGCCCACACTCTGGGAGAGCCTTTGTGATTGTCTGTTGTAATCAGACTGGATTTCCTCAATCTGGACAGTGATTCTGTTTGATTGCCATACAGATTAGTGTATGACAACCAACCTGCCAACATGGGGTGTTAAATAAATATATATAAAGAAAAATGTGTGGGACTTCGCAGCCGTTTTAATTGCCTGCCAAGGTAAAACTAGGCAGATGAGGGCTGGTATTCTCAGCAGGGTGAAGGCCCATTGTTTTAGGGCCCCCCCCCCATGCTAAAGAATAGCTGCTCGCAGTCTCCCCTGAAAATGGTGCATTTCTAAAATGCACCATTTCCAGGTGCCTTACCAGGCTCTTTCAGCGGCCTTTGTGGTGGGTGGCATGCTGGGTAATAAGGGGTTAATACAGCTTTATTTTACCAGCTGGTATTAAGCCAGAGATTCTTAATGACAGGCCAAGTTAGACCCAGCCATTAAGAACCTCCAATAAAGGGTTAAAAAAAACACCACACAGCGAAAAAAATACTTCATTAGAAATCAATACACCGAAATGCTTAGGGACTCCATCTTTATTACTACTTCTTACAGCCCTCCATGATCCCAGTCTTCTGTCATCTGTCTTCTTTAAATGATGTAGCTCTGCTACATGCATAACACAGCACAGGGTGGAAGAGCCTGGGAATGTGCCTGGAAATGGCGCTTCATAGAAATGCGCCATTTTCAGGTGCGGCTGCAGGCTGCTATTCTTTAGTGTGGGGGGGCCCTAAAACAAAGGGCCCTCACCCAATGAGAATGCCAGCCCTCAGCTGCCTAGTTTTACCTTGGCTGGTAATTAAAAATAGGGTGGAGTCCACACATTTTTTCTGTGAAAATTCTGACCTATGCAGGGACATAGAATGACTGCAGACTTTCATCAATAACTTGGACAACCCATTTAATGCTCCCAACAAAATAAAATAATTAAAAAATAATAATAAAATTTAAGAGTGGCCTGAATGCCTTTCTTGAAAAATATAATATTACCGGTTATATACCGTATATACTCGCGTATAAGCCGAGTTTTTCAGCCCAAAAATTGGGCTGAAAAGTGCCCCCCTCGGCTTATACGCGAGTCATACGGTCCCCCTCAAAGTTTGGCGCCCCCACCTCAGTTTCTGGGCCCCCCCGCATGCAGCGCTGCGCATATACATTACCTGTCTAGCAGCTGTCACCCTCCGGTGGCGGATCGCGGCTCCCGGCTCCGGGCTCCATCTTCCTCGTTGACTTCCTGCTTGTCAGGTGACCGGCCGGCGTCGCGATGACGTCATCGCGCTGAGCCCCGGTCACAAAGCAGGAAGTCAGCGAGGAAGATGGAGCCCGGAGCCGGGAGCCGCGATCCGCCATCGGAGGGTGACAGCTGCTAGACAGGTAATGTATATGTGCAGCGCTGCATGCGGGGGGGCCCAGAAACTGAGGTGGGGGCGCCAAATTATGAGGGGGGCCCTGCTGGGGCCCTGTATACTACCACTGGGGCTATATACTACCACTACTGGGGCTGTCTGTATACTACCACTGGGGCTATATACTACCACTACTGGGGCTGTCTGTATACTACCACTGGGGCTATATACTACCACTGGGGCTGTATACTACCACTACTGGGGCTGTCTGTATACTACCACTGGGGCTATATACTACCACTGGGGCTGTATACTACCACTGAGGCTATATACTACCACTACTGGGGCTGTCTGTATACTACCACTGGGGCTATATACTACCACTGGGGCTGTATACTACCACTACTGGGGCTGTCTGTATACTACCACTGGGGCTATATACTACCACTGGGGCTGTATACTACCACTGGGGCTATATACTACCACTACTGGGGCTGTCTGTATACTACCACTGGGGCTATATACTACCACTGGGGCTGTATACTACTACTGGGGCTGAATATACCACTGGGGCTGCTGTATACTACCACTGGGGCTGTATACTACCACTGGGGCTGTATACTACTACTGGGGCTGTATGTATACTACCACTGGGGCTGTATACTACTACTGGGGCTGAATATACCACTGGGGCTGCTGTATACTACCACTGGGGCTGTATACTACTACTGGGGCTGCTGTATACTACCACTGGGGCTGTATACTACCACTGGGGCTGTATACTACCACTGGGGCTGTATACTACTACTGGGGCTGAATATACCACTGGGGCTGCTGTATACTACCACTGGGGCTGTATACTACTACTGGGGCTGCTATATACTACCACTGGGGCTGAATATACCACTGGGGCTGCTGTATACTACCACTGGGGCTGTATACTACCACTGGGGCTGTATACTACCACTGGGGCTGTATACTACTACTGGGGCTGAATATACCACTGGGGCTGCTGTATACTACCACTGGGGCTGTATACTACCACTGGGGCTGAATATACCACTGGGGCTGCTGTATACTACCACTGGGGCTGTATACTACCACTGGGGCTGTATACTACTACTGGGGCTGTATGTATACTACCACTGGGGCTGTATATACTACTGGGGCTGCGTGTATACTACCACTGGGGCTGCTGCTGTATACTACCACTGGGGCTGCTGTATATACCTCTGGGGCTGCTGTATACTACCACTGGGGCTGCTGCTGTATATACCACTGGGGCTGCTGCTGTAACACTGCTGGGGCCTGTATATACCACTGGGGAGGCTGCTGTATACCACACTGCTGGGGGCTGTATACCTGTGCTGGAGTCCACCCTCGGCTTATACGCGAGTCAATAAGTTTTCCCAGTTTTTGGGGGCAAAAGTAGGGGGGTCGGCTTATACACGGGTCGGCTTATACACGAGTATATACGGTATACTAGATTCTTTGATAGGGTGTTGATCCAGGGAACTAGTCTGATTGCTGTATGTGGAGTCAGGAAGGAATTTGTTTCCCCAATGTGGAGCTTAGTGTTGCCACATGGTTTTTTTTTGCCTTCCTCTGGATCAACATGTTAGGCTATGGGTTGAACTACATGGACTTAAGGTCTTAACTACTTCAACCTTAACTACTATGTTACTATGTATTTTATTTATTTTACTCATTTATATAGCGCTATTAATTTCACAGTGCTTTACAAACCTGATCATCGTTGTTCCATTGGGGCTTACAATCTAAAATGCCTATGTTTTTGGAGTATGGGAAGAAACTGTAGTACCTGGAGGATACCCATGCAAACACTGGAAGAAACATTTAAACTTCTTGTAGATGTTATCCTTAGTGTCATTTGAAACCAGGATCCTTGCCAACCACTAAACCACTGGGCTGCTCTTGTAACCATTAACTTGTCAGATTGGCACAACACTTTATTAGCATAGCCATTAGGGATGGGCGAATCTACTCGCTAGGACTCGTTACTCGGCGAGTAGTAAGGGACTCGCAGGACTCGGTACTCTGCGAGTTTCCCAGTGATTACTCGCGAGTCTAATGCAAATCAATATCAATCCTAGTTTTGTCAGAAATGCTGACATAGGATTGCCATTGTTTGCATTAGACTCGCGAGTAATCACTGGCTACTGTGCCAGTGATAGCAGGGAAACTCGCAGATAACTGCTGTTTCTTTGCGAGCCGAGTCCAGCTGTCTTCTCTGTGCAGCTCCAGGGTCCTAGAGCCCGCCTGCTCACAGACATGATGTAGCAGTGCTGAGATTGTTCTCAGTCTGCTCATTCCCTGTGTACAGACATGAATGTCTGTGCACAGAGATGATGTAGCAGAGCTGAGATTGTTCTCAGTCTGCTCATTCCCTGTGTACAGACATGAATGTCTGTGCACAGAGATGATGTAGCAGTGCTGAGATTGTTCTCAGTCTGCTCATTCCCTGTGTACAGACATGAATGTCTGTGCACAGAGATGATGTAGCAGTGCTGAGATTGTTCTCAGTCTGCTCATTCCCTGTGTACAGACATGAATGTCTGTGCACAGAGATGATGTAGCAGTGCTGAGATTGTTCTCAGTCTGCTCATTCCCTGTGTACAGACATGAATGTCTGTGCACAGAGATGATGTAGCAGTGCTGAGATTGTTCTCAGTCTGCTCATTCCCTGTGTACAGACATGAATGTCCGTGCACAGAGATGATGTAGCAGTGCTGAGATTGTTCTCAGTCTGCTCATTCCCTGTGTACAGACATGAATGTCCGTGCACAGAGATGATGTAGCAGAGCTGAGATTGTTCTCAGTCTGCTCATTCCCTGTGTACAGACATGAATGTCCGTGCACAGAGATGATGTAGCAGAGCTGAGATTGTTCTCAGTCTGCTCATTCCCTGTGTACAGACATGAATGTCCGTGCACAGAGATGATGTAGCAGAGCTGAGATTGTTCTCAGTCTGCTTATTCCCTGTGCATAGACATCTATATTTATGCACAGGGGATGTAGCAGAGAGGACATCGCGTTTTGGACTGCGTCGGACGGAAGAGGATTTTTTTAATTAAAGATGGAGTCCCTAATGGCTTTTTTTTTTATTTCTAATAAAAAATTTTCCTTGTGTTGTGTTTTTTTTAAAACAATTTAATAGAAATTCATGGCGGTCATGTCTAATATTGGCGTGACCGCCATAAATTTCGGGCTTAGGGCCAGCTGATAATACAAAGCTGGCCCTAACCTCTTTATTACCCAGCGTGCCACCGCTACCAGGGCCGTTGGAAGAGCGGGGTTCAGCGCCAGAGGATGGCGCTTCAATGAACGCGCCATCTTCTGGGGCGGCTGCGGGCTGCAACTTGCAGCGGGGGTGCCCAGAAAGCTTGGGCATCCCTGCGCTGCGGATTCCAGCCCCCAGCTGCTTAGCTGTACCTGGCTAGACATAGAAATTGCGCGGAGCCCCACGCATTTTTTTTTAATTATTTCATGAATTTCAGAGTCAGAGTCTCAGAGTCAGAGTCTCAGAGTCAGAATCTCAGAATTTCATGAAATAATTAAAAAAAAATGCGTGGGGCTCCGCGCAATTTCTATGTCTAGCCAGGTACAGCTAAGCAGCTGGGGGCTGGAATCCGCAGCGCAGGGATGCCCAAGCTTTATGGGCACCCCCCGCTGCAAATTGCAGCCCGCAGCCGCCCCAGAAGATGGCGCGTTCATTGAAGCGCCATCCTCTGGCGCTGAACCCCGCTCTTCCAGCGGCCCTGGTGGCGGTGGCACGCTGGGTAATAAAGAGGTTAGGGCCAGCTTTGTATTATCAGCTGGCCCTAAGCCCGAAATTTATGGCGGTCACGCCAATATTAGACATGACCGCCATGAATTTCTATTAAATTGTTTTAAAAAAAACACAACACAAGGAAAATTTTTTATTAGAAATAAAAAAAAAAGCCATTAGGGACTCCATCTTTAATTAAAAAAATCCTCTTCCGTCCGACGCAGTCCAAAACGCGATGTCCTCTCTGCTACATCCCCTGTGCATAAATATAGATGTCTATGCACAGGGAATAAGCAGACTGAGAACAATCTCAGCTCTGCTACATCATCTCTGTGCACAGACATTCATGTCTGTACACAGGGAATGAGCAGACTGAGAACAATCTCAGCTCTGCTACATCATCTCTGTGCACGGACATTCATGTCTGTACACAGGGAATGAGCAGACTGAGAACAATCTCAGCACTGCTACATCATCTCTGTGCACGGACATTCATGTCTGTACACAGGGAATGAGCAGACTGAGAACAATCTCAGCTCTGCTACATCAGGCAGCAGGCGGGCTCTAGGACCCTGCAGCTGGGGCAGCCAGAACACAGAGAAGACAGGATCTTATCTGTGCGAGTCAGCGATTACTTACAAAGTAAACTAGCAATGCAAATAAATGTCACAACTCGGATTGCTTCAGGCTGAAGCTTCCGAGACACATCTGCGATTTGTAAATCTCACACTACTCGCTATTACTCGCTTCCCCATTCATTAAGATTGGACTCGCTAGACTCGCAACGAGTAGCGAGTCCTGGGCTCGGACTCGCTAGAGTCAAGCGATTCCGAGTAATTTAGGATTCGCCCATCACTAATAGCCATATATCATGTGATCTCAAGTTATGGCTTGTTACATGTGAAATAGAACTAAAAACAGCATAAGACTACATCACCAAAACCATCACCAATACCAAAATACATCACTATAACCCCCATCACATCAGTACTAAAAAACATTCCCAAACCCACCAGAAATACATAAGTGCATCACTAGAACCATCAGCAATACAGAAATAGATCACTAGATCCTACATCAGTACAAAAATTACAACACAACCACCCTCATCAGTAAATAAATACATAACCAGAACTACCATCAGTACAGGAATAAATAATCAAAATCACCATCAGTATGTGAATATATCACCGAAACCATCATCAGTACATGAATACATCACCAGGACCAGCATGGTACATCACTTGTAATGTCAGGTCAGACTCATATACATTTGTATTGCATAACCTTTCAAATCCCAGTATGTCCTTAACAATGGTAAGGAAATGATGATTGATAACAACAATTCTAACATCAGACTATGGACCATAAAAGAACCACAGTACTGATGAAAATGAATCAGTATCGCAGAAAACATTTACGGTACATCCTGGTACGTTATAAATGATGTTGTTTCTAATCAGATTTGTTCTCTTTCATTTCTAGTCTTGTCCAGATGCCATGATAATGTTTTATATCCACAGATCATCTCTGCACACTTCCATCTTCGCCAGTCTTCTGCAGCACATCCTGACGTGATGCTTTTAAAAATAGTGTGATTATAATTCTCTTGAGTAGAAATATCAGGGGTGTAACTAGGTTTGCCGGCACCCGGGGTAGAGATCTGATTTGGCGGCCCCCTCAAAGTAGGTGAGGACCGGGGGGGGGGGTGGTTGGGGGGTGCTGTCAGATTTCAGCCACGCTGCTCATATTGCAGCCACGGGGGGGTGAGTGCCGCCGGCGTGTGTGCAGCAGGCAGTGTGTGCAGCAGACAGTGTGTGCGGCAGGCAGTGTGTGCGGCAGGCAGTGTGTGCAGACAGTGTGTGCAGCAGGCAGTGTGTGCTGCAGGCAGTGTGTGCAGCAGACTGTGTGTGCGGCAGGCAGTGTGTGCGGCAGGCAGTGTGTGCGGCAGGCAGCGTGTGCGGCAGGCAGTGTGTGCGGCAGACAGTGTGTGCGGCAGGCAGTGTGTGCAGACAGTGTGTGCAGCAGGCAGTGTGTGCAGCAGGCAGTGTGTGCAGACAGTGTGTGCAGCAGGCAGTGTGTGCAGCAGGCAGTGTGTGCAGCAGGCAGTGTGTGCGGCAGGCAGTGTGTGCAGCAGTGTGTGCGGCAGGCAGTGTGTGCGGCAGGCAGCGTGTTCGGCAGGCAGTGTGTGCAGCAGGCAGTGTGTGCAGCAGACAGTGTGTGCAGCAGACAGTGCAGCAGGCAGTGTGTGCGGCAGGCAGTGTGTGCAGCAGGCAGTGTGTGCAGGCAGTGTGTGCAGAAGACAGTGTGTGCAGCAGGCAGTGTGTGCAGCAGGCAGTGTGTGCAGCAGACAGTGTGTGCAGGCAGTGTATGCAGCAGACAGTGTGTGCAGGCAGTGTATGCAGCAGACAGTGTGTGCAAGAGACAGTGTGTGCAGTGCTGGCTCTAGAGGGAGCACAAGGACTACAGGTGGCAGCATGCTGCTGACTTATGTTAGTTATAAGAAAGGGTGTGAGGACCCAGACATGAATGTAGACATAGAGGGCAGATGTGACACCCGCCTGTCTCCAGGGCAGCAGCCTCTTGGTGTTGGGGGTCAATGCACTCAGCTCCGGGGATCTCTCCTCCATGTCAGGAGCGGAGTGAGCAGGACAAGTGCAGTGCACCCGGCCGCCACCAGATGGCGAGGAGGAGGCTCTTTACAGGAGTCCTACATGTCTATGATGAGCACTGTCGGATTCCAGCCTCGCCCGCGCAGCTCATATTGCAGCTGCAAGGGGTTGAGGGAGGGGGTGCCGCCGGCGCCCTCCACTGAGTGGCGCCCGGGGCAAAAGGTCCGGCTGCACCCCCCTAGATACGCCCCTGAGAAATATCCGCTATATGCTGTGCTCCTGAATTAATAATTGCCTCTCACTGTTTTCCCTGCACACAATAGGACCCAGAAATTGCACCTATTATGGTACATGTCCTCCCCTTCTTCCTTCCCAGTGTCTATGCTATACCCCTTCATGACAGTCCCATAGGAATACTGTCCTCAACTAGCTGTGTTCTTAAACTCTCCCCTCAGGCTACCCTCTCTCTATCCTGCCCCCCTACATTACCCAATCTCTACTTTTTTGTCCCTTAACACTTTTCTCCCCCATATTTTCTCCTTACACAACTCCCCTCAATACTATCCACACACATTTCCCCCTCGATCATACTGTCACCTCTCAAATCCTCCCCCCTAACTAAAATGTTTTACATAGGTTTATTCCGTTACTTTCCTTACTATTTCCTAATACATGCCACCCTGCTCCTTATTCTCCCATAGTAAGCGCACACCCATCCTATGCTCCTCATCCCCATACTGTGTCCACATATATTACCCACCTTACTTCCCATAATGTGTTTGCACCTATACCCTCTCTTGATCCCTATATTTTGCCCTCAGATTTCTCTCCCTTTGCTATCCATACTATGTATGCACCCATCTCCCCATCTCATACTGTTTCATAACACATCGCCCCCTCAATCTCCATGTTGCACTCTCAAATTATTCCCCTCCCTCACTCGACAAAATATGTCCACATCCATCCCATCCTCCTAGCTCCTCTTACTGTATCTACACATATGCTTTTCGGTGGTCCACATACTCTTTCCTCATACATCCCTCCTTGCTCCAAATAATGTGTTAGCAACCATCCCCCCCACTTCCCTTACTGTGTCTGAAGCCATCCCCTACCTCATTCCTTGTAGTGTTTACTCATATATACCCCTTTGCTCCCCATACCATACTGTGTCTAGAACCATCCCTCTCTCGCTCCTCATAATGTATTCACACCTATCCCTTCCTCTCATACTGTTTCCTCATACATCAGTATACTGGGTCTGCACCCATCTCTTTCTTACTCTCCAAGCTGTGTCCTCAAATCTCCCCCAATAATTATAAAACTTCAGTGTCTTCAGATTCAGTGGAACACTTACCCCCAACATTCTTCGTAAATCTGCAGCACTGTCGATTGACATCGGAAGCCTGATCAGATTACTTGATTTTGTTGCTGAATTGCCAACAGTGAAGGCCTCAATTGTACTCATGTCTGAGAGACCCAAGTGCAGTTGATTGCTGGGAGTTGAAGCACTACACTTTCACTCAGTCAACTGTTAAGGGCCCATTACACGCAACAATATTGCTAACGATTTTGTTACAACATCACCGGTTTTGTGACGTTGCAGCGACCTCATAGCGTGCCAGCTGCGTATGACATATAGCAACGACCAGCAATGAACTCACTGATCGCAGATCGTTGGTAAATGGCCAGAACTATTTTTTCATTGATGGTCTGCTGCTGTCATACATGCATCGGCGTGTGTGACAGGGGCAACGACCAACGATCCCCATTCTGCGCCCAGCACCCTGAACGATCCTTACGACCGTCGTGTGTCGGGCGTAGACTGATTGATCGCTGGTGAGTCTGCCTGTGTGACAGCTCACCAGTGATCAGATAATGATGTCCCAGCGATCCCGGCAACATCAGATTGTTGGTCGGATCGCTGGGACATTGCAGCGTGTAGCCCAGCCTTTAGTTGGCCATTTGGCTCCAAGAACTGACTAATCCCTAGTCTTGGGGGGTCAGTAAAATGCAGCTTCTGTGGAGACACATCAAATTGTTGCATTAAGGTGTCCAATGGCACGCCCCTTCCAGCTGCGCGAATGCACTGTTCTCCATCCCCTAGATAAGCCCCTAAACATTGCAGCAAAAGGAAAATGAGAAATAGTAAGAAAAAAAAGAAAACATGGTGTTTATTGTGAAAGCTTACAATTTACCTGGAAAAACAGGAGTAACACAAAAGGAACATGGAGATAATTTTATCCAGGAGGCCAAACAAATAGGGTATGTGCACACAATGTATTTTAGAGACTGGTGCACCATTGTTCAGGGAGATGCTACTGATGTTTCCCCTCAAGCGTCTTCTATCTTTTTGGTTATTTTTGTTGTGGCTCTTAAAAATAATCTGTATTTATAAATTAGGGTACGATCATATTGTCTTCTACCGCACATTTAGTGGTCCTATCAGGGTTCACGTCCAAAACACTCCGCAAAACCGTATTCGGATGTATTCACCAACAGATCCATTGACTTTAAAGGTACCTTTACACGTGGCAACTTTTCTAGGAATTTCACTGGCAACTTACTGGTTGCATTGAAATCATGGAGACATTGTTCCATTCGTACACAGCAACAAGCTAGAACAATGTGTCCATGATTTCACTGCAATCAGTAAGTTGCCAGTGAAATTCCTAGAAAAGTTGGCGCCTGTAAAGGTACCCTAATGGTGCAGATGGAATCAATGTGTGCTCTGTAGTGAACCATTTTCTAAAGTATACGTTTAATGCAGGCGGACACTCCAACGCAGTCTACTATATCTTTGTGTCCGCCTGCAGTGGATGTATACTCCTGAAAATGGTGCACGACAGAACACACATTGACTCCGTCTGCACCATTAAAGTCAATAGCCACATCAGCACATATGTCTGAATCACATTTTGTGGGTGGTTCGGACTTAAGGCCGGGTTACACATAGCGATATTCCAGTGACCCGAACAGCGATCGGGATCACTGGAACATTGCTATGTGATCGCTGGTGAGATGTCACACAGGCTTACTTACCAGCGATCACCCAGCGATGCGCCCGACACCCAACGGTCGCTTGGATCATTCAGGGTCTCGGGCGCAGACAGCAGATTGCTGGTCGTAGTCCCTGTCACACATGCCGATGCATGCATGACAGCGGCAGACCAGCGACTGAAAAATGGTCCTGGCCATTCCACAGCAATCAGCGAGCTGATCGCTGGTCACCGTGGCATGTCACATGCAGCGGCATCGCTGCGAGGTCCATGCAACGTCACAAAACCTGTGACGTTGTGATATCGTTAGCGATGTCGCTATGTGTAACCTGGCCTTATAGCATCAGTGGGACCCCTGAATGTGTAGGAATATGTAATGTGGAAGTATCCTTTTATATTTAAACTAGTGAGCCCCCTGAAAAATGGTCAAGTCTCTTCATTTAACCACTTCACAGCTTTTAGAGCTTGAAAGGCTGCTAGGAAGCTCAAAAAAATTAACATAGAGGCCGTTGGACACTGCAGTGCACATGGTGATTCTTTTTAACATTTTTCAAGTGCGTTCTTAAGCGGCCGTCACACGCTTCAATATCTTAAACGATATCGTTTAAGTGATCTGCTTTTTGATCGCTTAAGCGATATCGTTTGTACATCGCTACGTGCGATCAAGCGATTTTACAATGTAAAATCGCTTGATCGTGACATCGCAGATATGAGAGCAGGACCTCATATCTAGCGATGAACGATGTAACAATCTGCTTCATCGTGGTGTATGACACCACGATGAACAATCTCCCAGCGGCACAGCCTATGCTGGGAGATGGTAACTATGGTACACGTCGGGTTACTAAGCGCCGCGCGGCGCCTAGTAACCCGATGTGTACCATAGTTACCAGCGATCTCGCTGGTCCACATCGCTGGTGAGTCTGTCTGTGTGACATCTCACCAGCGATGTGAACGATATTGTAAGCGATCGCGCGTGCACGTGATCGCTTACAATATCGTTCAAGATATCTGTGTGTGTGACGGCTGCCTTAGACAGATGTCAGGCACATAGCCCTATAGTTGTAGAAAAATGCTAAGTGTTAAAGATACAACAGAGTGAAGTGCATCTATTTTTTGTAGGTCTAGCTGTGTGAACAATGAATGTGATATACTTGAAACTGGAAAAATTAGGAGCAAGACTAATGGTCAAGGGCAATGAGTTCTACGGGATATGTGCAGCACAGAATCAGTACTCCAGTTAAATGGGTTATCTGGGATTTAAGAGAAAAAATGAAATTAAAAAATGTGGCTAAGCACTAACAGGCAGGTAGCTGCTACCTACCTGCCTGTTGTGTCCGGCGCAGCTCATTGCCTATCGGCATTTTTGCAGGTTCCTCTTATATAAAGTCGACAGAGAGGTGGCTTCTCTGCTCTGTTAATAGGCTTAATAGTCAACATCTTTCTTATTGACAGCCGCCTCCTTCAATCTGGTAGCGGAGAGCCAGCTGTCAATTAGCAGGACTTTGGCTATCCTGTCCCTTCCACAGAGCAGAGTGGAAAAGAAGCCGCTGCTCTGCTGACAAAGTCATTTTATCTGTGACCGCTCTGTGCCGCCAGTGAATGGCACCAAGCACAAAAGGTAGGTGGATAGCAACTATCTCCCTGTTAGTGCTTGGGCACATTTTTTTTCTATAAAAATCCCAGATATACTCTCTAAGAAAGAAAGGAGGTAATAGGGGAGAATGACAGAGCTTAGAGCAAGAGCAAAAGCAAGGAGCAAGAGTGGATTTGTCATGGCTTATTTGTTATGTGGGTAGCTAAAAAGCACTGACAGCTTATTCTCTGCTGTAATAATAATAATAATAATAAAGCTTTATTTATATAGCGCCAACATATTCCGCAGCGCTTTACAATGTAGGGTTAGCGTACAGAAAATATACAGTAAGTAATTACAATAGAGAACAAATAAAGTACAATCATTGGATACAACAACAAAAGGCATAGAATCAATGTGAAAAAAAAAAAATACAATAAATAAAGCAAGAAATGAAGGTGACCCTGCTCAAAAGAGCTTACAATCTACAACGGGATAGGGGTTGTACAAGGTGCCGGGGCTTATTGCACTGGTGGTCCAGGCATCTTGAGGAAATGGGGTATAGGGCTAAGCTTACATGAATGGTCATCAGTCTGTGTAGACCTTTATGGTTTGGTGGAGTTTGTAGAAGAATAATGTCCAGAGGATAGCCCATTCACTGTCTACGGTACAATGGACATGTTAGGGAGTATGATAGGCCGCCTTAAAAAGATGCGTCTTTAGGGATCGTCTGAAGCCATGCAAGTTGTGGATAGTCCTGATTTCTTTGGGTAAAGCATTCCAGAGGTTTGGTGCAGCTCTGGAAAAGTCTTGGAGCCGGGAGTGGGAGGATCGGATTAGTGCAGATGTTAGTTGAAGGTCATTTGAGGAACGTAGAGAGCGGGTGGGGTGATAGACAGAGATGAGGGAGGAGAGGTAGGGGGGAGCTGCACTGTGAAGAGCTTTGTGGGTGAGAACAAGCAATTTGAATTTGATCCTGTAATATACGGGCAGCCAGTGCAATGACTGGCACAGAGCAGAGGCATCTGAGTAACGATTGGCCAGATGGGTGATCCTGGCTGCTGCATTAAGGATGGACTGGAGAGGAGAAAGTCTGGTGAGGGGGAGGCCGCTTAATAGAGAGTTGCAATAGTCAAGGCGGGAATGGATTAGGGCCACGGTGAGGGTTTTTGTTGTTTCCAGGGTGAGAAAGGGGCGGACTCTAGAGATATTCTTCAGGTGTAAGCGACAGGAGCGGACGAGAGATTGCGTGTGGGAGGAGAAGGAGAGATCGGTGTCAAATATAACACCCAGACAGCGAGCCTGCTGTCTAGGCGTTATCGTGATGCCGCACACTGAGAGAGAGATGTCCGATTTAGGGAGGTTAGTGGATGGGGGGAGCAGAAGAAGTTCAGTTTTGGAAAGGTTTAGTTTCAAATAGAGAGTGGACATGATATTGGAAACTGCAGCTAGACAGTCATTGGTGTTCTTTACTACCGCAGGGGTAAGGTCAGGGGCTGAAGTGTATAGTTGAGTGTCATCAGCATAAAGATGGTACTGGAAGCCAAATCTGCTGATGGTCTGTCCAATCGGGGCCGTGTAGAGAGAGAAGAGGAGAGGGCCAAGGACTGAACCCTGAGGGACCCCAATAGTGAGGGGAAGAGGGGGGGAAGTGGAGCCAGCAAAAGATACACTGAAAGAGCGGTCAGAAAGATAGGAGGAGAGCCAGGAGAGAGCAGTGTCCTTTATGCCAATGGAGTGCAGCATAGAGAGTAGGAGCTGATGGTCGACAGTGTCAAAAGCTGCAGAGAGATCAAGGAGAATAAGCAGAGAGTGGTCACCATTACGTTTTGCTGTCAGAAGGTCATTGGTCACTTTGATGAGGGCAGTTTCTGTGGAGTGAAGGGGGCGGAAACCAGACTGTAATGGATCTAGAAGAGAGTGAGCGGAGAGGTAGCGGGTGAGGCGGGAATAGACCAGGCGCTCCAAGAGTTTAGAGATGAAGGGGAGATTGGAGACTGGTCTGTAGTTATTTGTGCAGGTTGGGTCGAGAGTGGTTTTCTTTAATAATGGAATAATGATCGAGTGTTTGAAGGAGGAGGGGAAAATGCCAGAAGAGAGGGAGAGATTGAAGATTTTGGTTAGATGAGTGGTGATGACTGGAGAGAGGGACTGGAGCAGGTGTGAGGGAATGGGGTCGGTAGTGCATGTGGTGGGACGAGAGGAAGATAGGAGCCTGGAGACTTCTTCTTCTGTGACTGGGTCAAATGTGGAGAGTGAACCGGAGGGGATGTGAGCAAGAATGGGGGTGGCAGTGCTTGGAGGCTGAGAGCTGATTTCCTGGCGGATGTTGTCTATTTTATCCATGAAGTAGGAAGCCAGGTCATCAGCACAGAGATCGGTGATGGGGGCCTGCACTTTAGGACTGAGGAGAGAGTGAAAGGTGTCAAAGAGTTTTTTTGGATTGTTGGATAGTGAGGAGACCAGGGTGGTGAAGTAGGTCTGTTTGGCAAGGTGAAGGGCAGAGTTGTAGGTTTTGAGCATGAATTTATAGTGGATAAAGTCTCCTGGTGAGCGAGTTTTCCTCCATAGGCGTTCAGCACTCCTGGAGCATCGCTGGAGGAATCGGGTTTGTGATGTGAGCCAGGGCTGTTTTGTTCTCTGTTTGGAGGTTCTGCGGGTGAGGGGCGCTACTTGGTCCAGGGAGCTTCTGAGAGAGTCATTGTAGTGATTTACTGCCTGATCTGGACAGGAGATTGAAGAGATTGGGGACAGAGATGAGATGAGGGAGTCTGTGAGTGCTTGAGGGTTAATGGCCTGTAGATTTCTGGATGTGTGATAGGTAGGCTTGGGCTGTGTTGGCCGAGGGTTAGTGAGTGAGAAGGAAAGAATGTTGTGGTCAGAGAGTAGAGTTGAGTTATCCAAGGGGGAGGATGAGCAGAGCCGGGTAAAGACAAGGTCAAGGGTGTTACCGTTTTCGTGTGTCTTAGAGGTTGAGAGCTGTGATAGGCCAAGAGAGGTAGTTAGATTAGATTACCTTCCAACAATGGCCGTGAATTACTTAGTCACTTGTAACATACTCTGGCTCATTATTCCACATATGGTAAATTCCCTTATGTCTACCAAATTTTAACATTTTACACAATACAGAAAAGGGGCCAGCTCTTTGACTGGAATTGCACACATCTGTTGTAATAAAGGGCTCGCTGGAGTACGATCCACATCCATAAAAGCTACTCACAGCCACTGGAGTAACATTTCTTGCATAAAAAATAGCAGCAATTTTGTAGCCATACCCTGTCCGACTGTAACCTCTCCTCTTCTATGTCCATTTAACAGAGCTGCTTTAAGGGGGCATGAAACCTTGTCTGCTTTGTGCAAAATTTGGGCATTTTTCACAATGTTTTATGCCAGTGTTCCAGCATAAGAGCTTTGATCAATTGCCTCCATAATATCAGAATTAAAGGACATTCGTAAACCAATAATTGTGCATTTATGTCGCGTTCCATAAAACACATTCTAGTAGATCAGATTTTCATATCCTTATGGAACCAAACACTTTGGGACATGGGTGAGTTATTTTACGGCTGAGGTTATGTGTAGTATATAGTACATGATTTTATACTGAAGGAAAGGTCTTTGGTTCCAGTATTGCAACACACATAGAACTATTTTTTAAGTATTCTTTGAAGTTTCTGACCAGCCTTCTTCCAAGATTTATGTGCAGAGACTTTATTGCTGAGAAATTATTTGTGGAGTTATAACAAGAAATTCAGTCAGCCAAAATGATATGTGAGAAGTTTTATTATTGATACAGCATTATTGCAAAGTTTAAACCATTTCTAAGATATTTTGATAAAATGATGAAGATTTGTGAAATGTGAAATTGGAAGAAGAAATACACATGTAGCACATAGAAGAGCTGTGATGGAGTGGCTTATTATAAAGCTGGTAAAGAAGTGGCTGACAAAAAATACCTTGCAAAACTATTCACCCTCTTTACATTTTACCTACTTTGTTACATTAGTATGTTTAAAAATTGTTGTAATATGATTAGTCTGTGATCCATCACACT
This sequence comes from Allobates femoralis, assembly GCA_033576535.1. Lineage (NCBI taxonomy): Eukaryota > Metazoa > Chordata > Amphibia > Anura > Aromobatidae > Allobates > Allobates femoralis. Next base: position 112,843,038 of record JARQOC010000001.1, read on the forward strand.
GAACAGATCAATTATGGCCTCCCATGTTATCCTATGGGCATGGATTGGTCCTAAAGTGGTCTCTGTTTTGTCATGGACCCAATGATGTTCGCATTTTCCATATACACAGAAAAGGAATCTGTTCTGTTTCTGGGCTTCCTCGAAAATTAAGGACACCAATAGACAGACATGGATCTATTGGGGTCCATTTGAAATTATAATGGAGCTCTATGGAAGACAGATTCGTATGGATCCATGAAAACAATGGATCCATGAAACAGGTCCGTTTTGCTGTACTGAGCATGCTCAGAAGCAAGGCACAGATCCTCCCACCCCTATCTCTGTTGACTGATGACGGATCCATTAAAAAAGTTCAGTGGACATCCGTTGGCATCCTATTACACAAATCCGTGCCTGTCCATGACTATACATGAATTTCATGTAACCACATGGGTTTGAAAATGTACCAGTGTGAAAGCATCTAAGTTGCAGAAGTGAAATGAGAAAAATATAGGCAAAAATAAAATGCATGAGTTGAAATAGGTAAAAAATGCCAGGCGCATATCTATAAACCCCTTTTCCTATGACGCCCCTAAAAAACTCCATTTCAAGAAATTACCTCCATAAGTCACATGCTTAGTGAATGAACTTGTGTTCAATTTAAGTGTCACATGAGCTGTCAGTATGTACACACCTTTTCTGAAAGACCGCAAAGGCTCCAACAACACTAACCAAACAAGACCGTGAAGACCAAGGAGATCTCCAAACAAGTCAGAGACAAAGTTGTTGAGAAGTGCAATTCAGGGTTAGGTTCTAAAAAATATCCAAATTTACCAAAAGACATGTGGAAAATTCCTCAAATGTATAGAGGAAGTTGCTGTGATCAGATGAAACCAAGGTAAACACTACGTCTGGCACCAAACCAACACAGCTAAAGATCCTCAGAATACCATCCATATAGTGAAACATGGTGGCAGCAACATGCTTTGGGAATATTTTTCAGTAGCAGGAACAGAAAAATAGACTGAGTTGAGGGGAAGATAGATGATGCAAAATACAGGGATAGTCTTGAGCAAAACCTGTGTTTTGCAGGAAGCACCAGACAGAACCTTACAGCCCCGGACAGAACAGAACCGGAGGGCAAATATGCCCTCCGATCCTTTTTTCTGCCGGAATCCTCCCTGCGCACAGCTGCCGCTGTCCAAATGCTGAAATTTCAGCAGTGGAGCTCTCCACTTGCTGAAATTTCGGCCGGTGCTTTTTTAGCTGAACTGTCCAGGTACTGAACGAGCGAGGCTTGAACTTCAAAGCCGTCGCTTGTTCAGCATCAGGCATCTGGGAACCAGTCTGATTTTTTGATGGATCCGGGGCGATCCGGCGCCCATAGACTCC